>JADRCH010000155.1:2171723-2201465 GCA_019843965.1 Rhynchomys soricoides | reverse complement strand
GTGTGTGTGTGTGTGTGCCTGTGTGTGTGCCTGTGCATTTGCTTGTATGTGTGCATGCAGTTGAGTCTCATTTCATCAGTGCAGATTGTGAGCACTGCCACAATCGTGACGTGGAGTGCCTCATTACTCTGCAGGACCGGCTTGTGCTCTGTCACTCACACCTGCTCCCCCCATCTCTAGAGTAGTCTGTGTTCCATCTCTATAATTTTGTCATTTTATTAATGTTGTATGAAAGGCTTTTTTTTTTTTTTTTTTGCCTTCTTAAGGATTATGGGAACATTTTCCAGAAGCCCGTTCTTTGCTTATACCTAGTATGTCTGTATATAGCTCTAAGTTTTAGATATGCATACTTTGTATATTTATTGGTACAGTGATATTACTTTCCCCCACTCGGATGAAGCATAGCTATTTTATCTCCCTTTATTTACATCATAATTCCCTTTGATATCTCCTCTGCATGCATGAAAAACACATCAGCACTGTGGTTTTTGTTCCAACCATCACACACAATTTAGAAAATTCAAGGTATTTGTTGCATTTTTCTTTAGTTTAAAGGAATTACCCCTTTCCACTTAGGGAATTAAGCCATTCTTTTAGGGCAGGTCTGTGGGTGAAAGATTCCCTGTGTTTTCTTTCATCTGTGTGAGTACTTCAAGCTGTATCTTCCCTTTAATTATTAAACATCTTCCCAGTGGGTGTAGACTCCTGGTTGTGCCCCTTCCTCCAATGGCCGTGGTTTCTAATGAGGAACTGCTGTCCTTCCTCTTGTTGCCCATCCAGGTAACACAGTCTCCCTCGCTTTGCCTTTAAGACTTTTCCACTGGCTTTAACTATTGGGCGTTGGAGTAGGGGATGCCCTGATTTAGATTTCTTTTGGATTTCTTGTGTTTCACATTACTCAGCTTCTTGAATGTGTAAGTGAAGATGTTTCCGACTGTTATTTGTCCTCTTTCTCTTCTTCTGGGATGAGGATGACTCGGATGTTAGATCTTCCACTGTAACCTCACAGACCTCTTGAACTAGGTTACTTTCAAAGTCTGTTTTCTGTGTGTTGTTGTCTTAGTTTTGTTCTTTGGGTTGTTTTTTGTTTGTTGTTGGTTGGCTATGTTGGTTTTTTCTCTAGCTGCTATGATAGAACAACAAAAGAAACTTAAAGGGAAAAGAGTTCATTTAGCTCACAGTTGCAGGTTCGAGTGTTCAAGTCCAGCAGTGCAGGGCAGTCCCAGCAGCAGGAGCGTGAGGCGCTGACCACAGATCTGCAGTCAGCATGTGCGTGTGCTAACATGCTCACTTTCTCATGTGTGCAGCCTAGTTGCCATCCACAATTAAGATGGGTCTTCTCACATCAATTAAGGTGATCCACACAGTTCCTAACAGCAGGCCTCCCAGCTGGTTCTCAGTCAGGCCTCACTAACCACTGCACTGCTCAGCTGCTTAGCCAGTTGGTCGTTCCTACTGTTCCACCTCGGCGGTGTTCACAGATCCCTTCCCCTGTCTTCTCCAGTTCCCCTCTGAGCCTGTTCGTATTATGTCTGGGGTAGTGGTTTTCTGCATTTCCGATTTTCTATTTCTTTTCTGAGATCTCCCTGCTTTTCGCTGGCATTGTTTTCAGTGTGCTAGCATTTGTGTGTCTAAGTATTTTTTATTTATTTTAATTAAATATTTTTAAAATTTAATGAATTTTGTTTACTCTTCATTTTGCATACTGCTCACTGTTCCACTCCTGGTCACCCCCTCCCACAGCCCTTCCCCATCTCCCCTCCCCTTCTCCTCTGAGTGGGTGGGGCCCCTTATGATAACCGACTGAGCTCATTCTTGTTAGATAATTCTAAAACCTGGGTCACTTCATGTTAGGATCTGTAGATTGCCTCTCTCAATCAGAATCACAGTTTCCAGATTCCTGGTGAAATGAATGGTTCTTATTTATATCTGGATACTCTGGATTTTGTGTATTACTTTATCCTGGTTATTATTTTAAACCAGTTACAGCTGCTTCCCTTGACCCTTATACAGGGGAAGAAGCGTATTTCCATCTTGTTATTGCCAGGTGGAGATGAAAGCCCTGTTTCCCATTCAGCCTCTGCTCATGTAGAGCAGGCTCCTCGGTACTGCTATTCTTTATGCTCGCGTTCCCATGGGCTCCTATCAGCACCACCCTGAAAGAAGAGGAGAGGGGAGATCTCACTGCTCCACAGGGCAGGGGAGCCTCATTGTCACTGGGTATCAAGAAAATCCTAACTCCTCTTGAGATAGAAGTTTTGTTTCCTCACTGAAAACAGGGTGCTGGTTTGCCTCATTGCCACCCAGTGGGAAAGAATATGCTGTGGCCCTGCTACTCTTGATCCCGCCCTGCAAGAGAGCTTGGGTGCTTTGTTATAGTTTGGTTAGGTAAAAAATCTAGAATACCTTATTTGGTCTGTGCTGAGGGGGAGGGGGATAGGGTGGAGCCACATGGTAAATGGCGGGATTAGAATGACTATTGTCTAAGCTTTTCTGTCTTAACATTAAATAGGTGAAGATATAGAGTATAGCTCAATGGTAGGACACCCGCCTAGCATGCATGAAGCCCTGGATTTAGTTCTCAGTGCCTCCAAAATCGGATAGACTAACCATCAAAATGAGGTAAAGGACTTGAAGACAATCCATTTCCAAAGAAAATGTACGAATGGCCAAGATGCAAATGGGCAGGTGCTCAGTGAGGAGATGTCAGTCAATCAACCCACAGTAAAGCATCACCTCACCCATTAGGACGGCTACAATGAAATGACAGTAAGTGGTGGTCGAGGTGCTGTGCAGACACTGGGGCTGCTGCTCATCACTAGCAGAAGCACTCAGGAAGTTGGGCTCTATGGAACACAGAGAATACAAGTTTAACATTGCCTACCACAGGGCAATTTTACTTCTAGGTGTATACTCCAAAGAACTATAAACAGGTTGAGAAGATATTTGCAAACCTATGTTCATAGCAGTGTCATTTACAGCATCTAAAAAGTAGACACCACTGATGGGCGACAGACCAGCAAGAACTGTATATGCAAATAGCGCAGTATTATTCAGCCTTCAAAGGAAAAGGATTCTGATCAATGTTACAACATGGGTGAATGGATCTTGGAAACATTCTACTGAGTAAAATAAGCCAGTCACAAACATTCAAAGAAGGGATGATTCTACTTAGAGGAGGAACCTGGACTAAACTCAGAGATAAGAAGGAGAGTAATGGTGCCTAAGACCTGGAGACAGAGTTGATGAGATGTCCGTTCAGAGGCTCCAAGCTCTAGTTTGTGGTGAGGGAGCTCTAAGGGTGCGTGATGATGACAGCAGTACCACATGCAAATTATGGAACATTGCAGAACCAGACACTTAAAATTGGTTAAAACAGCCAAT
Source organism: Rhynchomys soricoides (assembly GCA_019843965.1). Lineage (NCBI taxonomy): Eukaryota > Metazoa > Chordata > Mammalia > Rodentia > Muridae > Rhynchomys > Rhynchomys soricoides. Next base: position 2,198,081 of record JADRCH010000155.1, on the reverse strand, counting down.
AGATTAGTTAGCCTTCTGTCATCGTGACACAGTGCATGAGGTCATGCATGAAGAGAAAGGTTCAGTTGGGCTCCTGCTTTCAGTCCACAGCCACTTGCTTCCATGTTTCAGGTCTAATACATCATGGTACATTATAGTAAGGGAATCTGGAGGAGACCTGCTCACCTTGTCACAGTCAGAGAGCAACGAGAGACTCCAGAAAGGAGACAGGATGGTAACACCCCCTTCAAAGGCACCTTCCCACACCATCACCCAGCTTTCCTCTCCCAGGCCCCACCCTCTAAAAGTCTCACCATCTCCCAGTAGCACCAAGGGCTAGAGACCAAACCTTTGGCATGTGGCCCTTTGGGGACAGTCAACATTCAAGCTATGGAAGTGGAGACAACCAAAAATGAATAAGCAAAACAAAACTTCTGGGCATAGTGGCATGCATTGTAATCCCTGTATGTGGAAGGTGGAGGCAGGAGGATCACATGTTTGAGCCTGAGCCAAATAATAAGACTCTACCTGGAAAAGAAGAGGAGGAGGAAGAAGAGGAGGAGGAAGAAGAGGAGCAGGAAGAGAAAAAGTCAAACACTGCAGTGAATTTTGCTATATTTCATGACAATATTTAATAAAATGTTTCTCTTGATAGGTGTTCTTTTTCTGATTGTTTGGCTGAGGAAACAAAACTTTAATCAGGCTTGTCTTCTCTGCACTCACTCTGATACATTGTTCAGGAGTGTAGCGAGCATTCCTCAGGGCCCATGGCTCTAGCCTGTCAGCTCTCTCTGCAGCTGTTGAGCCTTCACTTGTATTTTTGTGTACTCGGAACAGAATACAGTGCCTTACATGTGCCAGGTGAGTGCTTTGCTGCTGAGCCACACCCAGCTGATGGGGTGTTTGTTAGTTGCACTTTAGAAGAGATGCAGAGGAAAATAACTATGCATATTTCCGGAATCGGCCTCTCCAGGCTGCTCTATTTTCTATGATGAATCTGTTGTCATCTTTGCTTCCTCCTCCGTCACCTTCTTTGCTAAGTAGCCAAGTCTCATTCATTCCACTCTAGTGCAAAACTTACACTTGAAAACAAGCTGTTTTCATAGGCAGAGATCCTACTGCCGAAGTGTTCTGTTGGCATTTTGGGGACAACAGCTGTAGTGTCAGATAAGTTGCCCGTTGTCATCCACCAAAATATTTCATTGCTGAGCATCCCTCTTGCCCATGTGGTAGTGATGCTGACCCTGGGTGGCGTTAGCTTGTGCCTACTGGCCATCATAAGCCAGTTTATTCTTATACTGTCATGTCTCTTCGTAAACTAAGCATTAGTTCCTTCAGCCCCTGGACACACTCCTCTACCTACTGCATTGTTGCATGTGATCAAACAGTGCTTGTTTGACTCTGGTCTTTATGGTGATTTCTGACTTTTAAAAATGCTCTTTGGATGACACAGTCTGCTGTTTATGTAGTACAAAGGGCTCTGATGGGGTATTTGGGTTCAGGTCCCTATTTTGTGACAGAGCCCATTCCCAGGGGCGACTGCTCCTCAGAGCCTCCTCAAGGGAGTGAGAATACATTGACTCACCTCTGGTCTCCTCTTAAAGACACTTACAGATCTCACAGAAGGATCGTGTCAAGTCAACACCACTGAGAGCTTGAGATTGAAACAAAGGTGTCACTCTGGTTTGTGCACCCTAGAGATGTCTGCTGATAGATATTCACCTGCAGTGTGTGGTGGTCTGTGTAGGATTTTCATTTAGACTCCCATTTTGAGGTCTTGCCCATAATTTTTCGTTGCCTTTGACTTGTGCTTAGAGAATCTCAGAAGTTCTTGGTGACTTCTGGGGATGCTTCCATTCGAAGTTAGCTCATTCACTGCAGGACTTTCCCTTCTTTCACTGCTTCTTTCAAGACCTTGTACTTTCTTTTCTGATGCTGAAGTAGTCCCCTTAGCAAAGCAATTCAACCATGTTCCCTCCATGTCAAGTGCAACTAGGGCCATCACTGAAAGGTACTCAGACTTGCTGGACAGGCTTGCAGTCAGGGTGAGAACAGAAGAAAACCAGGCTGGAAAGAAAACCTGGCAGGAGAGGAGGGGGCACGGGTGGGAGGGTGAGCATGGGAGAGACTGGAGCACGGGGCTCTGGAGGACTGGACTCTAAATAGGAGGGTTTCTTGCTGATGGTGCAGATCCTCCCTGTCAGTTCTCAGGCCTCAACAGGCCTGCACTCTGCAGCTCTTAGATGCTCCTGCTTGGATTTGGTTGCCATCCTCAGGTGGCAGCATTGTGCATTCTGTATCTGTTAGACTCACTCCAGGGAACAAGGTTGCTCTCCAGAACAGTGTGGTTTGGCCAGCGCCTTGGGTACAGTGGTCACAGAATTGTCATCCCCTTACTTGCTGCAGGGCTGGCTCATTGTCAGAGCTCCACCACTCATTATGGAAACAGACTCTGACTGTGTACCAAGCCTACTGTGTTTCGCTCCAGAATCACTACCATAAGAGCTTTTCAAGAACTGGGCCTTAGCGGGGAACTAGGTGTGTAATATAGCTTTTGTCTGTAAAGGACTGTGATTTCTGCGAACCCTATTGTGTAAAGGAAGCCAGGACCAATTGTTTTAAGTGAGCCAGCAAAAGAACCAAACCAAACCAAACCAAACCAAACCAACCAACCAAACAAACAAACAAACAAAAAAGAGAAAAGAAACAAACAAAAAACCATACATATATGCCTGGAGTGAAAATAATCTGGACCATATATGTGTGTGTGAGTGTATATATGTGTGAATATGTGTGTGTGAGAGAAAGTGTATGTGTGTATCTGTGTATGTGAGTGTTGATATCAGTGTGTGTGTTTGTATGTATAGGTGTGTGTATGTATGAGTGTATGAATTGTGTATAAATATGTACATTTATGAATATGTGTGAGTCTGTGAATATATGTGTGTAAATGTATATGTATGAATGAATTGTGTATTTATGAGTATATATATATATATGTGTGAATGAGTGTGTGTGTGTGTGTGTGCGTGTGTGTGTGTGTGTGTGTGTTTTTCCCAGGAGGTGACCCCAGCTCTTGGGATGGCTCCTGCCCTTCAGTTCTCCTTGAGCTTTCTACTGTGGCATGGATTTTTGCTCATCTTTCTCCTCCTACAGTACTTCGCAGGCAAGAGAAACAGTCCCTTTCCCATGCCTGTCAGTACAAATGATACCATCTGATGCCTCCCCAGACTCTCTAGATAGATGTGCTGTGTGTTGCTAACTTCCCTGAGCAAAGCCTACCTCTTCCCAACCTCCTCAACTCTGTGGGACTCAGGAACAGCCACCCTTGGAAGAGGAAAGAGGGGAGTTAGAGTGTGCATGCCCACCTCTGGGGAGTGTGGTCAGGCAGTCATGTGAACAATGCATTTCCTGAGTTGTTATAGGAAAAGTGACCAGATAACTCAACTCCCAGGAAGAATGGAGCTGGGGAGCTTTGGGGATGAGGCACCTGAGGGCTGAGGCTGCAGAACGAATACTTACTTTTCTATTTTCTACAAAGTACCCAGAATCACCCTAGAAATCTTTTTCCCTCCCGGGTCTGGTGGCTTGGTGGGCTCTGTGTACACAGCCATTAAAAACACCAAAGAGACAGGGAAGGTATTGCATGCATTTGATCCCAGTCCTTGGGAGACAGAGACAAGCTGATCTCTGTGATTTCGAGGCCAGCCTAATCTGCATAGTGAGAGTTCTGGGCCACCCAGGGGTGCATGGTGAGATCCTGAGTCAAAATAAACAAAACAAAACCTGAGGAACAGAACAAGGGAAGGGGCTCTTGTTTGTCTCTCTTGCCTCAACCTCCCTGGCCTTGTGATCCCGAAATTTAACTGGTGGTTCAGGTCTGGATCAAATGTTTCCTCTGAGCCAAAAAAAATTAAAAATAAGGGCTTATGCCGATTCACAAAGACACAAGATGATTTTAAGCAAAGCAACAGTACACCTTAAATAGGCACTGTTGGGATTGGCACGAGCGAGAGACTTGAGGCATTTTTATGAGTCTAAGGGAACAAGGACCTGCTTCCTAGGGACATAGTTTGGGTCATCCTTTATTTTGGTTAATATATTAGGTTATTTAATCATTTCTTTATTGCCCATGTCATTTCCCATAATGCATCTGATTTTAATCATATACGTGTCTGATTATACATAAGTAGAAGATTCTCCCTAAAAGATTACCGGAGGACATAGTTCAGGCCAAAACTAGTTCAGGCCAGATCAGTTCCTTCTATACTTCATACCTAGATTCACTGGGAACACATTTGAATAGGAACTGTTTAAATTACGTTGTTGGGGGGTTGCCGAATGTGAAGCCCAGTGCAGGTGTGGGTTGGAGGAGGCTGTTCTGTGGATGCCCAGTATATTGTGTGGAGAGGGGTGTGTGCATGGCATATGCAGGTCAAGGGACTTGGATGTCAGTCGCATTATTATAAGGGGAGGGGGACATATGCGTAGCCCAAAGCCAAGCAGAGGCTCCAGAGTACTAAACTATTTGCTATGCTTCCCTGACTCAACAGTCTCTGGAGGGACCTTCTAGCTGCTTCAGAAAGCAACCATGTCTTCTTTCTCTCAAATAGCTGCCCTAGAAGTCCCTGAGCACACTGAAGGGAATTCTAGTGAGGACAAGATTGCAGAGTCCTTGATGGTGGAAAGGCATTAACCTAGTGAGCAACTCCCTCTGCCACCTCCCCGACTCCCGACCAACCGACTGCCCCTCTGGTGATCAGTTTCTCTGACTCTGAAACAGGAAAGCCTAGAGCAGGGAAGGAACTACTAAGTCTGTTTTCCTTCATCTGGTGGCTGGGGATGGGGTGAAGGGTGGAAAGAAAGCCTGGGGATCCCAGTCTTTTCTGGTGTCCAGAGCTCCCTGTCATGACATTGCAGCTTGGTCCTGATCCACGACCAAGGCACCCATGCTACTCCAGTTCCTCTTTAAAGCTGATCGGTGCTGCAGGTCAGAGGCTCTTCATAAAGAGCATGCCCCATGCTAGTACAGCAGGCAGGTAGCCTCTCTTTCTGCATGTTCTCCATTGGTCCTACTGGGAAGCAGACTGGGGGGAGGGAGGTTTCAGAGGGATCTGTAAGCTCCTAAGAACTCAAATGTAGACTGTGCCTAAGTAGCCTGTGACTCACTTTGCCCCAGAGCCAGGCTTTGTGGGTTCAGGGGTGTTTGGGTGGCTTTGAACCTGTGCCCATCAACCTCAGCACTTAGCAAGGAATGGTGCAACCTAGACTGAATCCTGTAAATGATTTCTAAGTAAGGATAGGAGACAGCTGCCAGGAAATTGTGCTCCTGCCTGCCCTCCCTCTTGGTGAGGTTTTGCTTGTCATCACCCTTGTTAGAAACCTTCTGTGCATCCTTTTCCTGTTTTTGCAGCAGTATCCACTGCATACAACCACATGCCAGGCTTTGTGTTTCTTATGTTTGGGAAGTGACAATAGCGCAGATCACAAGTATGGAATTCTCCAGCCCAGGCAGACAGGTAACAAATGAAAGCAGCTGGTGCCCATGCTGCGCAGCCGATGAACATCAGCCTGGCACAGGTGTTACCTACGCGCCTTACACAGCCATGCTGACTAGGTACCAACATGGTCCTTTTGTGATGCTTGCTACAGGTTTATACAGCTGGCTAGTCTCATCACCGTTTGCTGCTTGCAAACACGGCCTCCCTGATATTTGTCCTTGGATACTTAAGTGATGTTTCTCAGGAGGGCTGTCAGGGCAGAGGTTCTGCGAGCTTTGTTCTTAATGAACACTTGGGAAAATACCCTGGAAGTAGACCTTGTGAGAGTGCCATGGACATAGGTACCCAAAGGACTGTGAAGTGGGATGGCTCTTGGTCTCTTCCAGGTACATGCCTGGGGTAGATGGTGTCCTGTTCTGGGTGCAAGTGTCTCATGCTTTGGAGAGTTGCGTCAGGTGCTGAGGTGTGTAATGGGCTTTAGTAAGGGCTGTTTTTCTGAGTCCTGGCAGCAGGTGCAACTGTGGTGGCCCATACCCTGCTTTCCAGGAAGAAGAAACATGAAGAGTAAAAGTTTGCTATGAGATGAGTTTTCTAACTGTATCTTTAAGCTGAGGGCCTGGCTGTGCATTCTTCTTTGAAGCTTGGAAAAAAGCACTGAGGTACAGATGAAGGGACTCAAATTCTGGCTGGATGGTGGCCATCTGCCCAGGTTAGTCTGGCCATCTTTGGTGTTCATAGAAAGATCAACAAATCATTTCAAGCAGAGAGTGACAGTCTGATGGATATGTAAAGGAGCAGTTTAACGGGTGCCTATAAAACGGATTTGGTATGTTGTCAAGCAGCTGGGACCTGAAGGAGGCACTAGACTGGAGAGGAATCCAGTTTCAGAGCCTTGACTTCTCTCGTTGAGGAGGGGCCAATGCTGCACTGCAGGAGTACGAGGGTGCACCCACAGGGAGGAGTGGAAGGCAGGCCACTTTGTCTAAGCCTAACAGCTGGAATGCAGGTGAAATTGATAGGATGAGCCAACAGAAATATGAGCATCAAATCAATGAGCTCTTGGATGGTGCTCAATGTGCCCAGGACACCCCTGACCCAAACACACTATCCTCCAAGTTTCTCCCCACTTTCTGTGGGGATTGCCATGCCAATTAGTGCTTCTGTGGAAGTGTTCCAAGGTCGAAGGGTTAGTTTATTGCACCAACTTGCCAACAAGGCTGCTGGAGCCTACTGACATGCCACTCCAAAGCCCATTGTCTGGAGACCACTTGACCCACTACTGCCAAGTCCTCATGCTAAAGTTTGTGGTGGCTTCAGCTGGACCCCCCTCTCCATCTCACCAAGTTCACCACTTCTTCCTCAATTTCCCATGTCCACAGATGTCCCCAAAGCGACCCTGCCCCCTCCAGCTCTGGGTTTACTATGTTCCTTTCATGAAGAAAGCTCGCCCTGGCTATCTGTCTGCTCGGTATTTGTGCATGTAAGCTTCTTCTACAGTGGGATTCTTAATGCCTCCCCCTGTGTATCTCCTCACTCACAGTGACACCTAGTGTGGAGCAGTGACAAGAGAATGGGGCTCAGAGTGTGGTCATCCCACACTCACATCCCAGGTCCATCCTGTGCTAACCATGGGATCTGGGGGTCAATTTCTTGACTTCTATGAGCTCTTCTTCCCTGACAACCAAATGGGGTCAACACTGTCACCTGTGCCATGAGAATTATCTGATCTGCTTGTTCCTTATTTGACAGTCTCTTGGCTCCCCTGATCTCCCTGGCATCCTGTCACTTTTAGTATTTCTCTTGAAAGGCTGACCACCTACGAAGCATGGCCTCCCTTCAGGTCCTTCACAGTACTGAGCTTGACAGTGAGAGTTTTACTGGGGTGATCTAAAGGTTATGTGTCATGTGTCACGGGAAGGGCACCGGCTACCTGGGTTGAACAGATTTTAGTCACTTGTGCTTAGTGGGCAGTCTGTAGGTTTGGGGGCTGAAGGAAGAGGCTTTGGGCAGGTTTGCACAGTACCAAGTCCCAGTGTCCTTATGCATAGGCCTGGGCCTCCCTTAGGAAATCCATCGTCTTTTTGAGCTATAAATAGCTATTCTGAGATAAAAACCCAGGATGTCATAATGCTTATTCCTATCCCCTGCCTATTCCTCTGGATGTCATAGGGCATGTGAATGTACAAAGGCTCTAAAAAGACCTGTAGCAAAGACACCTTTTATCTTCATGTAAGCTGGTGTTTTCCAAATGTGTTTTACTTCTTACTGAATATGGGCAGAGCTGAGCAACAGATGTGACCTCTAGGCAGGAGTCACAATGCCAGGAATGACCCTGGTTCCTCATCACAGACTCACTTTTCTCCAAGGCCAGTGTATCTCTCAGAGACATCACAGCAGTGCTCATCGCCTGCAGCTGGTGCCTGGGCTCCTGGAGCCAGATGTTGGCCAGGGTTGTGCTGAATTCGTGCCCAGCGTGCCTTTGCCACAGACTAGGAGATGCCACCGATTTAGAGATCACAACTGAGTATACCATGAGCTTCTACCCCGCTGTGCCCCCTCTGTTGGACAGGTCTCAGGGGCATTGTGAACATGAGGACTTGAGCCACAGGTGTCCATCCATTGTTCCATCTTCTGGTACTTTCTCTTATGTTTTACCTCTTTATCCTTTGCATTTTCAGATTCCCCTTGGGTATTTTACTTGCCTTTTTATCTTCTGTTCTGTCTCTCTGTCTTAGATGGGAGTTATTCACTTCTGGTCCAAGAGCCAAAACTCCAGTTTGCTGTCCAGTTTCCCAGTGTGGCCTCCTGGCTCTGGTCATGACTCTCTTGCACCATCAGTGTGGACTTCTTTCTGAATGGGAGTGGGACAGTCACCTTTCTTCCATCTGGAAAGTTACTCTAATTCTCCCACACCTCAGGAAGAGGAAAGTGAGCGGCAGCGGCAGCTCTGACTTGGTGGCACATTGCACAGTGGCCTGCCCTGTGGCTCAGGGGCCCTTCCATTCTCCACTCCATGTGAAGTGTGCCCCGTCTTCCTGTGACATGACCAGCTTGCTGACAGTGCTCCACACACATCCCCACCACCAAGGTTTTCTCCTTTGCTTTTCTAGCCATCAGACCTCTCTTTCATGTCTCAGTCAGCCTACTGTCCCCGCAGTCTTTTCCTCAGGCCTCTTCACCTGCCACTGTCTTAGCGAGCTTCCTGCCCATGGTGGCCTTCTCTCCCTGACCTCTCAGAGGAGCTGAGGGCAGCTTACATGCAGAGGATTTCAGGAAAGGACGGCATCCTCATGTGCACATACAGGGCTCAGTCCAGAACGCCCCCACACACATGCTTTTGTCCTCCTGCACAGATTGGCTTCGAATGCCACTGAGCTTGTAACAGCTCAGTGCTATTTTTGAAATGTCTCATTTGCTCTCTCACTTAATGCCCAGTTCTTCTTGCCGAGTCCAAGCTTGGTTAGAACAGGACTTTATGCTGCTTGTACTCTCTCCCCCCTCTTGCTTATCACTGTGCCTGGAGCTGAGAAGGTGTGAAGCACACTGTCCATGCTCCACTTGGAAAGGCCAGAGCAAAGGGCAGAGAAAAGATGGCTAAGCTGTAAGATTCACAGGTTCCAACCCTTGGTGTCTTCCTAAGCTTCTGCCACCTCTGCTGTCTAAGTGAGGAGGTTTGAGGCATAGCATTGATGGGGCTACTCGCCTGTGTTGATGTGCTGATAAGGGACACACAGTCTTCCTCTCTGGAAGCCAGACTCACAAGTACTATGCTCTGATCCATCTTAGTCTGGAGCCCTGCCAGTAGACCAGGGATTGTCGACATAGGAGGAAGTTAGTTTGTGAGAACTGGGTACCTGAGGCAGAAGTCACCACCAGGTACATTTCATTTAGTGTCACGAGCCTCTGATGAAGGTGTCACCATCATGGCCTTTTACAAATGAAGACTCAGAGGTAGAGACTCCTGGGGCTCAGAGTTCTCATGGCTTCTTTCTCTGAAGTCAGTGAGCGCCCTTCACTTCCCACTGCGGTCAGCTTCAAAATGCTCCTTTTGACTTATGGGTGCTCTTTCCCTTCGAAAACATATGTCTATATGCACATCACACAGACATGTTTATTAGCTGGTTAGTATGGTGCTGAGGTTATTTTACAGAATGTTGGGCATGAAGCTCAACTCAAGCCATTCAGACGTGGAACCAAATGGAAATTCCTTTGGGACCAACCCTCCTTATACCCAGTACTCGGTACCTGTCCATCCTACCCAGCACTTTTCCTAAGACAGTAAACTTCAAAACCTGACCACTCACTGTTGCTGACCTTGGACCTCAGACCCTCGGTGAGATTGCTTAAATACCATGCCTAGGCCAGAGGTCTCCTCCTTGACTGTCATTACAGTCCTGTACCGTGCTTTTAAAATGATATCCTCCTCCCTGTTAATGCCATCTCTGGGACAGGACTTGGCACTCTGCTCCCCAGGAGATCAGCACTGATGGCCTCTTCTAGCCTCTCGCAGCGAGGAGCCCTGAATTTCCACGGCCCTGTCTTCGTGGCATGTACCGTGACTGTGAGATAGTCCATCAGAAGGTATTCCATGAGAAGTAGAAGCTGAGGGTACTCTTAATCAGAGATGTGCAAGGCACACTCCCTCCTGGGAGTCTAATTCAGTTACAAATCACTTCTCCTTGTGAGAGCCCTTGAGAGGGGAGTGGTGTCAATGCCAAGGACTCCAGGAATTGACTAGAGAGTTATTTTGAGCAGACTTGTCACTACACCCTGCCTTCCCTGTAAATGGTCACCTTTCCTGCTTGCAACAGAGGAGAATTCCTGGCAGGAGCTTTCTTCTGGCATACCCATACCTGGGAGGGCTAGCCTAGGGCAGGCTTGGAGGGTTACCCTAGGGCAGGCTGTCTTGACGATGAGGTTTCAGTGGTGACCAGTTCCTGTCCTCTTGGACTTGCAGGCAGTGGGGAAGAAGATGTTGCTGTAACAATTATTTTCACCGCTGCTGAATTAAAGAGCTGCCTTTTTCCTGGGTATATGATCCCACCAGCTTTCTGAAACACTGAGCCCTAATGTGAAGGTGACTTTGCAAGGATGAGAAGTGCCCTTTGATTTGGGAACCTCTTGCAAACTCCCCCAAAGTATTGTGTATAGCTGCTGCACAATCCTGACACTTTTCCCTATTTCAAATGGTGCAAAGACAATGTATGCTAATTCAGTTACTTCCAGGAAAAGGGAGCACCCTGATTCAGTTTTGCAGTTAGGTAGAAGTGACTAACACTTCAGAGCAGGTGCTTTGAGAACTTGACAGAGGTGGGGCTGGCAGAAGGCCAGGGAGCCCCAGAAAACATGCTCTGACCATGTCAGCTTTTCCCTATAAGACTAGGAGGAAGCAGGAGTTGAGTACTGGGATTGAGAGGGAAGGATTATGGGAAGGGAAGAAAACAGTTTCCTGGAGACAAGTCCATCCCCGAAGAGCACACGATCCCTCCCCAAAGTAAGATGATCCACAAGGAGATGCCATGAGCAGAAGTTACCCTCACCTTCAAGGAGCTGATGCCCTGAGTACTAGCCAACTGGATAGCAGGGGTAGTAGAAGTTCATCCCCTTGGTGCTGTAAATTAGCTTAGTGTTTGGGCTCTTCCCTGCTTACTCCAGAGGGAATATGCTAAGTGCCCAGATCCACCCACTTGAAAAGGAACTTAGCAAAGGGACTGTCTGCCTCCTGGGCCCTGGTGGAAGCGTGCTCACAGACATAGCAAATGTACTATAGGATTTTATATTTTATTTTATGTTTTACATTTGCCCTGAGCAAAGGTGAAGGTTGAGGTTGCACATGTGGTAGGTTAGGAAATTCAAGCCAGTAGCCTGCTGACCTGTATGTATTACGGTTCTCTAAAGAAACAGAACTGAGAGTGTGAATATATGTGTATCTGCCTGTCAATTGACCCAAGGTGCTTACATCCCTTTAAGTATGTCCTCTGAGTGAAGAGCAGGATTGAAATTTGTCCTGCTCACAGGGGTTCTGTAATCAGGCTTCTGGAATGTTCTTAAGTACTTTGAGATCTTGGATCTTGGCTTACTTATGGGTAGACAATCTTGTCAGGCATCAGATGGCTGCTGGGAGCTGGAGAACAGCTGGTGTAGAGGTGGGCTGGGTTCTAATCCTGTGTTGCTCTCACTTTCTTCCAGTGACTTAACCTCTCTTCCCCCTCTCTGGAGAACACTATTTTCTATAAAAGCTGTAAGGACCTTGCTAGACAATACTCCTCAGTTGATGTTCCTTGTATAGGTCTCCATCTCCCAGTAGCTGCCCTGTTTTTGACCTCCTTCATGAACTGAGCTTCCTGCAGTCATGTCTTGTGGATATGATTTTAAATAGCCATAGAACTAAGGTGGCCAATAGAGTTGACTTCCACGTCGGCAGTAAGACTTGTCATGGCTGGTCTAGTACCAGTGGACTATCATCAAAGTCTTGTCATTAATACAGTTCTCATAGTCCCAATAGAGTAAAAAATTTAAAGCTAACCAAAATGCATGTTGGAATTGAGTTTCTATGCTAATTGGTATTGCACCTGTTTTTACCAAATGATCTGCCCCATTCTCCCAAAAGTCAGATAATGTCTGAAAACGCTGTATGTAGGTGAGAAAACAAAGGGGCAAAGAAAAAGACAGGCAGATAGCCATGCTCAGTAGTAGCCTGGTCTGGTGACATGGGCCTGAGAGCCAAGCTATAAGAGAGGCTAAGACGGGAGACTTGCAAGTTCTAGACCTGCCTGGGAAACAGATTCATTCTCAAGGTGAAAAATGCTAAGGAAGAGCTCTTGCCTAGTGTGAGAGCTCAGTAGTAGAGCTCTTGCCTAGTGTGCACAATCCTCAGGACTATGTACAATAACTACAAGAAAATAAAAGTAAACTTAGAAGAACTGTGGAAGTATCCAGTGTGCATGCCTTTGATAATGTGTGAGGTCACGAGACTCATCCCAATGACAAAAGTAAATGGGAAAAATAAAACGACATCAGAAGCAATCCTGGTTAGAACTTTCTATACTTGCCATTTCAACCTGTTAGCTAAGTCATCTTTGTTTCAAGAAACAATGGGATTCCTCATAGAAAACAGCTATCTGAAGGTCCTCCAAGATGGAAGACAGCAGTCAGGACAGCCCAGTAGCATAGCCCAGAGGCTGAGAGCCACTGCTACTGTGTGGCTTATTCGCTGAACCTCATTCCTTCCTGTGACCTGATTGTGGTCATGAGTCCTCCCAGTGATAGCATGGTAAGCCTGACCTGGAGCAGAGCCACCTTCTCTGTCCCTCTGCTCTTGGAACTCTGTCATAACAAGACCTTCCTTTTCATGCCTACTCCTCTAGAAATAAAGTGGCTGTAAAATTTCAGAATCAGAAATCTAAAGCAGCCCATTTAATTATTAGGTAAACTGAGTACAGTTTAGCTGAACACATTCCTAACTGGCTGATTCAATGCAGAACCAACCATCCAGCATAAAGAAACAGATCAGAAAAGAAGGAGAACCGGAGAGCAGACCTGTATGCTTTTCCTGTGGGAGAGTGCTTCTGCAGACCACCCATACTCAAGAGGTGTACCTTCATCTTCTCTTACCCAGAGACTTCTGATCATTCCCTCCAGTGTCTCCCACCACCTCTATGGATGATCAGCAAGCCCATTTTCAAATCAGGTTCACGGGACTGCTACTTTAAAAGCATCAAGACCTGTCTTGAATGCTGATCATATTCCCCAGTTTGCCCACTTTGCACCTATGTCCCCTCACAACTGTTAATAGCACTGCCATTTCATTTTCTGAAAGGTCCTTATTTGAATGACAAATGTGACTGGCTACATAAGATGTAGAGAACAAAAGATCTGTGACTTCCATCAGTGTGGTGGAATGTTAAGAAGGAGTCTGAGGTCCAGCCATGGCTGAGGTATGGGATCAGCAGCATCTCCTAGTTAGGTTGAGCACTGGGCAGAAGTCAGGGTGTTTGGGTTTCAGATCCAGATGTACCCCCTCTTTTCATCTCATCTTGGGTGGGCCATTGTCCCTCTCCCCCAGCCCCACTCTCCTGACATGGACCAGGCTACTATTAAGTCTCTTTCAATTTCATGATTCTAATTGTGTCTTGTACCTTAGTGGGAAACTGTGCTAGGTGACACTGAGCTTCCCACCCACCCCCACACAGAACTGTGTAAGCCTATGGTACATTGTAAGAAGCCCTCTTGGCCACAAAGTGGAGGTATACTTTGGGACAGACGCCACCTGGTATTTACATAACACACTTTACAGTTTACAAAGCACTTTTACGTGTATAGCCATAGTCACATGGCTCCAGCTTTTTGTTATTTTTGTTTTGTAGATAAAATTAAAGCTAAGGAAGATTAAATTATAGAACTTAGCTAGATGCTAGAACTGTTCATGCTTGTCCTAGTATTGACAATCTGTGTGGCTTTAACTAATTAGTGTCATGTTGTAGTGGCTGATTGTCATCGTCCCTGGGGACAGGAATAACACACCTACTTGCTTTGGGCTTTGGTGATTGTTTGACTTTCTAGAGTATTCACATAGAGGTCAGAGGTCGGGGGCCAGTGACTGATGGTCAGTTTTCTCTTGTCAAATTGCCACAACCTTCAATTGCCTGAGAAAGGTGTCCTTTAAAAAAAGACTTTTAAAAAATAATCCATATGTGTATGTGTGAGCCTCCATGAGTTTGTGTGCTCCCTGTGTGTGCAGGAAGCCAGAGATGCCAGAAGAGGGTATTATATCAGTTGAAACTGGAATTACAGTGGTTGTGGGAACCAAACCCAGGTTTTCTGGAAGACCAAAGAGTCTCATAGTTATCGTGTGAGGCTTAAGTGAAATAATTCGAGAAATGTTCTGGAGACAGTGGTTGAGTTGTAGAGTGAGGTGACAGAGATGGTAGAGGTGGTCATGGTGGTCGGGGGTATATAGTAATCGGTAGACCCAACAGGGAGGTAGCCTCCTGCAGCTCTTCTTAGGCACTGTCATGAGACTTACGGCACCTTGTCTGAAAGGGTCTGTGTTGACAAGACACAATCAGCCAGTCCCATGGGAAAGACAAAGATGTTTAAGGACGTTCTTCCTCATCTGTTCCTGTTGGAACCTTGGGCTGGGTGCCCATCATAGGCTCCAGTGTTAAAAGTGTGAGGTGGTAGGACCTCAAAGGGGGACACTTGCAGGAAAGCTTGAGGTCACTGTGGGGAGGGGGTGGGACTGGGATGCTCTAATGAGTTTGTAGAATCCCAGCCCCTTCCTTTTCCCCTTTTGCTTCCTGGCCTCTGGGGGTTTGGGGGAAGCATTGTTGTTCACATGCTCCCTGCCACCTACTTCTACTCCCTCGAATGAGGAGCTGTGCCAGTGGCACAGGCTAAGGCCACAGTAGTAAGCATTTCTATTGCCAAAGTCTGATCAAATTACAGGCAAATTTTACAAGAAATAGCTCAATTAGCTGAGTTCTTAGAGACTAGCTGCCCATCCATCACCAACAAAGGGTAAATATGAGATGGCCGAAGAAGACGGAAGGAACAGCTGGGAAAAGGAAAAGACTAGAAGGATCAAGAGGACGGAAAAAGAGCTGTGGAGGGGAAGAGAAACTAAAGCTATCCAGACACAAGAACAGGATTGTCTTTATGGGGAAGGAGACAGACTCTTCCACATTTGAGTCTTGTCTAAAAGTAGATCAACTGAGTAATGTCAAAGGACTGGGAGATGCAAAGCAGTGTGATACGTCACAGAAAGTCTCATCTGTGGATGGGGCAAGGCTCAGGTCATGCTGAGGGTAGAGCCCAGAGAGTGAGGTCAGTCTAGTGTTAATATCTCATGGAGTTCCTAAGCTGTGGGCCCCTCAGCTTGCCTGCCTCTTCTGCTGGCTTGAGATCCCAGGAAAAGAGGCAACCTCATTGTCATTGGAAAACTGAGCTGACAGAGGCCATGGTTTGGAAGGAGAGGGACAGGGAGGGAGAATATTCACACTAGTAAAGGGCCTTGGCACTACGGTAGGCTGGCAGCCCCTGCTGGCTGTTCGTAGTCACTCTGTACCCCAAGAGAATGCAAGGACCCTTGCCTGGTTAACTGAGTAGTAGGGAGAGAGTCCCAGCTCGGGGCAAGCTTCAGAGCTCCCCTGAAATAGACAGGCTTAGAGTCATCAGGCTGAGAGAAACCTCAGCCCCAGAGCAACACACACGCACGCACGCACACGAGCACGCCCATAGGAAAACCTGCTCAGCTAAGGGTGGGGCCTGGGTAGGGACAGAGCTCAGGATGGAGGATGGAGGGAGAGCCAGAAAAACACCTCACCCTGACTAATTCTTGTCCACAAAAGAAAAGTAAGGCCAGAGGTGAGACCAGCAGGGCCTCTTCCTTTTCCCTTTGCAGAGTAACCTTAGCAGCCTGGCTTCTTCAGGCCTGCTTTAAATGCCTCCTCTTTCTGGGCATTGGCTCAACTCTCCTCATTTGCAGTGCTAAGCTTTTTATCTCTCCTCTCCTCAAAGCTCTGTAGTTAACTTGAAAGACCTTTGTGAAGACAGAAAACTGAAAGCCTGCATTAGCCAAGGCCAGTGTCCAGGACAAATGGAAGGTCACAGGAATAAAGGGGGGAGCTTCCAGAGAGTTCAAGAAATCCCCAACAGATTTGAGAAACCAAATTTTGCAAGTGACATTTTCTTTGCTTTGGGCTGGGGGTGCTTCTCCCGTTCTCTAGAGTATTCACCAGGGGTAGGAGTGGGGCATGACTAGGGTGCTTAGATTTTAGTCTTTAAACCACTATAAGCTAGGCTCATCTGAGAAAAGATACTCTTCCCCCTTAAGAGGCTCATTTATTTTTATTTTATGTGTATGACTGTTTTGCCTGCATGTGTGTCTGCACAGTACATGTGTCCAGTGCCTGAGGAAACTGGAAGAGGGGGTCAGATCCCCTGCAACCAGAGTTACAGATGGTTGCCAACTGCCATGTGGGTGCTGGAAAGTGAACTGAGATTCTGTCCAAGAACAGCAAGTGCTCTTAACTACTGAGCCATTTGTCCAGTCCCAAGAGTCTTTTTTTAAAAATTATTAAATGTACATGTATGAGCATAAATGAGTTTATGTGCACCAAATGTGTACAGGAACCCACAGGACCCAGAAGAGGGCATCAGTTCCCCTGGAACTAACGTTGCAGGTGGTTGTGAGCTACCACAAACTGCTGGACACCAAACTCAGGTCCTCTGTAACAGCAGTAAGCACTCCTAACCACGGAGACATCTCTCCAGCCCATAGAAAAGAGTCTTTGTGGGAAACATCTGGATCAGGTTGGGCAACAGACTTGATTGTTGGTTGATGTGGGAAGACACAGCCCATTTCTACAATACTTATTTCTTGACTGTCGGTCCTAAATTATGAGACAGGAGACAGCTGGATGCAAACAAGTGGGTAGCTGCTTTCTCTACTTTTGACTGCAGCTGTGATGCAACTTCTCTCTTAAGTTTCTGACCTGACTTCCCTGAATGATGGACTCTAACCTGAAACTGTAACCCAGACAAACGGTTTCCTCCCCTATGTTGCTTTATGTCTGGATGTTTTATCATAGCAACAGATAGGAAACTAAATCAGTGATCATTTCCCACATTTTCAGGCCCCTTTGGAGTGAGTCCTAGATATGAGCACAGACCTGATGTAAAGCTCTGGAGGAAGCAGAGTGTAGCCCAGAGACGGATAGAACACTGAGGAGAAGCCACCCAGGGCTTGCGCATAGCTCTCTGTGGGGTTGCTAGAACTCACCAATAAGAAAAAAATATAGCAATCCCATGCGGTGGAATCTGAACAAAAGACAAGACTTTGCCCCTGAAAGACTGCGATCTAACTGATAAGGCAGCGTCTAATGAACCATGTAAAGTTAACGCTATCATAAGTAAATTAACAGCAAGAAATACCACAAGGTGATCAGTATGCAACCAAAGGCCAAGGAAGTGATGTGGGATGTTGAATCTTTAAGAATAGATAAAGTCTCAGGATAGAAACAGATATTACAAGCCCGAGGCTCCGGTGAGGATAATTTAGGTAAAGTGTTAGACACAGGAGGCCCAACTTCTATTTCAAAGGCAAGGTGTAGAAGATAGATACAAATTATGGCTAGAAAGATGGTGTCCCCTCCTCTTACATGTATAATGGCTTTAAATATCTCTCTATTTAGCTTGTGTGTCATATAGGTTGGCTGTTGGGATTGGGCTCATTTGTGCATTTTGTTGGTCCTAGCATTTGTGCATTTTTGTTGGTCTTAGCCAAGTCATTGGTCATTTGTCTACTGTGAGCTGGTGGGAGGCTGGAGCTGTCCCAGGCTAGATTGGCTGATTGTGTCATTGTTTCTAGACGTCTAGCTGAAGCTTGTTCCTATAGAGAAATGCTCCAGAGCCTTGACAGCCCGAGGCTGAGATGTTGTTTCCTGTGACTTTTGCTGTGTTCTCTTGGCCAAACAACAAGTGACAGAGCCAGCTCAGCTTAAAGAAGCGAGAGAATGAGCATTGACTCTTGATAAGGATTGCTATGATGCCCAGGCTGACCTTGAACCCATAATCCTCCTGCCTCAGCCTCCAGAGTCCTGATATTAATGAACTCAACTTGTGTTGCAGCTGTTTTTAACAGCTTCCATTGGTGGGTTGGTTGGATTGAATGCCAAAGGAAGCCTTCACAGGAGGGATGCAGGAAGTATCCTTTGAACCAGAAAGCGTGGCCATCTGTGGCCTGTGCCGTGTGCAGATAAGGTCCCTTGATGTTTAGCAGAATGAGAATAGGAGGAGTGTAGTGTGCACATGTGTGATGGTGACAGGGACAGTTAGTGGAGGTGGTGAGTGGTCGTTATTCTAGGATTATAGCTGATGATCGTCTCTTTAAACATTTCTACTTGGCAGAATAATACATTGGCAACCCTGTTCTTATCTGAGGATGCTACATGGGGCAGGAGCAGAGTCTAAGCTGGAAGGGATCAGAGGATGGCCAGCAAAATACTTACTCTCAGCTATATAGGAAAAGCAAGTCCTTGGGTGAGACCTACTGGGTCAGCAAACATCCCCTGAAGGAACAGGCCTGGGATTAGCAGGCTGGTAGAAACCTCAGGCTCAGAGCAGGGATTGTTCTCACACGCAAACAGACGCCACAGAGACACACATATGCCCCTTCCCACGCCTCTCTGATGTTGCAAGATTACTGTGTATGTTATAGAGAAACTGAAGAAAGGCACAAGATGTTTAAATACAGTGTGGAGAAGGTATGGTTACAATCTTAGAGCAAAACACACAGACACAATAGGAGATTAATCCTAAGTACTGGAATGATAGCCATAGTAACGGGACATTGTTCTTTCTTCCCTAGGGGGTTTGTCATAGAAGTTTCTTAATATGAAATTTACTGTTGTCATTTTTAAAGTAAGCCCATCAAGCAGCTCTGACGTCCACATTTGGGTGAACTTACCTCTGACCCTCACGTTTGTCACCTTTCTGTCTGTCCTGTCCACTGCTCGGTTCCTACCCCACTTCCTCCTGGAAACCACTGCCTGCTTAAGTCACCAGGACACCTACATCATATCTAGTTTGTTCTTTCTCCTTTCTTCTGTCCTCTCTTTCTGTGTTTGATATGTGTGTATATGTGTTCGTGTGTATATGATACTTGTGTGACATGGTGTGCAAATAGAGGCCAAAGGAAAACCTCTCGTGTCTGTTCTTGCTCCCACCCTGTTCCAGACAGGGTTGCTAAGTGCCAGGTGATAGAACTCAAGCCCACTGCTCACCCTTAAGTACTAATCACCTGAGCCCAACTTAAGTAGTGGGGTGCTGAGTCTTTTCTAACAAGACCTGGGATCTGAGCAATGCCACTAGCCTGGCAGTTCAGACTTCAGCATATGAACCAGGGGTGGGGCAGGCACAAACACTGACGGTTATAAGTGGTGTTCCTAACTTGCTATAGATCTGCTGTTAAGGTTTATCCTGAGGGAGTAGGGCCAAGAGCATTCCTAACTGGGAGGACATTGTCTTACCTGAGGATCAGAAATTAGTTAACTGATCTGGAGTGCCTAACCCCACTTGCTCATCCTTAGTCCAATCTAGGGGAGCCATAAAGGCATGGGACCAATGCTGGACTGCCACGTACAGAAACACTGTTTGCTTCCTCTTTTCTCACCTTATATTTGAACAGCCTCAGTCTGTCCTTCCATCAGTGCTTGCTACTTGTATCTTCCTGGGTCTGTAGTGGTCACAGTGTATGGGTGTCAGCCCCCAGGAGTACAGATAACCCTTTCTGTGTGTTCTCCACATCCCTCAACAGGAAGCTGGGTCCACGGAGCCTAATCAGCACACGCCCTGCATCCCTGCCCTTGTTGGCTATTGGCCCCTTAGTCAGTATAGACTCTATCTTGCTGCTCTTGCTGGCTGCTGGCCCACATGAACCTCTTACCTAGAGGCTGCTCATGGCTGATTCTGTCCACTCATTGCTTCAGCCCCACACTACCAATCTGTGGGCAGCTTTTTCTATACCCCACACATGGAGCCCAAGCTGTTCTGCTACAGAGCGTTCTCCTCCTGGGTGCCAAAGAGGGCCAGGGGTGGAGAATACAGAGAAAAAAAAATACTGTGGCTGAAAGTAGCCATGGAGATCATTTACATCTTTCAAGCTGGGGAGCTTGCCAGACGTTCTGATAGCCAAATCCCGAAGACTCCAGCTCAACAGATCTTGGATGGAGGCCCAGAGCATGTTGAGGTGTCTGAGAGAGCCAAGTTTAGGAGCTTATGATAAATTAGCCTTTTCATTTCATGGCTGAGAAAAAATCAGGTCTGTAGAGACTGGTGACCTCCCTCAGGTCACCAGGTAACATCAGTGAGACTAAAAGTGGAACCCAGGGTTTTAACTTCCAGCATAATGCTGTTACTGCTACAGCCTAGTGGTTGCTTTGATGTTTTTCCAGAGGGAGTAAAAGTCAGAGGCCATACAGGAGCCAGCATTTCAGAGTGCTTGGCCGTGCTGTTAGGGGTCAGTGCAGCATGGTCAGCCAGGCAAACCTGGCTTGTGGTCCTGTAAAGTGTGATTGTCAATTTGCCTGCCAGAGGCTGAAGATGAGTATGTAAAGACATACGTAAAGAACTGAAACCAGGACCTGGCAGGAAGTATGAACCGGGAGCTAGGAGTCTCAGTTGGCTGAGCCACCTCCCCACTATGACAGTGACCAAGGAGGCCATAGCAAGCAACACTTGAGTGGCTGTCAGGCTGCTTTACAATGAAGATCCTTTGACATGGGGCTTAGAAAACATCACAGAGGGATTGCAGGGATCTGTAGCACTTGGCACCTGGAGTTCCACATGCTGAGATTTCTCACCACTGAACTCAACTTCACCTGGGAAAGCAACCCAAGTTCACCTCCCCCTGCTGAGGTCCCTGAAGAAAGAGACCATGAGTCACCTTTACTATACAGTCCATTTTAGGGCATATCCCACCGTTTTCTGCTTTCTGTTTTATATCATGGTAATTGAAACTATCAGCAGGCAGGACAGGCCAATTTTTACAGGGAAAAGGAGACACCCACAAAAAAGCCAAAAATGTCACTGTTTATAGCCCACAGAAACATTTTGAAATGAGATCTGCCTTTGGAATAGCCAGGCAGCCATCTAGCCACCGATGGCTCCTCTATGGCCTATAGGCTGTGTGCACATGCCTGCTCTCCCAGCTACTCAAGCCCTCTCTAGCCAACAGCCACTGTCCCACTCCTGGAACCCTGTAGTTGCCTCTCTCATCGGTGCAGGCCATCCAAGCGTTGCTTTACCTTCTTACAGTCCTAAAACAACTTATCCTTCAGTCACAGACTACCACCACTTCATCACCGTGGTATTGTCTGTCTGTCTGTCTATGTATGTATGTATGTATGTATCTGTCTGTCTGTCTGTCTATCTATCTCTGTATCTGTCTCTGTCTCTCTGCCTCTCTGTTTCTCTCTGTCTCTGTCTCTGTCTGTCTCTCTCCTCCCCTCTCTCTCCCTTTCTCTCTGTCTCTCTGTCTCTCTGCCTCCCTCCCTTTCTCTCTGTCTCTGTCTCTCTGTCTGTCTCTGTCTCTCTCCCCCCCTCCCTTTCTCTCTGTCTCTGTCTCTCTCTCTCTCTCTCTCTCTCTCTCTCTCTCTCTGTCATGTCCCCAAGAATTGGGGCATAAGGCCTTCACCACTGAGCTATAGCCTGAGCCCTTCATCCTGTGTCTTAAATCCTTAATATAAAAATATGGACTCTGAGCCATTACTCAAAGCCTGCTGTAACTGAGGCCTTTCTCTTCCCCCTGGTGTATCCTAGGTTATAATTAGTACAGATACCAGAAGCTCCTTTGTTGTCGCAGCGAACACAGTCACCACCAAATATTTGTTCCACACTAAAAACTAAGGCAAAGACGTCCTGTCTTCTGTGCCTCCTGGGGAACATCATTGCCCACAGGTGCATTTTCTCATGTGACTAAGACTCAGCTCTCTCACATCAGACACCCCAGCCACCAGCCTAGCAAATCTAGCCTGGGGTCTGCAGTGCTTACTGAAGGGCTGTTCACAAGTAGTGCCACATGATAATTTGTCTACCTGATGCATGCCATCCAGCTTCCTGTAGACTGTGAGGCCATAAGGGTGGAGGTAGCAGTCTACTCTCTTTAATTTCTTAATTGATACATTTGTGAATATTTATGGGGTATGATAAGGTAATTGTGAACATGCCTCTAAGGCATAGTGATCAACTAGGTGAAATTAGCATTTTATCCCCACCCCAGTACTTTTACATGGGTGAGTCAGAATCCCTCGTCTCTGCTCCTAGTGACTGTCCTGCATGGCTGTAGACCACAGTCTATGCTGCGCTGTAAAGTGCCAGAACTAGTTGCTCCTATATTATTCTATATTGGTGCCTATTTCCAGGCCACACTTCCCGCCTCCCACCCCGTCTTTAGTGATTATTCCAGTGTTTTCTATAAGATCGACCCTCCTGATCTTCCCGTGTGAGTGAAGACATACTGTACTTACAGTTGCAGTCCTTTGTGTCCATGCCTCTAGGGTGGAGGGTCCCCAGTCCATGTTCTGCATATTGACAATGATGGAGCTCCTTGTTTAACTCACATGATGCGTGTGGAGAAGAGTCACCTAAGAAGGAGGCCATCTTTTACTGTGCCTGGAGTTGCACACCTAGAGCTGAGCTCAAGAACCTGGGAGAGCAAGGCACACTGTCCGCTGTGAGGAGCTTCCAGCAAGAGAGGAAGGCCAGGACTGGGGGTTAACCTTGGTGACTTCTCACAGTCTTTCAGCCTCCGTGTTGGAGAGTCGTGCCCAAAAGAATTGTGGGGACAGAGGATGCTGTGATGTGGCTCTAACCCTCAGAGTGCCCAGTTCCTAGAGCGAGCCATGAGCTACACTCAGAAAACTTGTTACACAGGCTGTAGAACCAGATAGTAATATACTAAATGAGCAGACAGACAGACAGACTGCTAGAGGCTGGGATGAGCACAGGGGAAGGAGGTCACTAGTCCGGCGAAGGCATAACAGTCCTCTCTTAGGGGATGTATACAGTTGGCCCCTAGGATAGTGAGAGCCTCACAAGCCAGGGACTCTGTCTTTAGTGGGAGCAGGAAGGGAGGAAGAAAGCCCCTTAATGGTTGGTGTGGTACTGAAAGTTCAGAAAGGACAGCGGGTAGGAGAGAAGAGAAATGGAGCCTGAGGAGCCAGGACTAGGGAGCTCTTAAGATGCATATCATCACTCACTGTGAGGTTATGGGACATTGTTCCCTCAAAAAGTCCTTCACCCTTTGAAGGTAAGAAAAATACTCAGACAAGACAGGGGATCCCCAGGTCTGTGTCCCCACATTTTCATCCCTGGTGTCTGATGATGAGATAGTAGAAAGCCATTGCATCCCAGCCTGCCTGCTTCGAGGACTGTGGTGTGAATTTCTGCCTCCCGCAGCGTGTCTTCACAGCCAGTCACATGCTTTGGTGAGAGCTGAGCTTGGAGTCCCGCAGGCTGCCCTCTGAAGGCAGTCTGGACCAGTTACTGGAGACCTAGTCAGACCGTGATCTGAGATGCCCTCCGCACACCAGGCTTCTGCGTTCTTGCTTTTCTCTGGTGTCTGAGAATGAGCTGAATTTTAATGTGATGTAGACTGTGTAGGATAGAGTTGGAAAATGCAGGTCCAGAACAGCATCCAGTGAGGCAAGAGTCTCAGTAAAGGATTCCCAAACTAGGGCAGCATCAGAATTAGCTCACCTCTTAGCAACTTTTATTAGACTCCAGGTCTTCCCAGTCCGAGTTTCCATTACTCTCAGCACACTGTGCCTGCCTTCCTTCCCCCTGTACTCACAATGGTCTTAATTGTGTCCTAAGCTTTCATACAAACCTGAATGTGGCCAGTCCCAGAGCCTTTCTCTTTGAGGCATCAATCAGAAAACTTCCCTTCCCACCACATTTATTCGGGTGGGTCACTATCATAGTGGATAGTCACAAGGAACTCTCTGTGAAATGAAACCAGTGCTTGGGTTGTAGGTAGCTGTAGCCCATACAAGGCGATGGATTTGATCCATTGTGGGAAGAGACTGTGGGCTTGGTACAATAGCCAGTGGTGACTTCTGCAGCTTATGTCCAAATGCCATCCATAGACTATGAGTGGTATAGGCTAGGGGGCTGTGAGCATCACAGGCTTTCTTTTTTTTTTCTTTTTTTCTTTTCATATTTTATTTACATTTTAAATGTTTCAGATCTCCCCTTTGGAACCTCCCCATTCCCTCCGCCTTCCCCCTGCCAATATGGGGATACTCTCCAACCCACCCTCCCACCCACCCACCCACTCTCGTCCCTCCTCCTTGTCATTCTCCTACACTGGGGGATCTAACACCCTCAGGCCCAAGGGCCTCTCCTCCTCCTGACGATAACAAGACCCTCCTCTGCCGCATTTGTGGCCAGCACCATGGGTCTCTCCATGTGTATTCTTTAGTTGGTGAATCAGTCTTCCGAAGTATCCGGGGGTCAGGCCAGTTGCTACTGTTGCTACCTCCCTGGGGCTGCACACTCCCTCAGCTCCTTCAGTCCTTTCTCCAAGCCCTCCATTTGGGATGTCACACTCAGAACTACTGTTGCTGTGAAGTGACTCTTGGGTATTTCAAACTTTTGGGCTAATAACCTCTTAACAGTGAGTACATACCATGTTCATTCTTTTATGACTGCGTTACCTCGTTCAGGATGATACAATTCCCCTGTGCCCAAGTGTTCGAGATTCTTCCCCACTTTCTCTTCTATTAGATTCAGTGTATCTGGTTTTATGTAAAGGTCCTTGATCCACTTGGACTTGAGCTTTGTACAGGGAGATAGGAATGGATCAATTCGCAATCTTCTACATGTAGACCGCCAATTGATCCAGCACCATTTGTTGAAGATGCTGGTTTTTTTCCACTGTATGGTTTTAGCTCCTTTGTCAAAGATCAAGTGACCATATGTGTGTGGGTTCATTTCTGGGCCTTTGATTCTATTCCACTGATCTACCTGCCTGTCACTGTACCAATACCATGCAGTTTTTATCACTACTGCTCTGTAGTACAGCTTGAGGTCAGGAAGGCTGATTCCCCCAGAAGACATTTTATTGTTGAGGATAATTTTTGCTCTCCTGGGTTTTTTGTTATTCCATATGAATTTGAGAATTGCTCTTTCTAGGTCTATGAAGAATTGAGTTGGGATTTTGATGGGGATAGCATTGAATCTGTATATTGCTTTCGGCAAGATGGCCAGTTTAACTATGTTAATCCTGCCAATCCATGAGCATGGGAGATCTTTCCATCTTCTGAGGTCTTCTTCAATTTCTTTCTTCAGAGACTTGAAGTTCTTGTCATACAGATCTTTCACTTGTTTGGTTAGAGTCACACCAAGATTATATTGTTTGTGACAATTGTGAAGGGTGTCATTTCCCTAATTTCTTTCTCAGTCTGTTTATCCTTTGAGTATAGGAAGGCTACTGATTTGCTTGAGTTAATTTTGTATCCAGCCACTTTGCTGAAGTTGTTTATCAGCTGTAGCAGATCCCTGGTGGAGGTTTTTGGGTCACTTAAGTATACCATCATATCATCTGCAAATAGTGATATTTTGATTTTTTCCTTTCCAATTTGTATCCCTTTGATTTCCTTTTGTTGCCTGATTGCTCTAGCTAGAACTTCAAGTACTATATTGAATAGATAGGGA
The DNA here is from genome assembly GCA_019843965.1 of Rhynchomys soricoides. Classification (NCBI taxonomy): domain Eukaryota; kingdom Metazoa; phylum Chordata; class Mammalia; order Rodentia; family Muridae; genus Rhynchomys; species Rhynchomys soricoides. The sequence goes on along the minus strand of JADRCH010000155.1, from coordinate 2,172,384 downwards.
GAGAAAGGGCAACCTTGCCTAGTCCCTGATTTTAGTGGGATTGCTTTGAGCTTCTCTCCATTTAGTTTGATGTTGGCCACTGGTTTGCTATATATTGCTTTTACTAAGTTTAGGCATGCTCCTTGAATTCCTGATCTTTCCAAGACTTTTATTATGAAGGAATGTTGAATTTTGTCAAATGCTTTTTCAGCATCTAATGAAATGACCATGTGGTTTTTTTCTTTGAGTTTGTTTATGTAGTGGATTACATTGATGGATTTCCGGGTATTGAACCATCCCTGCATCCACAGGCTTTCTTACATTGCTGGATGTCACATAGAAGCCAGTCATTTCATGTGTCACCAACAGAACCCCAGAAAACATCCTCATTCTGACAAACATGCTTGAGCCTTAGGGTAGCAAAGGAGGCAAGTGGTGGCACTGAGCTAGACCTCAGGATGAGAAGGAAGCTGTGGATGAAGGAGGAGGAGGAGTGGGAAAGGGGTTTCACAGCTAACCCGCTTGGTTTGGGTGTCCTGAGCTGGACCAATGAGTAGTCATCAAGGATGAGGCTGGACTGGGGTAAATTCTGGAGCCACACTCTGAAAGGGTGAGGGGGTGGTAGTGGTAGTCATGGCAGCAGTCACATGGGGTTGTGTGGTAGTGGTAGTCACGGCAGCAG
>JADRCH010000155.1:2143836-2171713 GCA_019843965.1 Rhynchomys soricoides | reverse complement strand
TGGTAGTGGTAGTCACGGCAGCAGTCACATGGGGTTGTGTGGTAGTGAAGTTTGATGGAGGTGAAGATGGAGAGAATGGAGGTTGTGCATCCTGACAGTGATGTCACGCTGGTGGCCATGTGATGGTAAAGAGGGAAGGGAGGAAGGGAAAAGCACTTGCCCTTCCTTTTCAACGTAGGCCGTAAGACTCCACAAGTAGATGAGAAAATGAGTTCTCACTGTGGTGATGATTGTGTAGTTATCAAACCTCCTAAAACCATGAGACCTCCACTCTTAAGACCTTCCCCAGTCCCCTCATTCATACCAAGGGGCAGTGCGTTTCCAGAGGTTCAGCAAAATGCAAAGCTATGGGTTGGGAGTGTGTGAAACCAGAATGGAAGCTATTCCTGTGCATCAGAGAGATGCACATCTCAGACTCCAAGGAGCTTAGCAAACAACAGATCACTGGGGAATTTGGTCTTTGATAATTGAAAGCAAATATGGGCCCTCATGCATCAGATAATCAAAAGAGGAGCAGTAGTGTGCCACCACTTAGAGGGGAGGACAGCTGATGTTATGTGACCAAAGAGGAGAAGAGATAAGGCGGCAGACAGTGTTGCTGACTGCTGCCCTAGCAGAGGCCCTAAGGACCAAGGAAGGGGCAGGGCCCCAGGGAGGACACTCAGAGCCATTAGCACAGTGATGGTGGATCCCCTCGACAAAGGTGTGTTGCACATTTTCTGTGTGCTAACTACCATGTGTGCAGGTGTGTAAGAGAACAATTACCACTCAACATGACAGCTCTGGTTTCTTGTTCTCAAGGAGACTCAAGGTCATGTCTAATTATTCCCATCCCACTAGCAAAAAGGAAAGTGGGACCTTAAATGATTTCTGTAGCTTATAGTTTGGTTCCAGAGCCACCTCTCCTCTAACCCGTTTGTGTAAAGACCCCTCTGAGCCATGGGTGACAAAGACACTTGCTTCTGCCCTGTAGATGCTGTGTCCCTGCAGGGGAGAAGAACATAGAAGCCACATATACCATAAGTACACTGTAATGGCACCGTGTGCAAAGTGTGCTGCAGCCCCAGGATGGGCTTCTTCTACCTGTTGAAGCAAAACATTGAGCTAGCCCCCAGGTCGAGAAGGAAGCTTCGGATGGAGAACGAGGGTGGAGGGAGGGGATAGGGAGGAAAGGGAAAGGGAGATTTCCCAACTAGCCCTTCTGATTTGGCTCTTCTGAGCTTCAGGTTTGGCTGGATCATTGAGTGGTAGTCAAGGATGTAGCTAGATTGGAATGAATCCTGCAGTCACACTCTGAAAGCAAGCCTAGCTTACTTGGAGGACAAGGCTTCTGATCAGTAAAGTTACCTAGATAGCCATAAACCAGGCAATACGCTGCTTTCCTATTCAAATAGTGACTGAGCTCACAATGGTGCAGCAGTGGTATAGGTAGAGAGTGGGCCTGTTGCCCTGGCTAGGTGTTGGTCACCTCAAATGAAGGGAGGTAGATAGCAGAAAGCTAAAGTCTTTCTCAAATTGGGAAAATTACCCACCAGCCCATAGTCACTAAACCAATGCCCAGTATCCCCAGGTATTTCAGCCCTGATTGGCAATATTGTTGTCTATTGTCTAGTGTCAATATATGTGGCCCTGAAGAAAATATCATCACTTTTTCAGCTCTAAGAGGAAAGGATTCCAGCAGACTCATAGGAGATCAGTAACCCTGGGTGGGGAGTTGAGTGGGGGACAGGAAACTATCCTGGGTGACTTTCCCGCTTCCTTTTGTCTCCAAGACAAAGGCAGCAATGCGCAGAGGTTGATGGTTCAAAAGCTAGGCACCAAGCAGGAATGGAGGAGCCAACCTCCTGACAGGGATTTTACTCGTAGAAAACCATATGCTCAGTGAGAACACAGGCCCCAGGCAGGGTGGCGCTGGGAGTCGGTGAGCAGGTCTAGTGCCCCACATTCTGCTCTTAGCCCCTGTGCTTCCTGTTAATCCTGAGCACTGAAGCAAGACAGGTCCTTGGGGAAGAAGATGTGCGGGAGGGAAATGGGCAAATCACTTCAATTTTGCATAATAGCAAGCACAGAGAAATAGACTGTAGGGTGTGGGGGATGGCTGGCTGCTATAAAGCCAGTGGAACTGGCTTACTGTTCAACTCTTCCCATTGCACTTGCTACTTGCCCTCCATAAGTAGGGGTTTTCTGTTTGTTTGTCTCTTTGTTTGAGGCATTGTTTTGTTTGTTTTGTTTTTTTATTTTTGTTTTTTCTTATTCCTTTGTCCTTTGCAATAATGTCCGAGAATGTTAGAAATACTTCACACTTAATAAATGAAGCTTCTGTAGGAGACTTACCCTCAAGTCCCCCCACTTTTATTCTTTGACATGTGGACTTCCCACCCACATCCAAGCAGACTCCCAATCCAGGAATCTGAGCAACCCACCCCTGGCAAAGTGGAACTTGCCCAGGCTTAATTCTTACCTTGGGACTTTAGATGACCAGCTGGGAAACACTCGGAGTCCAGAAGAATGTTTCTTTTCCATTCTCACAGTGACAAAAACATACAGCATCAGCCTTGCCATTCTGGCCATCTTCAAGTGTCCAACTCAATGGTATTAGGTACACTGATGCTAGGTACCAAGAGTCATCATTGCCTCAAGCTGAAACTCTGCATCCATTGGCCCATCATCCTTCCCTCAGCCCCTGGTGCTTTGACTTGCTTTCTGTCTCTGTGAATTCCCTAATGGAGATATTTTACACAACTAGGACCACACAATATTTGCTCTCTTGTGATTGGCTCCTTAGATTTTGAGTGATTACCCTTGTTATAACATATATGAGAGCTTCATTCTTTTTTACAGCTAGATAATATTCCATCATGTACACTTTCCATAGTCTCTATTCCTTGCTCCGTGGATAGAAGAGAAGCTGCATTTCAGGCACCAGTGGGGACCCACTGCTGCCCACTTTGCTAACCTTGCTTGGGGTGGCTCTTTAGCTATTAATGGACATAGTCACTCAGGGCTTCTTTAAGTCAATGTATAGACAGCAACAGTTACACTATAGTTCATTGTCTGGACTAGATGGTCTCCCAGATGGGTCCTTCTCTTCTGTCCAGAGAACAGTGGGCATGTAGGCCTTCATTCTTCTGGTTTCATATATTCCACAAGCCCATCACTGTCCTGAGAAAGCAGCCATGCAGCCTGAGGCAGAGCGGACCTCAAGAAAGAAATGTGACCCAGAACAAATGCACAAGAAAACCACATAGCATGGCACTAAGGTTCCGCTTCTTGGTCTCTTGTCTGGAGAATAGACGGAAGTCTGGGTCTAGAGGCCAAGTTGAATGGTGCTGAAGTTACAAAGCAATCTGGAATATGGCATGCTGTATAAAGTGGGGTCAGTGTGCTCAGTGTCTGTGTACCGTGTACTGAGATGAAATTGTGCAACTGAGCTCATCAATTCTGCTTGGGGCAACTTCTTGGCAGCTCTGATAAATCCACTTACATAAATTTACATTGGCACCCACAGGCTCTCTGGGTGTGAGTTCTTAACTTTAGGTGGCGGTGTCTAGTTCCTCCTAACTCTTTCAGTGTGCTCTATAAACACACATATGTGACTAGCCTGTCTGTTCCTCCATGGCTGTCTTCATTCTAGAAGACCTACCCTGGTGTGGCTTCTGATCGTGCATGTGTTCCCTAACACACAAAGAGCAGTGCTTCACTGGTGGTGAATATCTTCTACTTCCTGGTATCCATCTTACTTTAACCAGATCTGAGATTCCATCCTCACTCACTACTGGGTTTTAGAGAGACTAGAGGTAAGGACCCAAGCTATAAGAAAAGTCACAAAGTAGTGTTCCTCTTCTGGATTGCATCCTAGGAGACACCCACATATTAAGTTGGCCGATGAAAAAGAGGCCCTTGTAGTGTTCTGTACATGTTTTCTGTTAACATCCTATCATACTGGCCCCTGGACTCCATTCCCCTGGGTCATACCCTTTGGGAGCCAGTATTGAGCTAGCATAGCCCTGCCAACAAATAAGAGTCCTACTGCCGCCAACCCCCCCCCCCCCCCGCCCTGTCTCTGTGCTTTCTACAGCCTGGGATGCTCAGGACTCAGGGCAGCAGTATGGATTTTCTTCTCATTTTACCTATGATAAAACAGAACCAGACAAGTTAAGTGCCTTAGCTAAAGACACAAGCCACTCAGTGCCAGAATCAAAATGATGGATTGATGATTACCACTGAAACCTCACTGACTGTGTATCCCTTGGGAGCCTACCATGTCGCTGAACGTTAGTTGACAAACATAAATGAAGGATAAATGGAAAATGAGGAAGCCCATACATATTCATGTCAAGGTCTATAGGTGTTTGAAAAATGTCACACTCCTGAACATGGCTCTTTCCACTCAGTTCTTCCGAATGTTTAAGACTTGATTGCAACCATGGGTCTCCAGTTGTCACTAGATGAGCTAGAACATGGCCCAAGAGAGAAGGGAGCAGAGCAACAATGGAAAGGAAAGGGTGGGGGGGTGGTATTGGGTTGAAAGAGAAAGTGAGAGGAAGAAGGCAGCCATTATGCTGCCCTCAGGCAGGGAGGACCCACTGCTGTCAGAGGAACCGACAGGATACCCAGGAAGCCCAGAGAAGCTGCTTCCGGTGTTAACAGTAGCCCATCCTTTAGTCTCTGCTGCAGGCATCCATACCTCCTCCACCCAGAACAGTGTGAGCAGGGATATTAGTCTACTCAAGTTGGCTTCTGAAATTTCTCAAGTCCCAGGATCACAGAAAGGGACGGGTCACATGTCAGATTTATACCATGTCCCCAGGGAGCTGTGTGCTGCTCAAAATCCAGATACATACACACAGCCCCTTGATGTCAGAACTGAGGTCTTCGGAGGGCCATGAAGGACTGTGTGTGTACACAGGGCCCAGAGGCATCTGAGAGCCTGCGAGAATGGCCTTTGATGAACTTGATTTTGACTCATCCCTGGGGAGTCCTTAGATGCTTCGGTGGCAGTTCAGTGTATGCTCTGAAGGGATCAACCAGCTGGCTGAAAAGTTTGATCAACACCCAATCTCATGGGCTGGGCCACAACTGGGTTCCAGGCTTGTTACGGAAAGGCAGCTAGCTGTCCCTTCTCTGGATTCTTGTCCAGACCCCCCCCTTTACTGGTCCTCAGACCCTCTGCATCTTGCTAAAGTTATATTGTAGTAAACTCGTAAATAAAACCATCACCCAGCTGGATGGAGGTTTTACAACCTTCAGACAAACACTCGCTCAGCTCCAAGCCCCATGCATCTCAGTGAATAGCTGTTCTGAATCCATCCAGCTTTGCTTGGGTTTTACACCTTCACTATCGGTTACGTTTTGTGACTTATCTACAGTGAGAGGTGGGAGGGGGAGGGCAGAGTTAAAGCAAGAGAAACAACTAGCTTTATGTCTTCTTGCATACTAGTTGGGTGTGTGAGTGGCCATGCGAATGAAAACAGAGGCAGTGAGAACATTGATGAACACATGAAAACACGTGGAGCCCAGTGGTACCTGCTCAACTCAACTCGTACCGGTTCCCTTTAGCTTTCTTCTCCAACTGAGTCAGATGCTGAGAAGGTTTCAGGGGTGTGGGTGGGAAGGGAGTTGTGGAGGTTTGGGGGGGTATGAATAGAAACGGGGTTGTTATCTGGTGCTAAAATGCAAGCACTAAACTATCCTGAGGTAGTGTGTGTGGACACGGACTGAGAGGAGACAGCTTCTCCACCATCCTCGGGCTACAGAGCAGCGCCTTCTGTAACCTGCCTTTGCCTTCAATGGGCAGAGCGCTGTGCTAACCCGGTACCACAGGTATGAAGATGTAGATTGATCCTACTCACTAGAACAAGGCAGTCACCTGGTTAGGGTAAGTGCTGCACAGTAAGAGCAAGTCTTTGTCCTAGGCATTAGGGAGAGAAGGCAGCTCTGCCCCTTGAGTAAAAAGTCAAGCTTTTATTCAGCACCTGGTACCTGCTCAGTTCCTCCTAGCTTCCTTTGTCCTGCTCACCTAGAGTGTCTTTGGACAGACAGCTATTTTCCCAGGAGAGAGCTCTTGCTGTTGACACCCTCCATTTCCTTGGGGCACTGTTTTTGCTTTTATTTTGGATGTCAGTTAGTCCCCTCCCAAACCCAGTCTGCTGCCCTTAGGGCCTGTTAACAGATCAGGACACATATTGCTAGGGTTCTGCTCGCCTGCTTCTCAGCAACCTCCACTGTCCTGGTATCATTCTCCTGAAGATCAAGACTATATGAGTTCTCATTTTAGAAGCCATGACAAAATGTTAGCTGTTAAATGAGACTTTGGGGGTGAAAGGAAGAATGTGATTTTTTGCATTACATTGAATTACATTTTAATGAGGGCATTGGAAAACAACAGCAGCAGGCTCTTAACTCACAGGCTGGAGCTCTGGTGTTGGATCAGCTGAAGTCGCTGGGTTAGCTCTCAGGCTGCGTGTGCACACCTCTTTCATCTGTCCTCACCATTACTGGCCATAGCGTTGCATTCTGGGAAGTGTATCACGAGACCATTTCCTCACTGAGCAAACATCTCGGTGTACTTTTACAAGCGATGATGTTCCAGGCCATGGGCTTTGTGGGGACCACACAGTTTGTGGCAGGCTGAATCCTTGTGCTGAGTGTGGCACCACTGAGAACTCCACTGCCTCTGAACTTCCCAAATCCCCAGACTTAATGATTTATTTCTCTCTCTTTTCTATTTTTGTTTCCTAGGAACGAGTGGAGTATCTCTTCCTCATCATTTTTACCGTGGAAGCATTTTTAAAAGTAATTGCCTACGGACTTCTCTTCCACCCCAACGCTTACCTCCGCAACGGTTGGAATTTACTAGATTTTATAATTGTGGTTGTAGGGTAAGTGCTGAATGAAGTCTTTTCCTCTTCCCACCTTTACTCACCCATGCTCCTTCCCTCTCTATTCCTACCTCTGGTGTGAGCCGACTGAACTTGCCTTTTGGCACAATGAAAGAATCTTTTAAAAATCACTTTGAAGTCAGACTTCTCCTAAGAGAGAAATTATTAGCGAAGGGTACCTCTGACTGTCCCTCCCACATGTCATTGTATGTGTGCATGTGTGTGCATAGTCACACAGAAACACCTGCGTATATACATATGAACACAGCGGTGTATGCGTGTCTACACATATGCATTAGTGCATGAACGCTCAGGCTGCCCAGCTAAGGGAAGGAACTGGGAGACTTTACATCTGGTCTGCCCAAAACTGGAAGACGTTTTTTCCTTTTTGAGGTATGTGAGTTGGGTGTTGTGAATGTTGGGTAAAGCTCCTTTTAGCCTGAACCCTTATTCGAAGTCTTACTGCAAGGCCCTTCATGAAGTGTTTAGCTCAGAGTCTAGGGCATTTGGCCCTGGCCCTGCTGTCAGAGCTGCCCCTGTCCCTGAGGATTTCCACGAAGATACTTGGAAAACTCCTTATCCAGTCCATGACCCTTGTGGCCTGGCCCTGCCTGGCTCTGAACTTCTGCAAAGCTAGATCTCCAGGCTCACTTGGGCCCCATTACCATGACTGGTTCCTGATACGCCAGTCACTTAAGGAGCCTGTTGCTCAAGATTCAAAGTTACCGTATTTATAGCTAGTTTCTCTGTCATGACTCATAAAATACCCTCCTCTTGTTAGAGTGTCTCATTCTACACGATTCTCCTAGCCACGCCTCCTCTCTCCAGCTTACTCCCTCAAATACCATGACTCCAAGAGCTCTTTTCTCTTTCCATCTTCTGTCTGTACCCTTTCCTCCCTGACTCACATTCTTGTCCTCTGCCAGTCGATTGAGAGCCACTGTCCACCATTAAATCCACACTAGCATGGACTGGTGGCTTACTCACGCTTATCTTTGTTTGACATGTTCACTTGGAGAAGACACCAACCCAGATCCTATCCAGCTACGTGGAACGTTTGGCATCTCAGCACAGAGAAATGCATAAAGCTGAGGATAGTTGAGACTGCCAGTGCCAAACTGGCCTTTGGTTATAGCATCTGTCCTGCACACCCCCACTCCTGCTGCAGCCCCTCTTCCCTTTCTTAGGTGATTCTTCTGAACCTTTACTACCCTCTTCAAACTTCCTGTATACCTCTCCCTTCAGATTTCCGGCTGGTACCCCAGGGAAGGCCTTCCCCAAGGACAAATGCAATGTGGTATGTCTCCATACTACATGACCTTCTAATGAGCCTCCCTAGGTCTCTGAGAGAAAAGCAGGCACCCAGCAGGGCTTCTCCTCCCTCTCCACTAGAAGGTGTGTTAGCCTTCGTTCAACTGAGCTTAGCCTCATGTAAAGCCAGCTTCCTCAGTGTACTGCATAACCTCCCTCTCCTGCCATCTGAAGGTTGCTCTCCTCCCCATTCTGTGCCACCAGCTTTGTCATTGACTCCCGTCTCACACAAAACTCCCATACCACACCCACTTTTGCTGAAAGTTCCAGAGTTGCTATGCACTAACCTTTAGTCATATATGGATGGCACCGCACCTGAATCTGAGGGATGCGGTGCATGTAAACCATGCAGCATGTTTCAGAGATTGACTATAGAACAAAAGATGGCAAATACCTTGTCATTTTTACTAAGCACCAAAACCGCCATGTCTTGATGATGTTGGGCTAGATAAAATGTGTCTCCATAGTTAACGTCACCTCCTTTGACTTTGTCAGTGTGGCTGCTGGAAAGCTTGCTCACTTGGCTCATATTGGGCCTTGCTGGTGTTTCTTTGGGGCAAGGCTTTCTATGCTCACTGGCCTTTGCCACTCTCTCCTGCACACCTCTACTGGCCCTTCCCCCATCACTCCCCACATCAGATGGTTTCTAGATCTCAGTGGCCTTGGTTGTGCTAAACCAAGCATCGTTTTCCCCATGTGTCTTCAGCTCTGGGCAGTTGACCATGCCCATCTCACTTTCCACAAGCTCCACGGAGCATCATCAAGTCTCCTGCCCACAAGCCACACCTCATCCTCCTCTCTCTGATTTGTTCTCTGCCTCCACAGTGATGGCGGACCCTTTGCTACAGCCCACTCACATACAGCTTCCATATAGACTTCATATGGTCCAAACCGAAACACAACCTGTACAGAAAACAGTTTGGTCTCTATCCTAGACCGTCCTTTGACTTCCAAAGAACACATCTTTTTTTTTGGAGTCACATCTTATTTTTGTCACATTACCTTCTCACTAGTCCCATAGTAAGTCCTACTAGCCCCATCTTAAAAATTAATCCAGTGTTGAATCCTTACTGGTCTCCAAATTACCACCTGACCTGAGCCTCAGCCTTTCAGTGGGCCACAGTAGCAGCCCACTCTGGCCCCGCTCACTGCAGGCCCCGCCCACTGAAGGCCCAGTTGGTGTTAGACTTCACTCAGACTGTGTCCCTTTACTGTGCGGTTCCTGTGGGGCTTATCTTTCTTATCCAGTCTCACCTTTCCTCAGTTTTCTCTGTCCTAGTGGTGCTGACAGTTTGTTGGCCCTAACGACTCTGTGCATCTCCCGTGCATCACTGTCCCAACTGTTTCTCTGCCTGGAGTGGACCCAGACAGCTGTGGTGGCCACACACTCAATTTCTTTGGGTCTCTTCTAAAACATCTCCAGAGCAGGGTTCCTTTCTGAGCTGCCCTCTGTTCGAAGGCTGGTCTCTTGGCCTTGTCACTATGGACCCCTCCTCTTTCCAAGTATCACATTCTGCAAGGTCTAGTGACTAACAGTTGAGATCCTGACTGCCCCTAGGGATGTCAACTCTCAAGGGTGAGACTATGTCTCTTCTCCTACCTAAGTATTTACTAGAGTGCCTGCACAAGTAGGTGATTGTGTTTGTTCGAGATGTGTGATTACACATTGTCAGATCAGAAACCTGTGTGTTTCAGCATTGTGCCTTCATATGCTGGTGGATCCTGCTTGAAGCTCTCTCACTGACCCCTCCAGACAGCCAGCCATTTGTTCAACATGGGGCTCCTCAGTGGTAGTTACGTGCATAGTGAAGTTGACTTCTAAGGTTATTTATTGTCCCCTGGAACAAATCACACCAAGGTTGTCATCAGGAAGGAAGAGTAGGCAGGGAGCACATGCCTACTAAGCATTCACAGCAGGGAAGCTGGATTCCACAGCAGTGAAGACAGCACCCTAAGAGACTTCTCTGCTTTAGTCCTATGACTTGACAGCTGTGCCAGGAGCCTACCTCACCCAACCCAAGTATGTGCATACACTCTGAGAGCAAAGGGCTGCCCCCTAACCTCACTCAGCGCTCTCTATGTAGTGTTCCCCTTCCCTGTGTGTGGCGGTACTCCTGCTGATGGAATTTCAACTTGCAGCACTTTTTGTGGGTCTCCAAGTGGCCATGCCTGTGACAAACTCTAGCCGTCTAGGCTGTGTTCTTGAATTGAAGCCCAGCTGAGTAACTAGCTGGGGTCCTGACGACTCCTCTATCCCCTCTTTTCTAGGCTTTTTAGTGCAATTTTAGAACAAGCAACCAAAGCTGACGGAGCCAATGCTCTAGGAGGGAAGGGAGCTGGATTCGACGTGAAGGCATTGAGAGCTTTCCGCGTGCTTCGTCCCCTGCGGCTGGTGTCTGGAGTCCCAAGTAAGTAAAGCCCCTGTCCCTCTGGAGAGTGGCCTTTCCCAGTCACCCTCTTCCCCTTGCTGAACTGCCAGAGCAAGGAAGGAACCTGGAAGCAACCTGGTTTCTATGAATGAAAAGTTTTCTTATAGACAAGTCACTGATTTATAGTTCTGGTACAAATGCACCAAATGCATGAGGCCCAGCTTCTGTAGAAACCCAGAGAATATTTTTAATAGTCACAGAGCCAAAGAAAGACAGTCTGCATAGACAGGGATCTTCAGGCTATCTGCTCCTTGCGTGTCAAGGTGGGCATGAACACATTTACAGTGGAGGAACCTGGGCATCCGAAGGCTAACCCCTAGTCTGCCTTAGCTTAGATGTATTCTGATCCCCAAAGAATGTCAAGAAAGCATCACTGAGCATTCTGAGAACTAGGCCTTGCTATTTCCCTGTTCTCACCCATGCGGTGTCCTCAGCTGTGTTCAGAGAACTGATACTTGCCATCCAGGAAACAGATTTCGGCTGAGGAGTGGGGCTGAGCTCTCTCGCACTGGGTATGGGGTTGTGGAGACTTGCTGCCCTGCCCCATACTGGCCTTATAGACATTTCTTCTCTCCCCGTGGGGACTCTGAGCTCAGGAGCTTCAGCACCTCTTGGCTGCAGCAAACTCTGGGGAAGCCGCCTCTCTAGGAGGCTTCTCTCTCAACCTGTTCAATCTGGGAAGAACTGGGCTTGTTTACTGACATAGGATGTCTTGGGTCAGTACATCAGCCTGTGACTTATGTGGCTACATGGCCAGAGGCAGGAAAACAGTGTCCTCTGAGAAACAGCCCCTCCTATGTGCTCTGTGCTGAGTAACTGGCTACATTCTTGCTACTTGATAACACCTTAGAATCGTAAAGCCCTAGGAAGCTGCCTACTGGCTCTCCCCTTCCAGTAGGTGTGTAGAATGGGGGTGGGAGGCGCTTAATTAACTAGCAGCAGAATCTGGACTATAGCTGCTCTCCCAACTGCCCTTCCTACTATACCACACCACCCTTAAAGATTTAAGGCTACCGTTCTTGACTGTCTTTGATTTTGACATGTGCCTCCTGTCTCTTTGACTGTAGTAAAGCCCACCCACTCCCAAAGCCCAGAGTTTATTCTCTGCAATCTCTGTTCAATAGTTAGATTTATGTTGTGCCCAGGTGGGGGAACTTACTGAGTAGGTGAAAGCAGGAAGTGTTGTCTTGGTTAGGATTCCATTTCTGTGATAAAACACCATGACTAAAAGCAGCTTGGGGGGGGAGGGTTTAGTTTAGTTTACAACTCTTTGGTCACACTCCATCCCTGAGGGAAGTCAGGACAGAAACTCAAGACGAAAACCTGGAAGCAGGAACTGAAGCAGAAGCCACAGGGAATACTGCTTACTGGCTTGCTCCTCATGGCTTGCTCAGCATGCTTTCTTATGAAACTCAGGACTGCCTACAGGAGTGGCACATCCTCATGGCCCCTCCCACATCATGAATCATGCCTGTGGACAACCTGATGGAAATTTATCTCCCAGATGATTTTAGCTTGTGTCTGATTGACAAAACAGGCGGGGACGGTGGCTGTTTGCTTTGCACAGGGGACTTCCTGGGCAGAGATTATAGACAGTCTCAGACTGAAAAGTGACAAGGAATGTATGTCTCACAAGCACAGTTAAAATTGTCATTGTCTACCCTGCCTTGGACATTTTGCATTAGTTATGGTTTATATGATGGTCCACACCAAGTTCCACATTGGTGACATCTAATGGCCTGGGTGTGCTTGATTATTCCTCCATAACTCCATAGAGTGGCATTGGGGCGTTAAGATAGGAAACAGAAGTAACTTTCAACATGACTCTAAAGGAGCTTATGAACAGCCAATGTGTGAGAGGCAGGATCTATGAGTTAACCATAGACTTATACCACAAAGTTACCAAGGACAGGCTGACTCTCACTTTCATGGACTTAAGGACAGGCTGACTCTCACCATCACGTACATTCTCACTAGGGGCTTGGGACCTTACCACACTGTGACGAACATCAGGGCTTATTGTTCTGGAGGATTGGGGCAGCCCAGAAGAGCACACCACTCAGCTTTGGCTGCAAGAACAGATGATTTCAAATGCCATATAACCTGCAAACAGACACAGTGTATCTGGTTCACAATGACTGAGGGAGAGGATTAGATGCAGCCCTCGGGCCTGAGCATCTCTCAGGGATAGACAGGATTCCTCATAGTGTCTAATTCCAGAGCTTCAGCTCTAGCAGCAACCACTGTGCTGTCTTCGTGGCAGGAGATGATCAGAAAGGCTAGCCTGGAGTTACAGAACACAAACAGTCCCAGGCTATGTTTGCAAGTAGCTCACCTCATAGCTGCTTGCATTCCGTTGGCCAAAGCAGCTCATGCACCTGATATCAAAGTTGATGAGACAGAAGGCTATAATTGGTCTTCTGCACTGTGGCTCCTCATCAGAGATTTCAAGCAACTGCTGACTTGGTGAATCACTAATAGAGAAGGAATGGTTCTTCTCTGAGTTTCAAGAAATGACTTGGCCTGGCCTTTTGCACTGAGTTTCTGTTCAGCTTTGGAAACAGTGAAGAGTGAGATCACAGGGACCAAGTACATTGGATCAAATCACCTCCTTTTCTCACAGCCTTTAGCAAAACTGTCTTAGTCAGGGTTTCTATTGCTGTGATGAAGCACTGTGAACAGAAAGCAGGATGGGGAGGAAAGGGTTGACTTGGCTTACACTTCCGTACCGATGTACATCATCCAAAGAAGTCAGGATAAGAACTAAAACAGGGTAGGAACCTGAGGCAGGAGCTGATGCAGAAGACGTGGAGGGATGGTCCTTACCAACTTCCTCAGCTTGCTTTCTTATAGAACCCCAGACTCTAAGCCCAGGGGTGGCTGAGGTCTCCCTTATTGATCACCAATTAAGAAAATGCCTTATAGCCCATCGTAGGGAGGCATTTTCTCAACTGAGAGTCTCTCCTTTCAGATAATCTAGCTTGTGTCAAGTTGACATAAGCTAGCCAACACATGCCTACACATCGGTCTCCGGGCTTTTTTCTCCCCTGCTATGCCAGAACATCTCTTGTCAGGACCATCTCTCTACAATAATGGTTCCAGTGGCCTTTATCTCTCTGTGCACTGGGTAGTTCTGCATAGCTGACCCTCCCTGGTCTTGAACTGCTCTTCACTTGGCATCCGAGACACTCTTTGCTCCCAGTCCTGCCCTTGCTTCACTTGCTTTTCCTCCTTGCAATTTCTTGCTGTTTCCGGATTCTTATCCTTTGCAGCCTTGAAGCGCTCCAGGGCTTGGTACCTCTTCTCCATCTGCTCTCATTCCCCAGCCGTCCTGTATTATCCAGCTTCAAAGCATCAGCGCATTCTTACCCTCTTACAGGACTTCTTAAGCTCCAGAGTCACACACCCCATTACCACTTCATGCCTCTCATCATGTCCAATGAATGTGGTAAATGACCACGCCCAATGCTGCTCTCCAGCTTCCCCAATTCTTTTGCAGCTTCTCTTCTCAGGCCACACATCTCCGACTTCCTTCCTTTTTCTCATTCTTGGCGTCAGATCCATCAGAAGAAGATCCTATCAACTTTACCTTCAAAATATATCAAGAATCGATTTCTTGCTATCTGTACATTGCCTTGTTTCCTGCCACTGTCACCTCTCCTGTGGATAGAATTCTCTGCCTCAACCTATAGCCCTAATCATACTGTATTAGTTAGGATACACATAGAATATATTAGAGCGATTTACACGCTGTGGCATGAATCGTACGCCAATGCCTGTCTCCTGATGGAAAGACCAAAGATCCACAGTTAAGATGGGTCTCCCTTCACAAATGATCCAATCAAGAAAAGTATCCCTCCCATGGGCCCAGCTGCTTGAGTTTTAGTTGACTCCAGATGTAGTCAAATGGACAACCAAGATTAGCCATTTCACACAACCTAAGTTGAATACAACAGCCTATATTTCCCTCTTGAAATCCAAGTCATGCTAAGCTCTTGCCCCACTAAGAACCCTGTAAGGCTTCCCTAAGCCCCTCAGAGTGGAAGCTGGAGTCCCAGTCCATGTTGTCTCACATCCGCCCTCTTTATCCTCATCTCCCTCTGCTTTGCCCAACTTCTGCCTTCCTCAGTCTTCTCACCATCCCTGTAGAACCCCAAACTCGATGCCAAGGCAGGTGCCAGTCTTTCATTCCACTGTGGCCTTGACTAAGCTACCTACTCACATGCCTGCTCACCTTCCCTCATCTCTGCTGAGATATGGTCTCCTAGCATGTCATTGCTGCCCAGTGTCAGCCACTTCCTTCACTCCCTGTGCCCTGTGCTGTGTTGATTGTCTCATATCACATGCCACCTTTCCTGTACTAATTATATCTTTATTCATTTGTCATCCATTATCCCTGGGGTCCCAGTTTACAGTATCTTTGTTCACAGCCACATCTTTAGCTTCCACAGTGGTGGATGAGTGTTATAGAAAGTGTGGGCATCATTTCAGGCCCTCATGCTGAGTGTCATACAACATGGCAGGCAAGACTGCCCAGCTTCCCAGATGGGGTCCAGATGTGTATATGCTGCATTTACAGGTCCGGAGTCTGAACTCTCTGTTGCGCTGGGTCTCCATGGCAGTTGTAAGAGCTTCAGTAATAGACATGTGTTATATGTGATGTCTACAGTGCAAGTTTCTTAGAAGAAAAAAGGTTAACTCAATGGTTTATGAAACTTGCAGCTCTAAACTATGTGGATGAGGGGGCCCCAAAAGTTGCTGCTGTTTTAAACATATGTACGACATATGACTGGATTCTTGATTGGAGATTATGCAGGGAGAGGGAAGACTGTGAATCTAGGCCTGTGACTCATCAACCAGTCTCTTTTAGACCTTACCTTATGGGAGACATTGCTGGCCAAGGTACAGATGTGAATCTCTGCTAAGTGTGTTCTCAAAGGTTCTGTAGTAGGAAAAAATACTCATTAAAATGACACATAAAATAAAAACCAGAGATTCCAAAGACTATTTAGGTATGGGGTAAGGAGCACTACAGTGAGTAAACTTTGGGGATGCCAAACTTCCAGGAGTAGGGACCCTGGATCAGAAAGACTTCCTAGAGCAGGTAGAACTTGGACTGGATCTCAGTGGACAAACAAAGAGTGACATTCCAGGACATTGCAAAGAGAAAGGCCAGTGTGGTCCTGGAGATATACCCTGGAGGAATTAAGAGCCGACTATAGTAAAAAGCAGGCTGACTGCCACTGACGATGAAATGACATGCCATTGAAAGCTGTGGCTGCTTTGTAAAGACTTTCCTCTTTGTGGGACCTCCACTCTTTCCCAAAATGGAGTATGAGGCATACATGGTGTATGGATGGATAAGCCATTTGTAGCAAGATGTATGACACAATATATGTGAACAATGAATATTGAGAGCTGTGATCCCAAATGTACAATGTATATGAAGTGGGTATGCTTAATCATGGAACAATAAGCAATGGTCCTTCCCAAGTGACTCTCATGTGTGCTTCTAGAGAAGACCTTCCAAGGGTGTACTAAATCAAGGAAGACAGCAGATGGAAGTATGCTATCATCCTTTAGGTTCATGAGACCTTTGATAAAAACTTGGATCAGCCTTACTGTGATAGAAAAGGAATTGAAGGGCTGTCTCCATTCAAGAGGGGTGCCAGCTCGGCTCTATCCCCATGATCATCTGGGAGCCAGCCACAACACCAGGCAGTGGGATACACTGGAGATAATGGGCCTTGTAGTTTATGGCAAAGAGGTAGGGCGGACATAGAAGGAAGTGAACGTTTAGGATCCCTGTGTGCTTGGATCACCAAGACATACCAGCCCTAGCCAGCTCATAAATCCAAGTGTAGACTAGTTCCACACTCAAGAAAGAAGCAGTGAGCAGCTGTCGAGAAGTGAACAGGGGGCAGACTGAGGTGGACATGGAACACCATGGCTGTAGACAAATCTCTAAGTAGCTACTGCTGTCCTCTGTGCTAGCAAAGCTCCAAAGAGTGCACTGGAGAGAGTGATAACCACAGCAGTTATAAGGACGTCCACACTCATAGTGGTTCTTGCATAGGGAGGGTTATGAACCTACCAGCGACACAGCTGACCAAAGCAGACCGGTGCAAGACACCAGAATTCCTTTTTCTACTCTTGTTGGAAGAATGAAACTGTTAATTATGGCTTAGGCCTTCAAAGTTCCCCCAAACCAATGTGTTAAAGGCTTGAGCTCCAGACTTTGGCACTATTTGAAAATGGCAGGCCTTTAGGGGTTGGGGATTGGCAGAAAGAAGTTAGCTGCTCTCCCGCTATGCCTCAAATGAGACATCACCATGAAATGACTAGGTTTCTTCCATCTTGCTCTCCTACCATGATGCACTGTGCTGCCACAGACCCAAGATCAACAGGGTCAATTGATCAGAGTGAAACCTCTGAAACAATGAGCCAAGATAAACATCTCTTCCTTAGGCTGACTTTCTCAGGTCTTTTTTCATAGCAACAGAGAGTGACTGACCAAATCTTTAACTTAATCTTTTTGCTACAGGGGCTAGAGGGATAGCTCAGTAATTATAGCCCTTGTTGCTTTTACAGAGGACCTGGGTTCAATTCCTAGCACCCGCATATTGACTGACAGCTATCCCTATCTCCAGTTCCATTGAATTCTATACCCTATCTGACCTCCCCAGGCACCAGGCATTCTCATTTGATACACAAACAGGCAAAACACTCATACATGTAGAAGAAAATAAATAAATCTTAAACAATAATATTTAAGATGCTTGCTACAAAAGTCGGTAACTCAGCTGTGTGTGCCCAGTTCCCAAGATGAGACATACTTAGCTTGGGACCTATCTGTAACTATAGTACCTACTGTCTGCCTCAGTTGGTTCCCTGTTCCCTTCTCTCCTTCCCTGCCTAGGGATTAGTAACCATAGGGTAGCCATACTGATGAGCCTGTGCTCCTCATGATCGGCCTGTTGGGACTGACTCTTGTTTCAACACCTTCATGGTCTAGAAGCGTCATGATTCAAACTGCCATCACTGCTCCAAGACAGTTTTCAAGACCCAAGGGCATTTGCTTTCTAGTAGAGAGAAGGGCTTCTCAGCCTGTATAGATTCTAGCAAACAGTGAGGTGTGCCTCCACTTCTCCTGCTCAGAATCAACCTTGCAATGTAGCCCAGCCTACTTCCTTGTTCTCAGAAAGCAGGAGGATTAACCACACTTTGTCACAATCATTAAGCTTCTACCTTTCCTCCTGGGTCAGAATGTCCACCTGGGAAGCATCCATGGCTATCTTGTCAACCAAATGTCCACTATCCAAATGGGAATTCTTTAGCCAGCAAATTCCAAGGCTCGAAATATCATAGAGCTCTCTGGTGGCAGCAGATGAGACTCAGATTCCTATGTTGTCTGCAAGAGTCTGCTAAGTAACACGGTGAGCCCCTAACTTTGTAGATTCTGTAGAGCCCACTATGCCTCTAACACACATTTATGCAAGCACGTATGCACATACAACACACTATTCATACCTGTCTGCCTTGTGGCAAGAGGCAGCCAAGGATGGTGGTTCTCATGGTAATGCAGAGGGCAGCTATGAACAGCATGGTTTTTCCACAGTCCACATAGGTGACTTCCCAGACAAGCTCCTGTGCACATCCCCTGGCCTGGTTTGTTTCAAGAATCCCCATGAAGGTCCTGATACTGATGTGGCTCCCATGCAGAACCATGGCTACAGGGTGGAAATGCTGCTCTTTCTCCTGACCTGACTGCAGACAGCCCTGTCCTGTGCCCTGCTCTTCCTTAGCTAAGCATCTCTCAGCTTCGCCATTCCAGGCTTTCCTGTGGCATAAGTCTAGGCCACAGCTCTAGCCCTAGCTCTGCTGCCCATAGTTTCTCTGTTTCCATTTCAGCCTCAGTTTCTCTGTCTACACACTAATAATGTGCACAGCACAGATAAGAAGAAGCCTTTTTCTGGCAGAGCCTTGTTCCCTTCCAGCAATAAAGTCTTTTAAGTCCACCACTGGGCAAGCCACAGCATTTGTAAGAGAAAATGACCAAAAGGTCACAATGTCAGTGAATTCGTCCAGTGAGCATCTCATGCCTTCTCAGCTCTGCTGTCATGGAGTTTTATAAGAAATAAATAACAGTATGTGACTAAGCTGAAGAAATCATATTATTTGGTAGAATAGGGTTAGAAAAAATATCAGTGACAAACAATATACACCACCAACAGCAAAGTTAAATGTACTGTGGAGTACAGCCTTTGCCCAGTAATGAAAACACAGCTTTCACTGGAGAACCAGGTAGGAGATGATAACAGGACACGGTCCATTCAAAGCAGTGTACAGCCTCAAGGTAAGCTTTGCCATTGAGAGCTCGATTCAGTCATTAACTAGCCCAGTGGTCCAGGAAGCAGGGATATTACCCTGATTTATAGGCAGAAAGGGTAACCCCCAATGCCTCACCCTAAGGAATGCTGGGAGATGGGCACTGAAGATTATGCAGTCCAGAAGGATGCTCAGGGCTGCCCCCCTGCTCCCAAGGAGAACTGGCTGAAGAGAACAAGGTAGCTGATAGTCGAGGTGTGAGCACATTTGCATTCATGAATTCCTGAACTCCTTGGGCTACAAGGGACAATGGGAAGTGGCTTTATGGCCACTTGTGGGTTCAGAGGTGAAGTTGGCTTGCAGGTGAGCAGGGTGTGGGTCTGTGCCTGCACTGGACAAGCTACTTGACTACCATTCGCCCAGGAGTCTTCAACTCTCTTCTCTGGGAAATGAGAGAGTTAAACTATTTTAGCATTAGACTCTTGAGCACTGTCATTCTGTATTGAGAAAATGGAAAACAACAGTGGTCTGAGAATTCTTGAGATGCTAATTTCGGAACTGTGCACATCTCCCCAGTCATTAGCTCCTAAGATTGTTAGCAGTCAGATGGTTCTGAGGTCGGAGGTATGCCATGTAATCAGAGTTGGGAAGGATGCCACATGATAAGGCAACAGACATGATCAGAGGTGGGAAGAATGGCACATGATAAGTCAACAGCCATGATTAAGCACTGGCTGTGAGTTGAGGACTGTGACAGGTGGCATGCCATCACAAAGGCCAGGTAAGATCCTTAAAACTTCAGCTCAGTGACTCATCTCTGTGCCTGGCCCTTTAAGTGCCAGAAAGGAAAAGGAAGAGAGAATGAAATGAAATAGGGAGGTGAACGCTCCAGGAAGTGGTCGGTGAGCAGAGCATGTGCTCTGTGCCTGTCTCACACTCATTTTCACACCAAACTTGTGCAGTTACTAGCTAAACAGACAGCAGCGGCACTGCTTAGGATGCGAAAGAGAGAGGAAGACTGGAGTCTCACAATCCCCATCAAAGGCACACTGGTGACCCGAAGACTCCCTCTAGATCCCACCTCTGAGGTCTCCACCACCTCTCAGTAAGACCATCCCAGGGCAGTAATGCATGGGCCATTAGGGTGTAGTCAGGGTTCACACTACACCAACCTTCCTGAGGTACAAATGATAGTCACCGAAACCAGCAGATCTTACAGATATATGTACAAATGGAGTAATCTTACAACTTTATGATAATACACTTTCTTTATAACCTCCTGTTCCACAATCAAATGGCTCAAGTAGATTCCAACAGCACGGTGTTTTATGTGTGCCCACTTACCTGTCACTTCTGGGCCTCCTGCTGTATAAGCGGGTTCTGATGTCCTCAGACACTGCTGTCTGTTCCACTCTCATCCTTCTTTCTGGGGTTCTATGTGCACACGTTTGACCATCACATATTTTTCCATTTGTCCTTAAAGCTTTGTTCAGTTTTTTTTCCCCAATTCTTCTTTGGTCTGTGTTCCACAGATTGGATAATTTCCTTTGTCATTCCATTTCACCTTCTTTGTTGTTTGTGTGTTTGTTTATTTGTTTCTTCTGCTGCTGTTTCTAGCTTCATTGCACTTATTCAGTGGTTTTTTTTTTTAACTCAGATCAGTTGCTTTTTAATTATAGAGCTTTAATTGGGTTCCCTTGTGTTGTTCCCACCTACCTATGGCATGCTTCTGTTTCCTCTTTAATATAGTACACTCGCTACTCACTAAATATGTTTTCCTCTCTCTCTCTCTCTCTCTCTCTCTCTCTCTCTGTGTGTGTGTGTGTGTGTGTGTGTGTGTGTATGTTCATGCATGCACACACAACAACTATTTAAAAATGTTTGTCTGTTAAATCTAACACATGCAGTCTCATTTTTTTATTTGATATATATCACATGTTCCCATTTCCTTATTTGGTGATTTTATGAGGACTGGAATATACTATCTTTCTAAGCTTTTTAATTCTTCAGTAAAAAGCTTAGTTTCTGAGCTTGCATAGACTCGGTTTTATGCTTTTGGCATAGACCAATTGAAAAACCAAGTCCCTCAACCTTCAAATCCTGTTTCCCCTATGCACTTAGTTGGCGTCTAGTTTGAAGATTTGTCCTGGTGAGTCTAAGTTCAGGGCAAGTAGCATAAGAGTCTTACCCCTGAAGTGTCCCTTTCTGGCACTGGAGTCGGGTGCTAAGGTCTCACTGATGTGTTTGTATGAGAGGGCCAGAGCTCCAGACTGCTCTTCTCCCTTCCCCCACCCGCTGTCCCCAGCACTGATTATAATGCCTGTGGCACCTCCATTCTGCCCACCACCCCAGTGGCTGCCATCCGATGCAGCCATTAGTTGCATGTGCACATGTATAATCTTGTTCAAAGCCATACCATGCAGACTTCCAGGGGCCCTTGTCTCCTACCCAGATCCTTGCTGATGTCCCAACAAACTGCTTCAGCTTCTCCCATTCTGATTCAACCCCATTGTACTTGGGCAGTGGTCTGATGGACTTGGGGCCCAGGGAAGTGTCCACTGTCAGAGTTAAGGTGACTGTACTCACCAAAGTATCTCCAGGATTCACTTTTATAGACATTATGTCCACTTCATAGAATCAATTGCTTCATATTTTTGTTCAGCTTGTTAAAAGTTTATGGTGAAATGGCTAGTTGGTACTTGGTACTCTGAAATATGTGGAAATTGAAGTGAACTTAATTTTTAAATTACGAAATGAATGATTCCTCTGTTAGCAGTTATAAAAACTATTCTCATAATTCAATGCTGCATATTGTTTTTTTCCTCACAAATTTATTGAGAATTTATTGTGTGTAAGGCAGAGCAGTAGCTGGGAGGATAAAAGCATTGGAATTTCTATCTTAAGATAATTATAAGATATCAATTCAGCAAATTTGAGAACCAAAGAGGGATTTCTCATTAATGGTAATGATGTGTCTTCTCTGTAAAGACACTGAAAGCCAAACCCAAGGGTGACTTGGTCTGTCAATGGCAGAAGGCAAAATAGCTCGATTGTTTTTCACAAATCTAAACTACACATTTATTATGCTTATATGGTGATGGGTGGGTGGATGAATATATAGAAAGACAAAGAGAAAGATAGACAAACAGGCAGGCAGGCAGGCAGAAAGATTATTCTCCTCTTCACAGTCATGTGTGAAGGCCAGTGGTTGATGTTGGAGTATCTTTCTTTATTCACTTCTCAACTGTATTTTTTGAGACAAGGTCTCTTATTTAGCCTGAAGCTCCCCATGTCAGCTAGACTGGCAGGCCAGCGAACCCTCAGGACCTCCCTCCCTCAAGGTAGGCTCACAGGGGTGCTCCACCACACCTGACTTCCACAAGGGCTCCAGGGACCCAAACTCAGGCTCTCAAGTTACACAGCAAGAGCTTTACCTGCACCGAGCAGCTTCCCTACCTGAAAATGTAGAGGCATTCTTATTGTATAAATACATGGACATTTTTATTGTATGATTTATTTTTAAGTTTGTAGGGTTTCTACCTCTATTTTCAATGGCAGAGTTTCTTTTGCTGTGTTAATTGGTCCAGATTGAGGAAATGGTGAGCATTTTGTTTAAACTGTGTAAGAGAATGAATGGATACTGCAGGATCATCACGAGAGGACAGCAACAAAGAGCGTGGCTCTTGCTTTCACAGCACCTGAGCCAGGTTAGAGAAAGTTATGAATGCTTGGATAGGGAAGTATTTGCTGGAGAATAGATATACAGATGTAAAAGGCTAGCTTGGTGACTCAATGTGGTAACTCTGCGGTGAGTGGTTTGCTACAAAATCCACAGGGGAAATTATCATTTTCCCCTGAAGCTGCACTTTCTGTGCAGTTGTTTTTTAAGAGAGCTTGTGATGCATGTAACCAGACCGTCTTGCACGCCCTCCTGGATAATCTTACTATTAGACGATCGTTCTGCAGATAACCAGTCTCCAGAAATGAAATTCCCAAAGTAGCCAAGGTGTGGTCCTAAGAGAACCTTCTAGAATCTGTACATCATTCAGAGACTCGATTCTCTAGTTCTGAGAGCTAAGTCTGCAGGAAAACAACAAGGAGACCCTACATGACGTTGCTCTTCAGAAGAGCAGGCTACTTTTGCTTTTGGCAATGTCAGGTGAGGTAATTCGGATCAACTGTCCGGATGAAGACAGCATTTGATATGCTAGGAAAGCATTCTAAACTGTATAACAGTAGGAAAGGATGTTTGACCGTAACAAACATGACGCAGTCTCTGGAGAAATACAACACCATCAAAGCTGTCAAATTATTTTGAATAGCAGTTTTGTGAAAATAAGGACTAACTCATTATATAAAATAGCTAGGTATGCACAGAAACAGAATAAATAAATGGAAATGAGCAAAGACTATAGACAATAGAAAAAGATGCACAGGAGACCTAGGTACTGATATTATTCAGCCATGGGATGTGGGATGTTGCTTATTGCATTTAAAGACACCAAAGTTAAGGTTAGGAGTTTCCCAGAGAACCAGAAGTTGTGGGAAACAACCAGATGTAGGCTTAGAAGTGAAGACTATAAAAGCTAAGATAAAAAAAATTCAAAATAAATGTTGACACAGCTGAAAACAGAATTATCGAGCTGTAGAGAAAATGGAGAAAGAAGGCTAAGGTTCAACAAGAATAAAAATCTGAGAAATCCAGAAAAGTGGAAGACAAAAACTAAACCGTTATTAAAGTTTATTAAATGTTTCTTCTTCATTTACTCATGATGATTATTATACAATTAATTACATCTTACTTGTTAATGCAGTGACTATCTTGACATAATGGGGACATTGAGAAAGACATAAGATGTCTACAGAGCTAGGGATGATCCGTGTCTTGTCCTGAGTCGCAGTTGGCTGGATGCTTGGCCTATGATGAATCACCCTGGGTAAAGCTTTCACTCTATGCAGTTTTTTTTTTTTTTTTTAAGAGAATAAGAAACAGTAGGAACTGATGCATGAGCCCCTGGAAGTTTCCCGAGGGGGCTGCTTCTTTGTGTACGTCACAAGGATGCAGTATGCAAGCAGCAAGAGGAGGGGCAGGATGGCACCCTGGGATGCAGGGACCGATTTTTTTGTCTGGACACTTACTAAGGAGTGTGAGTTTCAAAGTTTTGGCTTTTAACTTCAGCTCTACCATTGAGCAGATACATCAACTTGGACAAGTTATTTATTACATCCAAACTTTGGTTCACTTCTATTTAGGAGGGCTGTGGGAAAATTCAGTGGAATGATACACATAGTAGACTAACACAGAGCTGAGTCTGTACCATATTTTCAGGAAGCGAGCTGACTTTGGATCAGCTTCTCTCCATTCCTCCATGTTCAATTTTCTTCTGATATTAAGATTCCTTTTATGTCCTTTTCTCTGAGCCTTTCTTCCTCATCCAGATTGCCAATATAACAATATAAAAGTCCACTGAAAGTGAGTACTTTAGTGACCCTTTATGTTTGTAAGTCATTAGGGCGCAGAGTAGCCACCATCTTTCCCAGGGACACAGCTGTCTCTCAGTGTTCAGCAAACCTCTGTTCAGTACAGAAATATATTTGAACAAAAGGATTAAATTGACAATAAATGAACATGAACATCTAAATGACAACATGAAAGAATCTTAAGATTTGAGATGTGGGAAACTATCCAGGCAAGAGCTCCTCCCCTGCAATAGAAAGACTCTTCCGGAAGGAGCATCCCTAAGCTCAGTATGGTCACTACTCTTTCACCCAACAAAGAGCTCTTTTCTTCCCTTCCTAGTTTCTTTCAAAAGCCATTAGGGTTATGAGACTATTAAAAAGTATCTATTGTCCTGTTAGCTAAAGGAAATTGCAGACTTCAGTTCTGGAGATTCATCATGTCTCTAGTTGCTAGTGAGTCTAGGCAGGTACCTGTAGATCAGAAGCAAGCGCGCATCACTAACCTTAACCTGTAGTGCTCATGAGTAGCACATCCATCAGTAGCATATCCATCAGTGCTGGTATCTCATGTACTTTACACTGGGTTAGCTACGGCTTTGGGATAAGGACCTAGAGTTGGCTAGTGAATTAGGGTCAGAGATTATTTATATTATCACCCCCTCATAAAGGAAGCTATTGGCTCACAAAGCTCAGCAGGCTTCCAAGTAGAGTAACTCCTGCGGCTTTAATGGATTAGTGATGGTGTCACATAGAAGGTCTGACACTTTGACCCCTACTCTAGCTCATCTTTGCTTCACCTTGTTGTCTCTCCACCCCTTCCCACTCTGCTCTCTGGCCAGGGATGCCAGCCACATGCACTGTCTTAGTAAACTGCCTCGCTTTCCAGCTTCCAGTTGGGTTCAGTGGATGGAGAAGCAAGTGAGAACTCGGTAGGAGGGAAGAAGGTACTTCTAGGTAGCTTGTGCTCCCAGATCCTTCCTAGAGGGCATCATCAGGTGATCTTTGCCTCCTTGCCCTGTCACCAGAGAACCTCAGTCATCTCTCAGGATGGGAATGATTACTGCCTCCCCTAGGATATTACTCTGCCTGTGGTCCTTTCACCCTTTACCTACATAGAAAAATGGAGCACCAGGAATCATCCTGATTGAGTGTGCTCCCTGTTTTTGGCTGGAACCTAGTATCCTGAGATTTAAGCCTCTCTGCAAAGACTGTTTACTATGTGCAAATCCAATAGAAGAGGGTTTGATAGGTGTCATCTAGGAAAACCTCTGTAGGGTTCTGGGCTAGGCCGTGATATGTTGGAAGCAACATGGGTTGAGGTACAGAGGAATTAGAATGGCCTGTGTTCCAATCCAAGCAGGAGTCAGGAAGAGCAACAATTGCTACAGTGGAGACTGGCCAGGGCAGCCATGTTTAAGGTATAAGTGAGTGACTCTTCATGTTCATCTTTGTGGGAACTGGGTTTGAGAAAAGGAACTCAAGTTTAGGTCCACAAATATGATGGGATGGTAGGACATGGTAGGAGAAGTGTAACGTAAAGTTAGAAGAGAAGGCAAAGAAAACATTTGTGTAGATTTTCACTTGGCTTGGTGATGGTGACTGAACTATTTTTTATATGTTTATGAATTCTTTGAGAATTTCATACAAAGTATTTTGGCCATATTTGCTTCCCGCAAGTCCTATCCAACTTTGGCGTTCTCTCTCTCTCTCTCTCTCTCTCTCTCTCTTTCTCTCTCTCCCCTTCCCTCCATCTCCTTTATTTCTCTTTTTGTCTTTATTTCTTTTACCTTGCCTCTTTCTTTCTTTCTTTCTTTCTTTCTTTCTTTCTTTCTTTCTTTCTTTCTTTCTTTTCCATTGAGACCGGTTTGTGTTGCCCAAACAGTCTTTCCTATGGGCCCTGCCCTAGAATATGGTCACTCTACCCAGGGTCTTACCCTTACAGAAAATTCACTCTTCCTTTCCAGCAGTTATTAAATGCCAAGGTCTCCCAGGTTGGGTGGGACTTCATGCCCAACTCCCTGTCTCCATGTTGATATTTTGTCTGACTTAAGCTTGAGCAACCCTTGAGCATACTGTCCTAACTGCCGTGCGTTCATGTGTGCTACTGCACTTTTGTGTCCAGCAAACACCATTTGTTTATATTAGTCTACTACCTTTGACTCTTACAAGCTTTCTTCTCCATTGTTTGTGAAGATCCCTGAGCCTTGGAAGGGCTTGGCATAGATATCGTGTGTAGGGCTGAGCATTCCACAGTCTCTTATCCTCTGCCTATTGACCAGTTGTGGAACTCTGTTCTTTACTATTTACTGCAAAAAGAAATCTCTCTGGTGAGGGTTGAGAGGCCCACCAATCTTCAGGTATAGTGGTAAGTCACTAGGACTTGATTTCACTATATATGTTCACTTAACAGAATAATAGTTTTACATTCTTCCTTTAGCCTATAACTGTCCAGCCACAGTTTGTTTTTTAATTTCAGCGATGGTGTCAGGTATGGATTCTGTCTTGTGAATCAGGCCTTAACTCTAATCAGAAAGTAATTGGTGACCCACTTTCATGTCACTGTTGTACCAGGGGGCATATTGTGCCAGGACAGTCATTGTTATAGCTCATAGCATTTGCAGTTGGGTTTTTCCCTCCTCTGGTAGTATACATGGCATTTTTAGCACTGTTAAAGCCAGTGAGTAGAGATGAGGGTTCCAGATCAGTACCTGCTTGGTGTCTCCATGTTTTATGACTCCAGTTTATGGTATCTTTAGCAAGAGGATCTTGCCATCCGATTCTGGAGGGTAACCAAGAACCATGGCAATGTTGTAATGTTTTGGGGTCTATGGAACTCCACAGGCAAACAATGAAAAAAGATATATCTCATTCCTGGTATTGGGGTTTTATTTGTTAGCATGTGGGGTATTATCCCCCTGCCATAGGTTAATTCTGTTTAAACTTCTTGATGTATGTATACAGCTTAGGATGCTTCAACAGTAATAGGTAAGTATTTGGCTATAAAGGTTTTTCATTTGAGAATTTCATATGTGAGCACCTGTATTTGCGTCACTTCTACTCACCTGTAATTCTTGGGACTATAGTTAGCCGGTTCTACAATCCACTGGCCACATATATGTCTCCCTATCTTGCTGGAAACTGCTTGGAGCCAGGCCTGCATCTTTGTGCTTCAAACATAGCCTGCACTCAAAAAGGTCCTCGAAGGAAGGAGTAAAGGTGAAGAATTAATCATCCAGGTCAAAGAGAACTGAAGCTACAATTGTGGGGGAAACAGGGTGAGAAGCATATTTAAGGAAACAGGTAATCATAAACAAATAGGCAAAGAGAGAGTGCTGGAGGCATAGGCCTGGGCTGGCTGGTGAGAGGAGCCTGGGCTGGCTGGTGAGAGGGGCCTGGGTTGGCTGGTGAGAGGGGCCTGGGTTGGCTGGTGAGAGGGGCCTGGGCTGGCTGGTGAGAGGGGCCTGGGCT
>JADRCH010000155.1:2058947-2143826 GCA_019843965.1 Rhynchomys soricoides | reverse complement strand
AGGGGCCTGGGCTGGCTGGTGAGAGGGGCCTGGGCTGGCTGGTGAGAAGGGCCTGGGCTGGCTGGTGAGAGGGGAGAGGTAGCCCTGAGCATGCTGAAAAAGCAAGACTGACAATGGTAGAGGCCACTGTCAGAAAAAAATATGCTAAGTATCTCATATGTTCATAGCATAGTGTTGGCTGCAGTCCTTGGTCTCGCCCATAACACTGCTGAATGGCTCTTATTGCTGCCAAAAGCAGTGTCCAGTGCTCACCACATAAGCTTCTAAGGTGATGGGTACAGGAATATGTCTTCCTGTGCCATCCTCTTCAGTGCCCTTATGTTCAAAACTAAGTAAACAAAAAGCATAATCAGTAACTCTGATGGTACAGTAAGTATAGTAAGACTGTATGTAGCACAGTCAGGCTAGCAGCGTGTCTCTCAGTATCCAGCACGGACATTTCATGCTTTACTAATTACAAAAGCCTGAAAGTGTGATATCACTAGAATCAACTCTTACCTACCGAAGTATTCAAACTGCTTTAAAGTACCTCAGGAAGGCTGTGGATTCAGTTGCCATGGCTCCCGGTTGACTCGTTGTCTTGCATAGTGGTAGCTGGATCAGCAAGTAGCATTGGTATTTGCTAGAACTTAGTTAGCAATGCAAGCTCATGTCCCCAGAGAAACTGAATCAAGATAGTCTTCTTCAGCTCTCAGTGCCACCATCCAGCATCTGGGGCTCTGTAAACAAACCACTTCCTCTCTCTCTACCATTTTGTCAGCTCTAGTTTGTAGCATCTGGTTCTCAGCATTGTGACCAGAAGGAAATAGAATAATTCAAGCAAAATAATGACAGCTGAGCCTCAGCTGGGGTGTTCTTGGGACAAGATTTGTGGTGTCACAGGTCTTTGATGTGTCAGTAGAATCCTTCATTCAGTCTTTGCAATTCTCCAAACCCTTTCACAAGAGTGCACTCAGTCAGTAAGTGGGCTGCCCTGAGGATAATGAGTGCATAGGTATGTTCTTGCATGTGCTCTGTTTGTTCCTGGATACTTCTAGTTACTTCCATCCTGTGGTCATACCAAAGTAATTATGTCCATTGTCCTCAAAACAGCAACTTAAGTCATGTGGCAATTATTGATACCAACAAACCCCCGTCACTAGTGTCCTTGTCCCACCCCATGAGTCTTCTGATGTAACACTTTCAGTTTTCCAAACGATCACGGTGCTTGCTGGTGTGCCTGCTGACACCCTGGTCGCTGGGTCTGAAGACACCTTGAGCTTAGTGTTATTTCACTCTGTGAGTTCTGCTACACACCTACATATAGAGATGAGAAAACATGGTGAGACTCAAGGGGCTCTGGATAGGGCAGGCAGGGAGGCAGCAAACATTGAAACAAGGAGGCATGAGGCCAGGGACCTCCAGATGGCTGGGCACACTGCTGGAGTGTAAGGAGAAACTAGGAACTGTAGAAGCCAAAACAGCAAAGGAAGAGGTGAACTTGGGTCTGTAAATGACAGTGATCACTGGTGCGCTTTCAATGAAATGTTTCAGTGCGTCCTTCCTAAGGACAGTCTAAGTACTGTGTGAGGACAGGGAAGACATGGAAGTTGGGAGGCTGATTAACTGAGCATCTGAGAGGATAGTGGGGTGGGGTGGGGTGGGGGGTGGGGGGAGTCACACACTGAAGTCCCCAAGCATGCATGAGAAGGTCGAGACAGTGAGCAATTGTACCCCCCCAACTACATTTTCTAATTTCTCTTTCATAAGTATTTTCTGATTTCTCTGTAATTATCATGCATTATTGATTTCATAAAATCATTTATGTATATCTGTTAGCAGTTCAAACTCAAGCTGGCAGGATTCGGAAACTGGTTGGAGGGAGAGTGAGGAGAATGCACCCCCTGGGCCAATGCTCAGGTGTGCCCACCAAGGCAGGGGCACAGAAAACAGAGTTGGCATTCCTGATGGCTGAGTGTAGCCATGGACTGCTGTGACGTCCAGTTGATATCGTCCTACCCTGTTGGTGCCTCGTGGTTATGTAATTCACCTTTCTGTCCTACACCAACTGGACAACTGACTCCATTACTTTAGAGCCAGGGACTGTGTTGCAGTCACTCAGAGGACACACTTCTCACGCTGTCAGTAAGTGTTTACCAAGTGCTCAGGGGATGCGCTTCACGGGCAGGCCTTGGTGATGGAAAGATGGAAAGCAGGATGCGTCTATTGTCACAAAATGCCACCTGATTGGAAAGGCAGATAGAAATGTTTTGAAATCCTTTTAATACACATACTGCTTAAAACATACAATTCAAAAGGAGTGTTACAAAGAAAGCAACTGATTCCAAGAGGGCCTATATCGGAGGAAATGACCCTGGCCGGGGCATTGGAGGAGAGCTCTCGAGGAGGGAGGTGCTTGGGCTGAGAGTTGAAGAACTGACTGATGCTGGGGCAAATCCAGACAAGGCGTTCTGAGGGAAGGAAAATCCCCGTGGCTGTGCTGCGAGACGTAGGTGCAGCTGCCCTATCCTTGACAATACTGTGTCTGAGAAGTGAACACCCTACAGCCTTGGTACAGGTCAGTTGCTGGAGGAGGCCTCTTGATACAGAGATGTAGCAAGTGCAAGATGCTCTACTTATTGATGGTAGCACACAGCACACTTTTTACTATGAGCATTTCAAAAATAATTAAACATACTTTTACATTTATTTACTGATAGTGTGTGTGAGTGTGTGTGTGTGCGCGTGCACGTGCGCGCACACAAAAGACAACTTGTGAATATCAGTTCTCTCATTCCAACATGTGACTCCCAGGGATCAAACTATGACAGCACAGTCAATACATTAAGCAGCCACACAGCCATCTACTGCCATCTTTAAATATTGCCCACTGATAACTGCATGTGTCACGCTTTGCGTGTCATAGGAAGCACCAGTCACATGAGGTTATGATAGTCATAATATCAGTAAGCATTAGGCACTTTTAGCTCCATTGGAATCCTCTGGTACCTCGTGTTTGTGGCACCAGACTGAGGAATCTTTGAATCTGAGCAAAATGCTGTTTGATTGAATTCTAGAGCAAGGAACAGGGCAGGGGCTGTATGGAGAGGGGGATGGGACGGACCCCACAGTGCTTTGTAGGTCACTAGGACATTCTGGTCTTACTCCTAAGAGGCACTAAAGGTTTTGGAGTGGCTTTTTGTGTGGCCCATTTTGCTTCAGCCTAGATGACAGCTCCTTCTATGTCTGTCACCCGTCTGTTACTTTACACTTGAAGCTACTGGTGCTGGATGCCTGATCCCTCCCTGGTGGCCTGACAGCCAGATATGGGGTTCCCAGCTTCTGGGAGGAGCACTCAGAGGGCTCCTTAGCACCTATCAGCCTCTCCTGAAAGTTGCTTTTCTGCTCAACTTACTTCATGGCTTGGCAGACTTTACCACTAATGTGTGTACAAATTGCTAATTAATGGAATCGTTTGGATCTGAAAACACCTTGCTCTAATGGGAGCCTGCAAAGTGCTCACATTAATTCACAGGTAAAATTATTCTAGCTTTCTTTTTTTATTTTTTTCCTTCTCATCAGCTCAGCTTAATAGCTGGGGAGAGTTTTTCTAATTAGCCTTATGGAAACCACTGGCCACAGCTCTGAGCTGCAGTGCATGCTTCTGAGCTTGAGAAATGTGAGTGGCTGTGGTTATCCAGGGAACGGGGGTCACAGATCAGCGACAAAGAACAGAAGAGAAAGACCTTGGTGTCTGAGAGGATAGATAGGAAGAAGGCGACAAGCTCTATGAAGACACTGAAAATGAGCCAGCCCCAAGTAGGACTCACAGGGGCTTTGCCCTCCCAGGTGTGCTAGAGGGCCCCGTGGGATGATGTTCTTCCAGGCTGCCTTCCCCCGATCTCCTAGTGTACTTGCTGTTCACAGGAGCTGCCCTAGGCTTCAGAGTACCCTGTTATTATTACCTGAACACTCTGCTACAGCCCCTTCTTGGCATCACTCCTAGTGAAATTGCTCAGTGCAGTGACTAAATGCCCAGCCGCCATGGCAGAGCAGAACAAGCTGCCAACTCTGGGGTTCCCTGAAAAGACGAGTGTTCTCCACCATGGGTTCTCCACCAGGCTGTCCGTTCACTTCTTTTCCTCCTAATGATATCTGGGTAGAGTTAGTTTATTCTTGATGATAAGTACAGGACAAAGTTTGCCATGTTAACTACTTTTATGAGTGTGACTCCAGGGCACTCTGTACATTTGTGTGAGTGTCATGTACTCTGTAGAACTTTCTTCATTCCCCAAACTGAAACTCCAAAGAAATAAGAAGTCACTTTTTTTTTCTGAGACAGGGTTTTTCTGTGTAGCCCTGGCTGTCCTGGAACTCACTCTGTAGACCAGGCTGGCCTCGAATTCAGAAATCTGCCTGCCTCTGCCTCCCGAGTGCTGGGGCTAAAGGCATGCACCACCACGGCCCTGCTAAGAAGTTCCTTTTAATGGAGCTTTTGAGTGTAACATTCAGATGATGTGGCCCCTGGTAGAACTGCACAATACCCAATGGTCCCCTCATTTACTACTAAAAGGGTACCTTTAGAGTTACACCCTTGGCTCTGATATGTGGTTCTCAGACATACCCTGATGGTAAGGTAGTTTCTTCCTTGGAAACTGCACCCTCCTGGATTCCTTTCCACCAGGCTGCTCTATGTTCTAGAGTAGGTGGGCTGATGGTAGGCTCTGGTAATCCACAACAGAGAAGCCTGAGATGACTAAGTCCTGTGTGGCTGTGGGTAGTCACGGTGAGTTCTCATTGTGCTGAGCTCTGTTCTAGAAGAAGACACACTAGGGTGTCTCTGAGACGGGCTATTTAAAAATCTTCGTAGTTATGGATGAAAACAACAACACATTCTCCCCCTCAGAAGTACAGTGTCTGCTGCCGATCCTTTTATTTGGATGTGCCTCCAGGACAGATTTGGAGTCAAGCCAACCTGACTTTAGATTCTAGCTGTCACCTTGAGCCTCTGTTTCCTCTTCTAAAGCATGGGACTAGTGACTCCCCCTTAGCTGCTAGGATTGCAGGAGGTCCAGTTAGCATGGTACCTAAGGCAGCACTGGCTCCAAAGAGGTGGAGGTTCTGCTGCTGCTACTGTTGATGCTTTTGTTGCACAGGTCTCCAGGTGGTCCTGAACTCCATCATCAAGGCCATGGTGCCTCTGCTGCACATTGCCCTTCTTGTGCTCTTCGTCATCATCATTTATGCTATTATCGGCCTGGAGCTCTTCATGGGAAAGATGCACAAGACCTGCTACAACCAGGAAGGCATAATAGGTAAGAGGCGGGGCTCTGGGCAGCAGCTATCCAGGAAGGTGTTGCTCCCCCTCATAGCTGCTTTCGCTTGGATTGATGTGCTGCAGCTACCTGTGCTCCAAAACTGGATGAGACATTTGGTTCCCCATACGTCAGACCATGGTGACTTCAAAGGCAGGCGTCAGCCTTCTTTCCCTCTCATTTCCAATGTCTGCATTCACTACTGCAGATCTCTGTTCAAGCAGCAGGTATACTCTTTCTCCAGCACTGCTAATGCACCATGTAATGGATCAACACAATTGGAGAAGCAAGATTAAGCACCCACCATTCATCAGTTTCTTATGCTTGAAGCAGATTCTGAGTACGTGAGCTGCCGAGAATGTGTAGCCAGCAGCAATGTGGTTGAGCATCCGAACCCTTCAGGGCATCTGTACCACCTCGACTCCCCATCACCTCCCATCTTTCTACCCTCTTAGAGTTGTCTCTTGCTCCCTTACAGTTACTATTTTCTTCTCCATCAAAAGCAGAACCCCAGGGTCCCTCCCCTTTCCCAGAGAAGATGAAGAGACTGTCATTGAATAAGCCCCTTGCCACAGCTCTGCCCCATGTCACAGCCATCAATCGAGCCTCCGCTTTTTATATTCCTTCCATCAATCAATGAATTTAACAGGCAGCACTGACTCACTAAGCACTTTCTTAAGTGGCACCAGAGTTTGGGCTTACAGGAAAAACCACACACTGCTCTCTTATGTGCCTAACATTTCAACTTGACTTTAACAAAACAATAAACGGGCTAGAGAGGTGGCTCAGGCATGAAGAGCACTGAGTCTTTCAGAAGACCTGGCACCTACATGGCACCTACATGATTCCTAGCACCTACATGGCAGCTCGTACCCTTCTGTAACTCCAGTTCTTGGAGTTCATATACTTCCTCTGCCCTCCAAGGGCACCAGTTGCCCAGATGGTACACAGACATACATGAGAGCAAAACGCTCAAGTAAAGTAAAAGAACACATTAACTTTTCACTTTCTTAAAAAAAGATAAGGTTTTAAATGGATATATAGAATAGTCATATATATATATCACATACATACATACATACATACATACATGTATATGTATACAAACACACAACATTGGTAATCCCCATTCCAAACATTTTTAAAAACAGACCTGCCATTTTCATTTGGGCATTATTGAGGAAAACGGAGAGCATATGTCCAGAGCACAAACAATGGAGGGCTTCCTTCCTCTGTATCTTCTCAATCCTGTAGTGAGTGATAGTGGCACCAGACTGTATGACAGAGTGAAATGAAAACCTTGTACCCAGAAGCCAGGGTATAAAAGGGTACTGTGACTAGGCGAACTAACAGCTTTGGCAAGGTTGCTCGGTCATCGTCACAAGGTCACAGTAAGACAAACAATACCTGTGAATCTATATTTATAGAATTATCTTATTTTTACTTTTTAAAGAAATTTATGTTTAAGATAAATTATTCACCCTTGAGAAATTTCAAGTTATTTGAGTTGTAACTGTGTGAAGTTGGGTGACAATTTAAAATGTTAGCTGATACATCATTTTTAATAGAGAGAGCAAGTTCCTACCTTCCACTAAAATTTAGAGGCATTCGACCTTACTTAGAGAATATTAGCCAACGTAATGATCAATTGTCTCCCTTTGATTCAAATTCTTCTCTTTTTTTCTCAATTGATCTGTAGCTAACATCAAACCAATAGCGTATATAACTGGTCTGTAGCTAACCCTGAACCAGAAACTTATGTTAATGGTGCAGCTTGCTTGGAGTGCCCTCAGAACTGACTATAGCAACTTACACATAATCAGTGGTCCACTGGACGGAGACTCTTCGGACTATTGCAGAGAGACAAAATCTCCATGATACCTTACCAGTTTGGCAGTGAGCGATGGTCTGACACTCACCAATGAAATGGGGAGGAATTCTGTCATAGAAACAAAGACAGCAACTGCCCTGCCATCAAATACTGGTGTGCTACACAGCCATGGATAGCTGCTTAAAAACTTTTAGTCACCTCTGCATCTTAAAGGGAAGATGGCAGGCGTATTGCTTCTCCTTCTGGTGAGGGTCCTGCAAGGCTGTGAATAAAACACAGCCTTGAATAATTGTTACAGTTACAGGGTTTGTTACAGGCCTCAATGGCTCCAAATGACAAGAAAATGATGAACATAGTAGACAAAGAAAACAACATGGCGACCTCTTCCTAGGGTATACAGAGAGGCCCTTTGTAAAAAGCCATCTCCAGCACCAGAGACCTTCTTTGGTGCCCTTAGGAAGAAAAGCTAAGTTTGCTTCAACTTTTGGAGAGGTCAGCTTAAGGTCATCCTGGCCTTGGTAGTAAACAGGGCCAGGAAAATCACCTGAGCTATCTGGTGTGCCCTTCCACAGTGCTCATGACATCATCTTTGTGATAAATTTCATCTTCATCCTGTAACTTCAGAGGCCAGTTAGTCTCCTCGGTGGAAACCAAATAAGCCAGGATATCAGACAATTAGAGTAATGTCCCTCAGAAAGGTACCATGCAGCTCCACCGGGAGTCACAGCCAATATTGCTGCAGCAGCCTTAATCTAGAACAAAGCAGTTGAAGCTCCCATCTTCCTTCCTCCTCCCACTGTTTTTGCCCACAGCCCAGAGTCTTCTAGATTCTCCCAAAAGAACGCCATTTGGTTCCCACAGGTGAGTATCCCCACTGAGGAAGAGGAGAACCTACAGGGGTCTGGTCTCATTCATGTCCGTAGGCTAGGAAGCAGTCCACGCACCCTTCAGCCCCAGCATCAGTGGGTTTCAGGGTTTTGTAGAATGCTTGTTGGTTTTGTCTAGTTTAGACATTAACATATTTTCTGCCATACATAGATTTTACAAATGGCTCAGTGAGTCTTTGTTATAGTTTTAATCTTCCTTTTAGACTCTGATATCATTTCACAGACTGAATTTTAATATTCTTCTAAATTTTCTAATCCATGTTTCTTGTAAGATGTGTGCAAGGAAGCTTTGGCCTGCCTAGGTGCTATTGTTCTGTCTGTAGGCTGTTCTTTCTACGTCCAGTGTCCAATGGTGAGTGTCTTAGAAAAGGCTCTTTTCTCCCAATCTCTCCAGCAACGGCATGGCACCCCTCCTGGTTGCTCAGCAGATACATTGCCATATGCCGATACCTTTTGTTTCTGGGTGTCCCATCTGTCCAGTGGATCTGGAGCCAGGGCGCTTGGTAGCTCTCCCCAGCACAATAATTACCCCTGAGACTGGCACAGAATTTGTTGGCTAAACCTAGCAATGAAATCACTACCATTCTATTTTGCCTTCAAGTTGAGATCTAAAAATGTAATTGCTGTTGTCTTGGTGGTTTGGAACCCTGCTGCAAGCTCCCCTGGGCTTCTGGTTTTTGCTGAAGTTGAGTCCAAAATCTCCTTTATGTTACCAAAGACTTAATTTGATCTTTCCACACTGACTACCTTCTCCAGTTCTTTTCTGAAATGTATGGCCCACGTGGCTTTATTCCTCCATCCTCATTTTCCCATTTCTCTCCCTAGGACCTCTGACTCTTTGGACGAAAGCCAGTACATCTTTATGGTTATGTTTATTTCCCTTGCCCTGGGGTTCATGTCACTAGGACCTGGTGATCTATGGGCTCACATTTTTCAAGGGTTTCTTTTTATAGATACCTATTTTTACTGGATCATCGCTGCTTCTTAATTGGTCTGTGATTTTTTTTAATTATTGTTCAGGGAGGATATAAAATAGCCTAGCAGCCTTTGAGCCTGTGGATAATCTTCCCGAAGCTCATTCCCTTCCTCCCTTTATCCGTGAGATCACTGCCCCTCGCTGTCACTTTCTTCTGATAGATATATATCTGTAAATTCTCCAAGTATGTCCTTCCTGTGAGCAGTCAGAGCTGGCTTTGCCAGTGCCACCCACTTTCCCTATCTCTACTGTTTTAGGAACCAACAATGCAGGAGAGACTGTCAGCCTAGGAGCCTCACTGTAAATAGATAACTGACATCTTTATGCTACAGATAAATAGAATTATAGAATGCATAGAAATGCAAGTTTCCCTTTATCTTTTCATTGTCTCCTTCGCCCCTTCTTCTGACTCCAGAAAGCTGGTTCCAGAGTAAGAATGGAATTAATGATCTGTTTGGTTCCTGTTTTTCTCATTTCTCAACTCTCATTTTTTAGGTGCTCTGCTTTGCTATTTTTAACATATTATTTAGGTTTGAAAATAACTTTCATTTCTCTTCTTTCAACAGCATTAAATCCTCATCTCTAAACATTTGACAATTTTAAAAGTCATAAAAAGTTGTAACTAGGGGCAGCTCAGTTCAGCTACCATAATACATAGCCTCTGGAAGCCAGAGCCTGGGTAAGAAAATGGTATGGATACTTGGTCCCCTCAGATAGCTGAGAGATCAGTGACCTAGACCTGTCCCCTTGGTCATTGAATATATCTCTGGGTAGAAAACAAGCCAGGAAGTGGCTTTATTCTGAGCAGTCCAAAGTCTGGGAGTGAGACAGATGTCTATCATCTGGAGAATGGATAAACACGCACTGCTCAGTAACACGAAGGAGCAGACTAGACTGAAATGCAGCAGTGTGCTTGAATCCAGAAGCACTATGCTCAAAGAAGGATGAAGAAGGAGTGGGCACACAAAGGCCTCTTCCCATGTGATGTTATTTATAGGAACCTTAAAGGAAAGGCAAGCTATGAAGACAAGAAAACAAATCAGCTTGTTCTGAGTTGGGGGCAGAAGCAAGAATGGACTACAAACAAGCACATGGGGGAAGTTGGGGTGACATGGAAAAGGAGGTGATAGGTGTCACTGCTGTCCCAGGAAGATACTGGCACATGCTTCAACCATAGCACTCACCTCTGTTCTCCTGAGAAGGCTCTCACAGTCAAGGGTTAACATTTCTGTGCCCCTCATTTTCTCTTGAGAGTAAACAGTTTCAAGAAGCCATAGACGCCAACAGCCATCCAGCCTGTCATCTTCCATAAAGAGCTTGTGTCCCATGGGCAAAATAATCACCCTGTGATGATTTGGATCCTTGTAATAGAAAAGAAGGTTCTGGGCATCTTATTATCTCTAAGTGAAGAACCACAGGCAGATTCTCTCTGGAGTTACATTTTCGCTGTTGTCAAAAGCAATTGTTTGTTCAAACGCAGGTCTTATTGCTGTGATTCTTATAGCTGCCAGATAAAGACCCTCAGTCTTCCAGACTCTGAGTTCCTTACATTGTCTTCTGTTTTCCAGAACAATTTACACTTGAGACGGATACACCGTTATCACTTTCTGATTGGTCACTTGGCCGTGCTGCCATGCTATACCCAAGCAGACAATACCTTAGTGTCTGTAAAATCAATTGTGGTTAAAATGCAGTGTTTACAACATTTGGTTGAAAATACTGACCTACGTCATTGTGCCCCTGAAATGAATGTCTGGCCTTACATGGTTTTATCCATGCGCCCATGGATAGCGCCCATGTGAGGGCGCTAACCAAAATACATAGGATTACTGCTGTGGGTGCTCACCGGCCTTACCCTGTTACTTTTCTCTCTAACGTCTTTTCTTCATTCTCTGCCCATCATTACCCCTCCTTCCCTCCTTCCGTCTCCGGTTTCCTTGGTGGTGGAGATGTTCCAGCAGAAGAGGATCCTTCCCCTTGTGCTCTGGAGACAGGCCACGGGCGACAGTGTCAGAACGGGACTGTGTGCAAGCCCGGGTGGGATGGGCCCAAGCACGGCATCACCAACTTCGACAACTTCGCCTTCGCCATGCTGACGGTATTCCAGTGTATCACCATGGAGGGCTGGACAGACGTGCTGTACTGGGTACGCAGATGGGGCACACAGAGGGTGGGTGCATGGAGGGCCAGAGGCCTCTCAAATCCTCGCCTTCCTTCTCATGATATCGGGGTCTCACGTGCCCACGTAAGCCAGGGGGGTGATTGATGAATGCCTTTGATTTGTTCCAGGGTTTTCCTGAGAAACAAAGCATAACGTGTCCATTTCTGCAAGGTTTCCCTCACTTCAGTGAGGGTCATCTTTAGCTGGCTCACCACAGTATGGATCACTGGTGTGCTTCTGGCGCTGTGCAGATGAGCTGGGCTGCCCCTGGCTTAAGGGCTCCATCCAGCTTCTCTTCCTGCTCTATACTTCTTTCTGCTCTTAACCTCCTCCTGCCTCCTATCTAAAATTACCTTAAAGGGAGCTAAGGCAGAATATGCAGAGGAAAGCCAGGGCTAATCCAAAAGGAGATGCCATAAAGAAAACTGATTTTGTATTGAATTGTGTATCTTATGGCACTCTCTTATCTTTAGCTCTCACTTTAGTCTTAACCTAGTACACAACTCCATCAAAGACTCTCTCACTGTCAGCCAGGGGCTCTGCTTATTGTATGATGCATATTTAGACTGCCCTTCATTGGCTTTAACTAGCCACCACTGCTTTGTCACCTATGAGCCCTTGAAGTGCCAGTAAATGTCTTCCTTCTGGCAGAGTCAAGTCCATTATTTGTAAAAACCCACGGAAAATACCATCTTCGTGGTTGGTGTTTTCCACTTCTGCATGAGAAATGACTTGCCAGAATCCAGCGTTGCTCTTCAGAATTTGGGCGAATAAAGCATGCTGCCAGTCTTGAAAATATCATCATTCCCAAGTTTCTCAAATAGTCACATCCATTTACCCCTGGTGAAAACATGTAAGAGACTGTGTACTCCTGTCTGCAAACCAGAGTGGGAAGAGTGAGAAGGAAGCCAGGGAATGGCCCAAGCTCAGTTGCCGGAAAGGGAACTCTCAAGGGAAGCTCTCACTTCTCCCAGAATCTGAGGCAGCTTTGTAACTGCATGGAAATGTAACTTCCCACTGTTTCCATGTTCCATCTCCCATAAAGCCTTTCTCTTCCCAGCCTTGGCATCACTGTTAGCATTCCAGAGTCCAGTATTTCTGGGAAGTTTGTACCTCTCTCTAAATGACGACTCTCAGCTTGCCTCTACCAGCAAATGTTTACCGAGTGTCCTCATGAGCCTGGGTGCTTGAGGTGCTGAGGATTTGGTAATGTGGAAGATCCAGTTCTGTCTGTAGAATAGATGATGAGATCCTGAGCTGAGTAACAGAGGAGCCTGTGCCATGGCAGAGTTAGTGTGTCCACATGCTGTCATCGGGCAACACTGGTTGTCATCCATATCGACCTCAAACTAAAATGAAACATTGGGAACCATTTTCAGGCTTGATTGTGATAAGAAGCTGGTAGGGCAGAATTAGAAAGACAATGAGATGGAAGTTGGATTTTCTATAGTTAGGCAAATTCTTCTCTTTAGTAGAGCAGGTCAGCGTGCTAGGTGGTCTAACTATTCTTTCTGCTTTGCCCGAAGGTCCTTTTCTGCCCTGATAAGCCATGGACAGAAAGGACTCTGCAAATAGGCAGTTTCTACCCATGGACCATGTGACTGTATGGTGCAGGGCTCCAGAGCCTCATCTTGTGAATCCCAGTCCCTGCCTTCTGTCACCGAAAAGCGGCTGTAGCATCACATTGAGGGCAGGTGCAGGCACAGGGGAATATGTATAATTTACTTTGCTGATGGCCCTGGTATACTTTTCTGATCTTCCTTTATCATTCCTTCCCTCTCCCTCACTGCAAGTCATTGATACCACACCAGCCAGATGTGACCCTAAGATGCTGTCATCATGACAGCCAGAGTGGGGACTATGCAGAATCACACAACAGCAACTACCAATTTTCAGCAGCTGTGTTGTACCTTCTTTCCTGGGGGTGTGATGGAGCACAGGCTGGGGACAGAAAAATTGTCAGAGGTGAAGGAGCTCCCCGGTCTGGGGATGTGCCTCACTTTGACATCCACAGCATCTTTCTGAAACAGATCATGTTAGTACACATGTGTGCACATATGAGTTGTGTGTGCATGTGTGTGTGTTGCATGCATGCATACGCATACATGCACACATTGATACTGTGCTTCCTAGTGGTTATTCATGATTGAGGCACCTCCTAGCTCAGTGCTTCGGCTGTCAGACAATTTCTCTAATTACTTTGACCTTTCTCCGGCCATTTCATTTTCTATTCTCTTTCTCGCTCCTTTCTTTCCCTTAGGCAATCCTCCTCCTCCTCGACTCTAGGCTTATATCACTAACCCAGGGATTCTGATCTCAAAATGTTTTAGCATCAGAGGTATAAAATTCCTCAGAGCTGCCTCCACCAGTCCCTGGCTAGGACCTTAGTGTCTGCAGAGTAAGTTCTCCAAACTGTTGGGATGTAAATTTGAGTTTGAAGCCCTAATAGGATCATCTGAATCACCACAGTGCTACTGAGATAGTGTTGGATTTGAACAGTCTTAAGCTAGTTTCCAGGGAATATGGGGTTGCTCCTCGAGTGTGAAGCTGAAGTCATTCAGACCCAGACAGGAGCAGCGGAGACTTCTCTGTGTAGCAATGAGTGGAACCCTCAGAACTGGATTCATCTTAAACATCTAAACAGCTATAGAGAAGTTTCTAGAGAAAAGAAACTAAACTAAATCTCAGGCTTCCGTGTAGTTTTCTTAGGAAATCACTCTTTAAACCCAAGCCTCTCTATGTACTCCCAGAATGCCCAAGTGTAAAAAATAAGACAAACAAAACAAGAAGAAAGAGAAGGAGAGAAGGAGGAGAAAACACAGCAAGCAAGCAAGCAAAGGAAGAATCTAGGGTCAAACAACACCCTCATTGATTTTATCTTTTTTCAGATGTGAGGGTTTTTTTAACCTTTGAACCAAATAGCTGCTTAACATAGAGAATCTGCTACCTAAACAACATGCTGGAGGCTTAAAAACACAGGAATGAAGAGAATGAGCATCTCTCCGAGCCTTCGTCTGCTTGCTCATCCATCCATCCATGCATCCATCCATCCATCCATCCATGCATGCACTCACTTTATCATTTTACTCATGTTAGATGAATCTTGCAAGTCAATAATTCAAGTTAACATATATTTATTGAGCATTTCTTATGTTTTCAGAAGCAGGGATGGCATGAGGTAGAGGACAGAGAAGAATAAGTCCTGCCTTCCAGGAGTTCAGAATATAAGGCATGCAGTATTTACAAGGGCTCCCTGATAGAATTGCAGGGTTGTATAGGAAATAGACCATGCTGGGGGACCTGGGAATTTTGGTCCTGAGGCTGAACAAAGAACCAAAGAACAGATGCCTGTTATCTTGGGAGAGCACTCTTTAGCAGCTTTGGATGTTGGAGTAAAGTGTATTTTAATTTCTTAACATACCTAAGAAAGTACTGGGGCACCCCAGTGTTCTTGTTCACTGTGTCTGGTGGGATTCAGTGTCAGGACCATATACCTGCTAGCAGCCCTTCCCACTGTGTTCCCAACATGGTAATCAGACCAGGATACCATTCTCTCTGCTCATACC
This sequence comes from Rhynchomys soricoides, assembly GCA_019843965.1. Lineage (NCBI taxonomy): Eukaryota > Metazoa > Chordata > Mammalia > Rodentia > Muridae > Rhynchomys > Rhynchomys soricoides. The sequence goes on along the minus strand of JADRCH010000155.1, from coordinate 2,129,111 downwards.
TTTCCCATGAGGTCAGGACCCTAGCCCATCTGCTTACAGGGGTCATTTGAATATGCAGTTTTGTTTGCTGGCTTGCCTGGTTCTTAGGATTAGTTGTTTTCTCCTATCTAAATGAACTTCTTACTGTTTCAGCTGCCTGGGGAATTTTCAGCAAAAAAACCAAACCAAAACAAAAAAAACCCAATCGAGTAGGTGCACAGGGCTGGGGCAGGATTCAACTTGCTTCTTACCCTGTGACCCCTGTGGTGGACATTTACATTCCAGGCCACATAGGTCATCCAGAGCCATTTGCCTTTGATGGGTAATGGCCTCTCTTGGTACTCATGGAAACCATCTAGTCTCTAGATCCTCAGAGCTTGTGTGGGAAGGAGAGAGTACACATGATGTGAAAGCTCATGGAAATCAGCTTGGACAAAGAGGCCTTGAGATATTCATGGTGGAGTAATTGCCTCCCTCTCCCCTCAAGGAAGAGATTCTGGTGAATTTGAAAGTACAAAGCAGAGGCCCTTCCACCCACTTAGGTGCTAGTTTCAGATGGGTCTTTGGTATTTTCCTTTGTCCAGTCTTGGTTAAATAAGGAGGCTCTGTGTCTGTTTCAGCGAAGGAAGTCCAACATAGTTTCAGGTCTGGGGCCCTGAATGCTGCTGACTTCGGACATGAGGAACCAGGATGTCACCTGCCTTCTTTAGGAAAGCTACAGAGCTCCTGCTGTTACAGACTCAAAACCCTCTACCAGTGCATGGAAGAGACCTTCCATGTTTGCATCACCAGATAAGGGTGACTGCAAGCTCAGTCTCTTTTTGATGAGCCTTTATCATTCTTTTCTTCAGAGTAAATCTAGTCCCCAGGGTAGAGATAATGATCACATTACTCCAGCATCACCTTGCTTAAGAGATAAGCCACCATTGTGTACTCTCCACCCAGTCTGCCCTGAAAGTAGGTGGCCTAGAACAAGAGGGAAGAGCAAAGGGTGCTTTCTTCTCAGACTGAAGGATCTCCTTCAGATGGCTGTCTGCTCAGGCATGATGGGTTAAGACCCCCAAGAAATGCCTGTGATCTTCATCTAGTCCCAATCCCTTGTCTGTCTTGAACCCTTAAATGCCTATCCCATAGCCAAGGAGGAGACCAAAGCAGAAATACGGGATTGAGAGTGGAAACCCTGAGTTTCCTCTTTCTGGCCCTGGCTTTCTGTGAACCCATGGTCTTCAGATCTCCAGTTCTAGCCACTGAATCCTTGATGAAACTAAGAGACCTTGTCTTATGTTACCCAGAGGAAAGGACCCATAGGTTAATCAAGAACCCAAGGGAACCCCTAAGACCAAAGGGCTTTGAGTGGCCTGGAGTAGCGTTTTGGAGGAATGAATCCATTCTAAGGAAGCTAAAGGAGGCACTAGCCCTGCCTCTGACTCCCTGTCTGCCCAGGCTCTGGAGACAGCTCTGTTCTGAGACCCCAGCTGCAGAGAACATGCCAGCACCTGCTGGAGCCTCTGTTCCCACCTGTCCCATGGGATGAGTAAAGGCGCACTGCTCATAACTAACCAGATTACCTTCTGTCCTTTGGGATTGACATAGCCTGAGCCAGAACAGTTATTAGAGTAGGTCAGTAATGTAGAAGCTAGGTATGGGCTCTAAGGGGTGGCACACTGCTGGATGGTGCCCAAGGTTTGTATCTGTTTGCCTGTTCGCTGGTGTGAGTCTATCATTTTCATCAGCTTTGCCCGCCCTCCACACTCTCTCTAAACATGACAGCAGGGCTGAGAGCAGAGCTTCTCAACCTCCATGATGCCAAGACCCTTTAATACAGTTCCTCGTGCTGTGCTGACCCCCAACCATAAAATTATGTTGTTGCTACTTCACAACTGTAATTTTGTTACTGTCACGAATCATAATGTACATATCTGTGTTTTCCCATGGTCTTAGGCAACTCCTGTGAAAGGTTGTTCAAGCCCCCAAAGGGGTCACGACTCACAAGTTGAGAACCACTTTCTTATAGGAAAAGGAAGAGCCTGCTTCTGTTTCTGACCTATGCTAACAAGTAATTGAAGAGGAAAAGCCAGAAAGATGCTCATTGCTTAAGGTCCAGGTTCCCCAAGACTCCCTCCCTTGCCTAGCTGGGGTTGCTTTACTGCAATCTCAAGTCCAACCCAACACCCCCATCTTGTACATCCCACATCAAGCACTTGGTGAATAAATATGGATGCTAGGTGAGCAGGCAGAAGGCCCCTCCCCGTGTCACAGTGGCATTGCAGGCCCTGGCATGGCAAAGCCACATGGTTGGGTACATGGCTCCCTTGCCTCTCTCTCTAGTCCTATTTCGTCTTTCTTGCTTGTGTTGATTGCTTTTGCTTTCCTCTCCCTGGACTAGAGACAAACTGAACAACTAGTTCTGGTTCCACCAGTCTGGTTTCCCTGGCACTTTGGGCTCAGCAGATTCCTCCTGGTCCAGGAAGGGCCCTGGGAACAGAATCCATATGAAAACTGACTGCCCCGCCTCTGCTAGCCACTGCTGCTTTGCTGGATATTTTACTCTTTCCTTCACTTCTGTCCTATGGCCAGGAAGGATTTACAGCTGTGTACATGGTTCTAGCAATGACTAAGTCCCTGCAGGGTTGGGGTTTAGCTACTGGTGCCACAGGGTCTTTGGACCCTGAACTTTCTTCTTGCTCCATTGTGCCCTCTGCTGTCAGTGACTCCAGTGTGCAAAGTCCACACAGCCCTATCTGACATGGCCCTTGCCTCTGCAAACTCATCCTGCAGTCTTCTCTATACCCTGCTTCCCACTTCTTATGCCCTCCTACACCTGTATCCACTATCCTGTCTTTATCATTTATATACATACATACATGCATACATACATACATACATACATACATACATACATACATCCCCAACTAGCAAAGGCTTCCTATTTATAGTACAGGACCTAGTCTTTAATTCATCAATCCAACTCAGACATTTCCTGAGTACCTATCAAAAGCAAGGCACTGCTCCTGGCATGTGGAATTCACCAGTGACCCAAACAAACCAAAGCCACCTGTGCTCATGAAGCCACACTACAGCCTATAAGACAGCAGCTACCCATTGTGAGCCACAATGAGCCCACACAGTCATGAAGTGAGAAATGCTATGGAAAACTAGAACAAGGCACATAGGAATGGGAATGGCCGACAAATGGTTAAATTGAATTGCTCAGCAGTGTGGACATACGTGGGAAACTCTCCCTCACCAACTCAGTTCGGACTAATGAGGCAACGCATTCAATTCTTTTACAAGATCTAAAACAGCAAGCCATTCAGAGCAGAGGGTCTCTGAGTACTTCTCTATCTTTAGTCTGATCACACAGAGAACAACACATCTATAACTCAATTGAGGAACAAAGGTAGAAACCACACCGAGGCAGCAGCTGTCAAGTTTTATTATTCCTCAGGAAAATCGCTTGGGGTATCTGTGACTACAGTCATAATGCAGATGTACAAACTACACTGAACTCCCAGGCTTGGAGACGAGACCCAGGGATCTACTTTCATTAGTTGTTGCCACTTGTCCTAGCATGGCCATCTTAGGGCCCAGTGTACTGAAGAGATGCACAATCATGTCCTTCCAGATACAATTGGTAGCATAAAAATAATGATACCTACCAGGGTCCATGAGCTCTGTCATGGACTCCACCTCCAGTCAGCCTGTAGTGCTTGTAAAAGTGGGTTGAAAAGGCCAGGACTCTGGGGTAAGATGGATGGAGTGTGGCATTTCTAAACAAGGACCTGATGAGGCTGGTGCTTGAAGCCACACTTTGAGAATGTCTGATGAGAGTCGGTCAGGAAGCCGGTACCTTCAGAATCTCGAGTTTTATAAGCTAGGTTCACCCAAGACAACCTTGGGGCTCATTTCTTATAAACCAGAAGTGAAATGTGTTCAGTGCTTGGGAAATGTCAGAAGTAGATTTGAGAAGCTGGATCAGAATGTAATAGAAATGCTGTCCTGTGACTTGGCTTCACACTCCTTGCCTGAAGTGTAGGAAATATCTGGCAGCCACTTCAAGGGGCAGTGGGTAGAGGATGGGAATCAGTGGACAGTGAGTCCGCTCATAGAGATGCTCATAGCAAACTCTCCTTATCCCAGAGGAGCCTGTGACGTGCCACAGAGTGTCCTCATTGGTCCAGTAGTTACAGGCTCAGTACCTCTTCCATCTAGGTTGTGGTGTCAGTGACAAGGCCTCTTCTCTAACACATAAACCAGGAGAGTACTGCCTTTCCTGGCCCGTTTGCTTGTGAGGCACTGAGGACAAGCCTTCTCTAACCCAGAATCCAGGAAGAAATATCCTGTTCTCTTGTGATGTAAACCTCAGTCTCCAGCCCTGTCAGTAAAGCTGGCTCCTCTCTCAGCCCAAAGTCAGCCCAGTTCAGGGTACATCTTAAAATTTAATGGCCACAAAAGCCGATATGGGCTAAGCCCATTCCAGGATTGGAAAAAAAATGGTTTGTAAGGTGACCCACCTTCCTAGACAAGTGTATAGGAAAAACACTGGAAAACTATTTCTTTTCCAGAAAATAGAACAGTAGGAAGGGTCAGGCAAGACCTCCACCCAACCTCCCTAGACTCTGCTGCTCAGGCCAAGATTGCAGAGAAGGATCTTGAATAGGGATGAAGCCAAAAAAGAGTGGCAGCTCCTGGTTCCCCTTAACAAAAGCCAGGTTCAGCCCTTTTGCCTCCTGTGGATCTGTTCACACTCCCTGTCTGTCTGTCTCGCCCTCCACTTTGCTTGCTCTGTCCTAACTCTCCTTCATCTTTCCAGATGCAAGACGCTATGGGCTATGAGTTGCCCTGGGTGTATTTTGTCAGTCTGGTCATCTTTGGATCCTTTTTCGTTCTAAATCTGGTTCTCGGTGTTTTGAGCGGGTAAGCTGACCACTTCTGTGTCCTCTTTACAACGCAGCCGAGCAAGGTCCCAGGTCCCACTGCGTTCAATGCAGAATCCTCAGAGACAGGACCCTAACAGGCCCAGGAAAACGGGGAAAAAAATCTCCATACGAGAACAGATTCTGGCCATTGGCTGCACAGGCGCTTTTTAGCCTCTGAGTTGCACCTTGAGGATCCCGGGTCCCACGCTGCTCAGCTCAGCGCTGGGGAGCCGGTGGCTGGCGCTTGGCCATGCTCGGTTGCTATGTGTGCCTGACTAACTATCATTCCATTCTTCCAGGTCAATGATGCCGTAGGAAGGGACTGGCCCTGGATCTATTTTGTAACACTAATCATCATAGGGTCATTTTTTGTACTTAACTTGGTTCTCGGTGTTCTTAGCGGGTAAGCAGGACCAAGGAAATGGTCTTGATTTTTCCATTAATTTGTATTTTTTCTCTCTGCTATTCCTGGCACTATTCTATTTCTGGCTCTGATGAACCTGGGATCAAGGGTCACTCAGGAGTCTTGAAGTGAAGGTCTTTGGCCTGACTGGGGGGTGGGGGGGGGAGTAACTCATTGGTATTGTTGGTGGACCCTGAAGCAGAGACATCTGGTCCCACCCCTGTCGCACCACACACACCAAGACTTTGCCAACCCCCAGGTAAGCAGGCTGCTTCCACTTGGGCCATACTCACTCAGCCTGAGAAGCAGTGCAGGAAAAGCCTTGAGTGGGAATAATCTGAAGGAAGGTTCCTGTGCACACACAACACTCACAGTGCCCTTGACAACAAACATTGGCCTGAGCTCATGATCCAGCTGTCATCTGCAGGCAAATGCAAGCTTTAAACCACTTTTATTGAGTCAACAGGCCAGGGAAGGAAGAATTTGGTTTAAAATACAAGTAGAAATGGTAGGATTGCTCAGTGGTAAGGTGTTTGCCTCGCATGGACACTTTCTGCGTCCCATCCAGCACTGTCAAAACCAAAGACAGACAAAATTCCATGACTCTGTGTGTGCATGTGTGTACATACATATATGTGCAAACTAATACAGACTAATTTTCGTTTCAAGGCCAAACACCCATCATTGATATTTACTTTTCTGAATACAAAGGGCGCATAACTATTTAAAGCCACAGGTTATTATGAGGTTAGAGATGAGGAATAATTCATTTTCCTTCGAATTTATCTAGATGGCCACAAACACAAACAAACCTGTTTTCAGCCCTTGCTCAGATGCAATCTGAAGTTAAAAAAATGACTCCTGGCTGGGGCATCAAGACCCCAAGGATGGCTACATTCTCACCACAAAGACCTGGAGGGTCTTCTCAGTCACCCATTTTTCACTAGTTCATGCCAGCCATGCCAAGACCTGACACCTAAATGCTCCTGGTGACCCTCTGGCCCTCTATAGGGGACTCGCCTACTGACTTTGGTGTAGAGGGAGGTGGGGTTCTGTTTCTGCTCTGCTTGAACGGGCCAACTGTTTTTCCGGGCACCTAGGGATTTCCTGCTGGGGGCAGTTCAGGAGGAAGGAACAAGTCTGCTTTCAGTGCAGACTGGGCAGGGCTCTGACTCCTACCATGGTTAGGGCATGGGGTTCAGTCTGCAACAGAGCAAAGGAAAGAACCTCCTCCTACCGTATCCCTCCCATGGCCCTGGAAGGCATCTTGCCTTTGGCCAAGGTGAGACCACATAGGAGCGCAGGAGATGGAGTTGTATACAAGCTCCTGGTTAGCTGCCTGGAGGTTGCAGGAGTGGGGGTTGTTCTTCTCTTCCAACACAAGAAAATGGCCTGTTGTTTATACATGAATCTCACTGACAGCATTGGAAAAGAATCAAACTCATTATCCTCTTTCAAGACAGAAATTTGGCTGTCCTAGCTCTGTGTTTGCTGGATTCGCATTATCTGGCAACCTCATCTTTTTAAATCTTTGTTTTCCGTGTCAAAAAATGAAGATAACATCAACTCATAGATGGCTGTCACTGTAGAATGAGGAGGAATGTCCGTGTAGAATATTAGGCACAGGACTAGTATACAGCCAGCACTCAGCAGCAGCGCTGACTGCAGTGACTATTTTGACTTTTAAGATGAGTAACTTGAGCCAAGACATGTCACTTTTCTGGCAGTCAGCCGACTTGGGCCTGAAGACCTAGTTTGGATCCTGCTTTCTTGTCCCTGCCTGTTAGATCTGCATTGAGTAAGTCTGCTTGTCGTGTAGCTATACATATTGACCTTAAATTTCATTTTCTTCCCTCAGATGTTAGGAACCAAATCTTAGCTTGTAAATTTCCTGTAGGAGTCCAATATAGAGAATGAGAACTAGACCCCAAAGGCTCTGTTATCATCCTACAGCCATTGCTGCCCCTGTCTCCTAGAGGCATGGCCAACCTGCTGGTGTCGTGTCAGAGATGTCAAAGGAGCAGCTGCTGCTGATGATGATGATGAAAGATCATTTTGAAAGTACACCTTGGTCTCATTTAGATCAAACGTTTAGATAGATGTGCATAATCTAATGTTTTGATGCTTAATGGTCTTCAGAACATTTCATTGACAGAAGACAGGAATATAAAGACTCTTTAGCCTCTGCACCGGTAAGCCAGAGTTTGGTTGGTCTGTTCTGGGGCCTTCCAGCGCCTGAGCATCTTCCAAGTTGTAGCATGCTTCTGGCAGCTCCAGAAACGTTGATGGACCCCTTGCCCAGTCAGCCAGGTGTCTGTAAACAGTTGCCCACACCTTCTGGCTTTTGTCAAGGGCCAGTGACTCTGAATGCATTGCCTCTAACCTGTGCAGTGACAAACCTAGAAACAAGCTCCTGTTTGTTGACTATTCTGTTGATAGTTTGAAGTTGGCATCTTGATTAATAAGGACAACAGTGTAATAGTTAACCTCAAATATTCAGAGGGAAAACCCACTCATTCATCAGCTAGACTTCAGTTAGACCAACCTTCCAGAATATCGAGGAAGTCTTAGAGCCCATGAAAGCACTATCCCAAGGGTTGCATGAGCAGTCTCCCCGTGTGTCAAGGCCCGTGCTCTGCAAATCTCATGTTAGTTTATTTGGTGTTTATGGCAACTTCATGAGCTAGAAGCTACTCATGTTTCCATTTCACAGAAGAAAAGACTGAGGTTTAAATGAGGAAGCTGCATCCATCCTAATGGGAAAGTTTAAAGGATGGAGGACTGGGCCAGAACATCAATCCACAGCCTGCTTTTGTAACTTCCACGGTGCACCTGCCCTAGATAGTTACAGGAGGAAGTATGGGGACAGGGAGATCAAACACTACAAAGGTGGGAGGGATGAGGAAGAGGTGGAGTAGAAGCAGTCTAAAAGCTTTTGGACACAGCCAGGGAACAGAAAAAGCTGGGAAATGCTGCCTGGAAGGCCCAGGAAGGCCTGTTGTTCAGTAGGGGGACTGGAAACTCTGCAGAGCTTAATGGGCCCAGGGAGCAGAGGCATTTCATCCGCAGCTGTGAAGTACTCTGTGACTGAAGAGTTGGGGTGTGAACCTGACATCTATCAATTAAGAACAACATTCCTACAGCTCAGTGAATTAACTCATCATAAATTATGTCCTTTTGTCATTGAGGAGAGGCTAAAGTGTGCCCATTGTGTTCTGCTCAGAGCAGGGATGGCATCCCATAGAGTTTCTATTGTAAATGTAGAAACTCCGGACATTTTGGTTACCTGAGGGTTCTGCATCCTTTATCTGCAATCCTCATGAGGCCACCTAGAACTTACTGTGTGAAGAACACACAGCTCTTGGACTCTTTTCACAAATCTTCCATGTTATGTAGTGACCCCCATATCCACCCTATGCAAGGCACAGGTCTGGCATCAGTATAGGTAAAAATTGGATTAAAATTACTTTCTCCTCCAGAAATCCCAGTCTCCAGGCTTTTAGAATCCGAACAGTGGCTGTGAGACTTTTGAAATTACATTCGAGGTTGTAAGTGAGGGAGTGGAAGGATGGAATCTGAAATCTGGGCCTTTGGATGTGCCTGTACCTAGAATCTCTTTAGCTGGGCAACTGTCCCATCGCTTTTCACATCAGGAGGCAGGCATGTCTTTTGCCTGAAAAAGCAGAGTCCCTGATGGATTGGAGAGTCACAGCCTGGAAGTATACCTGGACTATGATGTTAAGACAGAATGTCCAGACTGAGGAGTCCCCTACAAGCGATGGTGGCAGCAAAGGAGGTGACTACAGAGTTGATCCTCATCCTTCAACGGTTGCACTCTGTCAAGCCATGCTAGACAATGCATCAGTGAATACTGATCAACCATGCAAAGTACAGAGTTAGATTCCTGCTAATAAGTACCTGGCCACATTTGGCAACCAATTAAAACATAACCCTATAGCCCTATGTGTGCTTCTGCACACAACTTATTTAGTATCTATCACCCATTTGTTAATATTAGACTCACAGCCACCAGCACTGTAACTCATGCCGGGGTGAGCTTGATCTAACACATATTTTCTCCATAAGACACTTCATAGCCTTTCACTCCGTAGAGCTATGCTTGAGCCATGTAAACAGTGAAATCTCTAATCAGTAGCCCCAAAATACAACAACCAGAAAATGCCAGTACATAGACTGACCCTAAATAAAGACATTTGCTATGTTATGAGAACTGGGTTAGGGAGAGCGTCTCACCTTGTCTGACCTTAGCAGGAAGCATGTGACATGTTTTTGGTTTGCTATTACATGCATATTCATACATGAGTATAAGAGTGCCACGAATATTGATTTGGGTGTTGCAAACAAATTTTAGCAAACCCAGAAATAGCAGCGTTATTATTTACCTCTTTAATATTGATTTTCAAAGGGCCTAATATCCCATGGTCAGAATGATTAGTCCCACCCCACATCCTATTGCCTACTTTACATAGTGAGCACCGACCACCCCTCCTCCCATATTTTGTCTTGGCCATTTTGCTAGCGACAGATGCACTCCTCCTGCCTTGTGACAAATCCCACAGTAGTGATTGATTGTCTTTCTGGCTCTGGCCTCTGGGCTGGGCACAGCCTGTCAGGCTATGGTTTCATGTCTTCATTAGCTCAGTCTCAAGAACAGGCACATGGCAGGCATCCAGAAAAGGAAAGAGAACCAGGGGCTGTCACCCAGTGTTTCACCAACACTTGCAGCCTGGAGTTCTGTGCAGCCTACATGGCTGCACCTTTGCCCATGGTACTATTGAAGCACCATGTTACCTTGCTGCCTGGGCCACATCTTCAGCCTTTCCGCCACAGCATGTTCTTCCTCTACAGGAGCAAAAGCAGGCAAGTCCCATAGAAGCCTGCAGGCTTCACTTCCCCTATGTTCCCTGTGACTGTTTAGGTTTCCCATGGGTCTACAGGCGTAGACAACGAGCTTCCCCACCTAACTGCAGCTGAGTCCAGGCCTGTTCTTCCAGCTCTGTAAGAAGGATGGTGGGTGTCTTATAACCAGAGCTTGAACTCTGAGAAATTATCCAGAGGAGCTAAAGGACTCTCTTAGCAACTTCATGCCTTTGAAACTCACTCAAACCTACTTCAGAGGAAAGGGGCAAGAAAGCAGGTGGGTGTAGACAGATTGCAGGGGAGTTCCTCCAGTACATTTTATGGAGTTTATTTGCATAGGAAGAGAGAGAGGTGCACTGTGAATCTATTGTCTCTAGAGAGTAAGGTCCCAGCGAGGAGGCTTTACCATATGTAAGGAGGCAAGGCAAATGGGAGCTGGCATCTTCCCATGTCCACCCCAGTAACACAAGCAGGATGCGGAAAAACCAAGCCAGTTCCTACCTTCACTGTGATCTGTCAATCCAGCGCCTCTTCCCTGGCTTCCAACTTCCTGGAAGGAAATTAAAGTACCCACTGGCTGGCAGGAAGCCCATAAAATAGCAAGTTCAATCCGATTATAATTGGATTCAATCAGATTTGAGAAGAAAATTCAATCCAAACCAGAGTATCGTTAAGGAGGTAGTTGAAGAAGACTCGTTAACTTGAGAGCCCCCAGGCTCCTCCCAGGTCTCAGCCCCGTTTCACCACAATGGTGATTGCTAAATCCTGAGCTCTGCCAAACACCATAGGCAAAATGCAAATACTAGGCAGGTGGTATCTGGTGACAGAGCCTCTCATACATGATACTGAGCTTAACTGAGCCTTCTGTCCCTGGAGGTTTTGCTGGTGACATGATTCCCTCCAAAGTGCCTTTCCTCTCCTGAATCAGGTTCTAACTGAGAAGAAACACAGGAGCCATGGCCCAGGGATCAGTCAAAACCCTGGAGAATTCACATGCACGCCCCATTCATCTACTGTACCCCACCCTATTACCAATGATCCCATTTTTGATAGGTCAAACAAACAAAACAAAACAAAGCAAATTCTCTTGCCACCCATGGAAAGAAGGAGCTGGTTTCTGCCAAGGCAGAGAAAGAAACGTCTTCTGTTTCCTTCTTCCAGCAAGTCCCTAAAAAACCCACAATGTCTTCTGATTATTCCTTTAAACTACCACATTAACTTTGACACCGTCGTTTTTTACATATTTTTCTATCCTGGGTAGGCAGCCAAAGGGCAGGCCCCAGGGCATTTTCTTGTGTTTGGAATCCATGTGGGTTGAACTCCCTCCAGGCATGCTAAGAACAGTAGAAGGAACTGTAGCCCTGAGAAGAGAGATTGAGGATCTCAAACCTCTCGGACCCCTAGACAATGGGAGATACTGGCAAATATTTACCATCCTCCTTTGGTGTAGAAATGCCCTGGTCAATCACATTGGCTGGTTTTCATGATGTAAATATTCTAAGCTTGGCTGTTATTGTACTATCAAGGAGACTTCCTCTTAAGCCAGAGTTGAGAAAAGAAAGCATTATTTATTGGCTCTGAGACCCAGTATAAGTTAAGTGGGCTCTATCATCACTGGGTCCAAATAATCTGTGTCACTTGAAGATAATTTGTCATTTCTTTTAAAAGGTGTCACCTAATCCTGGGTGACGTGTTTCCTTGCTGTTGTAGAGGACCATTAGAGTGACTGTTTGAAAGGGGTTTCCCTATCTTTGAAGAATAGCTGTCACTCACAGACAAAGCCTATTATGTTCTAGAAAGTAAATGAACAGCCTTCATCCCCTTAAATTTTCCTGGCCTGTGTCAAGAGTATGCCCGTAGGGCTCCCCCTTTTTGTGTAAGTGAAGACAGAACTGGGTGGTGGAGATAGCAGTCTCTATCTAGAACGGGGATGATTTGGATGGGGTCTCCAAAGCACAAAGCATTAATACCTGCCTTGTCTTCTCTTCTCTCCATCTTCCCTCCCGACTAACCCTTCTGTGCCGCCCTGCCCCCTTCCCTCCCTCTCATATCAGAGAGTTTTCCAAAGAGAGGGAGAAAGCCAAAGCTCGAGGAGATTTCCAGAAGCTCCGAGAGAAGCAGCAGCTAGAAGAAGATCTCAAAGGCTACCTGGACTGGATCACCCAGGCAGAAGACATTGACCCCGAGAATGAGGACGAGGGCATGGACGAAGACAAGCCTCGAAACAGTGAGCAGCCTATCTCCCCTTCGGCTAGGGTCTGGGATGGGAAGAGCCTTGAGCCAGGCTCACCGAGCAGTTCTCAGGTTCGTGAGAACATCCTTCTCAATGGCGGCTGTCATTTGCTGCTCATAGGACTTAGTCAGATGGGAAATCACTGCCACTGCTGTAGAAAGCCTCATATTCCACTTAGAAACTTTGCCCTGAAAACACAATTGTGTTTGTACTAAGGTGAGTGAGATATGCCTCTCCTGTGGGCTCTTAAGGTGGAGTCAAGCATCATCCTGTTTCTGTTCCTTGGGATCAGTTTCCACTAGCCAGCTGCTTGGGAAGATGTGTACCTGAGTAGGATTCTTTCCACACTGGCAGAAGTCTTCCAGGTTCCCTCACCACACCTCCCATATTTCTCTAGGGCAGTAGAGTCAACATTTCTCATTGAGTAGGTAACTTAACTTATAGTCTGAGACAATGCTTCTGGGAACGTTGGAGGAAAGGCAGAGGAATTCCACAGAATCCATTTAGATTATAGACACAGAGCCAGATCCCTTCCTCTGGGTTTTCTCATGGCAGATGGCCAGAAAGCCTACAGCCAGGATACAAATGGGAACAGCAGGTGACTGTAAATGTTTAAGGTTACAAGTCATGGAAAGTCCAACTCTATTCTGATTGTCCCAGTAGTTTTCAAAGTGGGATTCCTGGACCAGTGGTGGTATATAAAACTTGGTAGAAATGCAAACTCTTGGGCTCCTGCCTAAACCCACTGACTTAGGAGCCCCAGCGTGAGTTGACCAGAGACAGTGATGTGTGTTAAGTCTCAGAACCTTTGGGTTAGCTCTAACTGCTGCTCACGTTTCCTGTGATCCTTATCTTTATGGATCTAATACTCTTCCTATTCTGTGCTCAGCATTTGTCTTGCATTTTGCTTGTTTGAATAGTTGCTTTTCTATCCTTTCAAGCAGCATGATTTAAAAACAAATCTTGAGTATTTGGCACCTAGCACACAGAGCCATGTGGGTGAGGGTAACAAGATAGAATCTGCCTTCTAAGTACAGAGGGACTCAGGAAGAGAGCCTGCCAGCATGAAAGAGCAGGTGGAAGGAGAAGACAGCCAAAGGTGCTAGCAGACTCTGCTCTCTTGTTCCAAAGACTGGTGCAATAAATCTATCAACTGCTCCCTTCCTGATAACTCTGCTCAAGATACAAAGGCAAAATTAAAACACATAAACAGCAAGGGACTGGTAACAATGCAATTTAATAACCCAAGGAAGCTTCCATGCTCCACTAAGTAGTTTTGCAAGCTGGAAGATGGGGCTGTGGATAGATTATTACAATGAGCTATGATGCCACAGAGGGGTTTTCTGGGAAAACACATGGCAGCCTCTGTTGTATTGTCGATGGAACTGCACGATAGTTGATTAGTTGGTGGGATTGGGTGGAATACTAAAGAAGGTAGCTAACTTGTGAGTCACAGAGGAGCTTGTAGAGGGTTTGACGTCCTGGCTCAGGATTAATCATGGTAAACATTTTATTGGTATGTATCATGTACAAATGGGCAATAGGCACCATTTGCTTCATAGCCAGTTGCCATTCACAGGGACGCATGGCTGCATTGTTCCCTGTTAAACTGAGAGCTTCTGAAGAAGAATGCAGGCTACTTCTCCATCTTGCCTAGAATATGAGTGAATTCCAAGGAAAGCTCCCAGCATGGAGCATACCTTGCTGTTGGAGCAGATTGCACTAAGAGGCTCATTCAGTACCTGCTCACTGCCAAGGTTTGCTGAAGTTGAAACACTGAGAGTTAGACTCTAGAGACTTCCCTCCCTCCCATACTTCTTCATCATGTCTGGAGGAACATTTGGAGATTGCTTCCTGCCCCTGGTCAGCCCTGTCGTAGGAAGACTGGAGTAGGAGTCTAGTAAATGGAAATGTTGGAGGGACTGTTTGGGGGCAGGGGGATGAATAACAAAGATCCAAAGAAGCCAGAAATAAAAAGTAAAGAGTTTACATGTGATAAAAGGAAATGTAGAACTCAAGGGCAAAGGTGGAGTGAGTTCATAGGATTCCCAATAAACATGGAGTAAATGTGATTTCATTATTGAATTCAAGGAAGACTTTGCAGAGAGTAGACCTTTAGTCCACTGTGTCTATGGATGGATGGAGAGAGGAGCTGGATTCTATGTTTATATACAGTTTACTATTTATGTATAATTTACTTTCAGAAAAGGCAATTCTGTGGCTTGTAAACTGTATTCTTCTCTTTAGGACTTACTTCTTCATTTGCCCTTTGAAACACATACAAGAGGAGAAATACTTGTGTTTTATTAGTGTAGCTCTAGCTTTTGAAATGTCTAAAGATTACATGGTGGAATTTTTCTAGTTCTTTTCAGGTCAGAAACAAAGGGTGTGTGTGTGTGTGTGTGTATGTGTTAGAAACAGTATATATGTGTGCATGTGAGTGAAAAAGTGTGTGTCCTGTGTGTGGATGCATACATGCACCATTACATGCATATGGAGAACAGGGGTCGATCTCGGATACCATCCCTAAGGACTCATCCACCTTGTCTTTTTAGGCAGGGTCTTTCACTGGAACCTGGGGCTACTTGATTGGTCTGGTTCATCAGAAAGCTGTAAGGATCTGCCTGCCTCCACTTCCTCACCCCTGGGATTACAAGTGTTTGCTACACAACAAGCACTTTACCAATTGAGCTGATGCCCCAGCCAGCATCCCTTTTAGTACAGGCCATGAGCCACTAATGTGAGTCACTTGGAGGCAATGCTGGCTGCATTGTGGGGACAACTCAGTGACACATCATTCTGCAGTAGCTGAACAAACCTAAGTGGATCCATCAGTCAAGAGGAGATACAAAGTCATTGAGAGGGAGAAGTAGAGTTTGGAAGATCTCAGCATTTAGTTGGGAGAGTTTCCCTTAAAAGATTAGAGAAAATCTTTAAGTAAACTCTGTATAAACAGTTAACTCTATATAAATAGACTCCAGTTATTCTGACCAACCATCCATCCAGCCATAAATGAAGGATCTGCTCTCCCAAGCACCATTGTGCTGAAATAACAATGAACGAAGTAGTTAAAACTCTCCAACTTTGTAGAAGTTCTGTTGTAATGGGGTGGAGTGGAGAATAAATTGAATAGTGCAGCAGAGTGGTAAGTGTTGAGGGTGGTGGTGGATGAGGGGGTCACACATGCTCTACTGAGAAGGTGGTATCTAAATAAAGGTGGGCAGGTGAAAAGGAAGTATACCACTATTTAGGAAGAGATCCTTCCAGGAAGACAGAAGGGTGATGGAAAAGGAAGGAGCATGACTACTGCATCCCAGAACAGGAAAGAGGCCCGTGCAGGTGGTTCTCAGGGGGAGAGGTGAGGCAGGAAGTGACGGAGAGGATGCCAAGGGAAGCTGGGAGAAGACCGTGTGATTTGTTGACATGAGAACTTGGATCTGAGCTGGAAGGAAGCCAAGCAGCCACTGGAGTGTTTGAGAAGTGACGAGTCTGGAAAACGTTTAACACGATCCCTGTGGCCACCATGGGCAGAATGGACTGGAGGTCACCATGGCAGCGGCTAGCCAAGAGAGGACTCCCTGGAGATGATGGTGTCTTGTCTTGGCAATGATGGAGAAATAAGGTCAGAATTCGAGGTGACAGATAAAATATGGGACATGAGAGAGAAAAGTTGAGGATATCCCAAGTCAGTATAAGAATGGAATTGCCATTTACTGACGTAAAGAAAACAGCTCATAGGGTAAGGATATTAAAAGAAAAGAATTCAGACCCTGAGATTTAAAATGGCTGTGAAACGTGCAGAGCAATGTGGGCTAGGTGCCTGGCAATCACTGAGTTCAAGAGAAAACTTTGACACTAAGCTGTGATTCGGGGGGTCATCAGCATAGTGAAGGCACTGGAATGCATCTGTCTGAGTGAAATCATCAGAGAAAGAGTGATTGGAGATAAAGCAAAGCCAACAACTGAGAAAAAGGTTTGCATACTGGTTGATCAGGAAAGGGCCAGGCACAATGATTTGCAAGGTGAGAACAGAAGACTAGAGGGAAACCAGAGGAAGACTGTCAGTGCTACAGGAAGACCGGTGTGGTGAGGGATGGGAAATCTGACAGGAGATGCTGGCAGAAGCCTGAGGGCCATTCTTCAGTTCTTAGGTTCTTAGTCTTCCTACGATGGCCTCCAGCATGGTCCTCTTTAGCTGGCATGGTTTAGCTGCTAGGGATCTAAGTACTCAGGCCTTCATGATACCATAGGGGAGGGAGAAAGAGACTCACATGATCAATCCAATGTACCTCCAGCCCAAACAAGAACCTAACTGGATCCCTGTCTTTAATTGTGTCCTATCCATAGCCATGTCAATGCTAGGCCTTGCCACAGCAACTGCTCATAGATAACCTGGGCAGAGGATACATGACAGATACTCAAGAGCCATCCTAAGACCACACAGGGAAAAACATAAGAAAGGGGTGTGTGTCGCTTCCATGTGAGACAGCTCTCTGGTCTCCAAGTTCCTCTAGGGCAAGAATGAGAACTTACCATCCCACTGGCTGCTTCTAGCCTTCCTCTAGGCTTCAGTGAGCACCCCCTCCAAGGTATCCATCAAAGACTATTGCTGATGCACATAGCACATTACCATTGGTGTGGATGCCCTGCTCTAAGGACACAGTCTATTTTCCAGGTTCAATCGCTATTTTGATAGAAGGCATTAGAAGGGAAACTGGGTATAAAGAGCTAGGAATATGGCTCAGCAGGTGAAGGACCTTGCTGTGCATGCCTGGCAGTCAGTGTTCTATCTCTGGAACCCACATAATGCTTTGGAAGGAGAAAACCAACTCCACAAAGTTATCCTCTGACCTCCACATACCTCCTGTGTCACATGCACCCCTTCTCACATTACATACTAATAAACATAATTTTTTAAAAGAGACCAATGGGAATATCTTCTCTTTAGGACCCCCCCCCCAAAAAAAGTCTACATCTATTAAGTATCTACTCATATTGGAATTTCTTTCTCAGTCATTAAGACAACTTAAGTACAGACCCAGCCTTCTGAAACTAACTGTAAGATACATATTCACTTGGACAAGCAGATAAAAATGGACCTACGGTAAAGCCCAACATGGAGCCTCTACACAGATAAGGAAGATTAAATATTTGTACAAGTGATAGTTGATGATGTGACTCTGTAGAATCACTTTGTAATCATCATTAACCAACAGAGCCATATGCCTGCTGTGTGCCCTGCAGGATTCAGAATAAGGCATTATTGAGGTATAGAAATTTGAGGGCCTAGGAGAGCTCAAATGTGAGGAGTTGCCCACAAAGAGCCCCATGCGGCTTGCAAGCATAATCTGCATATCATGGGTTTACATGTCCGTAATTATTTGATCTTAAAATAATTTTTAAAAAAAAAAATCAGTATAGTCAGCATTTCCCTGGATCTAGCTTATGGCCAGGGTTAGTCTCATGCCTCTACCATAACAGAGGTTCATGAAGCATCGGGCTCAGATCTCAGAAGACATGCTGCTTCCATTGTTTTCCTCAGTGCTCTTTCCTGAGCACTCAGAAGTGAACATGCTCTAGAAGCCACCCTGACCTTGCACTGCTCCCAAGAGACTGAGGCCATCAAGTCACATGCAGGTCCTCTGGTCCCAGCAATTCTGGTGAGAACCCTAAGCCCAGAAGAGTTGCCTTCAAAACTGGGGAATGAAATGGGAGCCGTAGATGGAAAACCACTTCCTGGTTAATTATTAGAAAGAGAACTCAACTCTCTAACTCTGAGTGTCAAACAGCCATAGTGCATGGGTGGGCTCTGGTGAGGCATCAGGCTAGGCCAAAACCAAGGAATCTGTCCAAATATCCTACAGGTGGGGAATGTACATCACAGCTTTAGCTTTCTACTCCACTATGAATAAACGAGAAGTTACTGCAGTTTAGACTCATTTCATAGTCATTTCTCAGACTGACAGCTACTCCCATCGAAGATCTGCAGGACTCACCAGATGGATAATAAATAGGTGAGGGTTTTGAGGGACAGGGTGTGGGTTGAAATGGCAGCTCATTTAGTCCAGGCTGGCTTTGAACTCCCAATCCTCCTGCTTCTACCTCCAGAGTACTGAGATTACAGGCATGTGTTACTATGCAGAGCTTAGTTAAATGTCTATCATTTCCAAAAATTCTGACAGTATTCTTTGGTTTTGATTATGTAAAACCACACACACACACACATACATGCACGAGCGTGCGCGCGCACACACACACACACACAGAGAGAGAGAGACAGACAGACAGACAGACAGACAGAATGGTAAGACTTTTTAAAGTTTCTAGACATAGGACTTCTTGCTGGCCTTAAATCATTTGGCTAAATATAAGTCATTAAGGGCATGGCACAGCCATTGTCATTGATAACTCAGCAATGCATTTATCTACACTGGGCCTGTCTCTAGCCAGTCATGGTTCAGGGACTCTATTCCTACCCTGCTCAATGATCAGCTGCTGATGGATTCCGGGTTGTATATTATATTCTAATGAGCCCACCCAGGTCCATTGGATCACACCATACCCGTAGTCACTCAGAGGAGTGCCCTAGTTGAATTCAGTGGATCACTAAGCAAAACAGACATGAGCACAGGAAAGGAACTATGGGGGCAGTGAGGGTTAACAGAATCAGGGAGGAGGGAAGAGGAGTGGGAGAGTGGGAGTATTCAGAATGTATTGCATACAGTGGTCCAATGACAAATTGAATTAATAATAGAAGAAAATAATCATTGAGACCCAGTGTAACTAATATGCCCTGAGCCTCACTCTGAGGACTTCCATCTTTAGAAATACAGCACCTCATGTAGTAGGCTAGGAAGTCACTTCAGCCATCTATGCTTGCTGCTGGCCTTTTGCTTAGGAGTGATAGAAAAGAGCTGTCCTCCATTGCTTATTCTTGAAGTGAAGAGACACGTCAGCTTGTCAGGCTGGCAGTAGAAGAAAAGCTTTTGTTGCCTTCCTCCATCCCTGGGTACGCATCAGCAGATACCACTCAGTTCATGAGCAACTCATGTGATTCATGTGATGGAACTGTGATATCCAGCTATTGTGTTAATGGGTCCTCTTAAACACACACATGCACACACACATACACAAGAACAGCCACAAGACAAAAAGAAATCCAGGGCCAATTGCTTATCTTAGTGTTCATTAGCATCTCCCTGTATTTGTTAGCATTCACTGAGGTCATTGACTCCAGGTAGAGTAGGAGTCTTCTGTGTCCAGCAGAGGCAAAGGGTGGAGAAGTTCTAGACGTGAAAGTCAGTGGTAGAGGGTACTTGCAACCAGAGCCCCAGCTTACTCTGCCCTGCTGCATGTAATGGGAAGTTAGGGTCAGCTGCTATTGATAAGGTAAAGCCTGTGTTTCCCCCCAGGAAGATCCCAAGCATTATTGAAACTGCAGCACTTTGTGTGGAGCCCATGAAGGATGTACAGTCATTTTTATCTACCTCTGATTTCCACAGTCTCTTCAATGGTCCTGTGAATTCAAGTCCCCTCCCATAGACAAGGAGTTGAGAGTGTAGCAATGCAAGAGTAACCCCCATCTGGGGAGGTGCTCTCCAGGCCCCACCCATCACTGAAGAGCTATTGACAGTTGATATCTCCATCTTCATCTTCTAACAGGATTTTTAGAGCTTGGGACCCCAACACTGTCTTGGAATAAAACTAGAGAGGCTGAGGAAACTGGCCTCTTATCCCCTCAGGTCCCACTCAATAATTAATCTGCAACTTGCCTCTTCCTTTGTCCAAGGAGGGAGAAGATGAGCTGTTACAAACAAACAGACCCTTCCAACTCTGGTGATCTGCTCCTGCGCTCTTAGGAGTTGTATAAAAGTTTTAGTCTTAGGTGTCTTGGTCAGGCCTGGAGTGGTCATTCTAGTCTATCAGACCCCTAAGGCATTCAAGAAAGTCTAGAATCCTGCCATTCCTAAGCTTCTGGAATTACATGGGGTCTCTTGCGTGACAATTTGTAGCCCCCAAAGTCACTCTCTCTTCCAAAGACCCAACACACACCCTGACTTCTCTGCATGGAAAGCCTGGTCTGACATTTCACTTTAAACCTCTCCTCTCCTGCCATTCTTTCTTGGTTGCTCTCCCCCCTTTTCACTCTGTCTCAGAAACACCACCAACCAGCCAACCAAGAATAGCAGTCAGCAAATGAGTAAGAGGCAAGTGAGGATAGATGGCCTGTGGCTTCTTTGGGCTCAGAACACTGATGGCATTTAAGGCTAGAAAGGCTGATCTAGCTTCATTCAAAGGGTGCTCCTCAGAATAATGCTCAGTTCATTCACTGGCTTGCAAAGGAGATTGATGGATGGAGTGAGTTTATCACCAGCTGAGACCTAATGAGATCTCCACTATGCCTCCTGGATGGAGTGGAAAGCAACCATCATGATAATAAACAGAGAACAGCATCTAATTTGTAAATTCCTCTTTTCCGTAGCTAAATTTAATCTGATCAGTAAGACTGGAGGGAATTGTTGATAACCAAAAATTATTTTCCATGTCTTAATCTAGCCAGGAAACTTCACCCCTAATGGAAATGGCATATTGCTCTGGCACTAGCTGGGAAGGACATTTGTCACTGCATTAACCCAATTGTTGCATATTGAAAAATACACTTAGACTCTAATCTACTTAAAACCAAAGTGGAGCTGAAACCGCACATTGTCCTGTTCCGGGTCCATAGAATCTAAATCTCTTTCTAGTTAAAACACTGGAATTTGTGGTAGAAGTCTTCCAAGATGTCAGCTTGACCTCACTGATTAGCCGGCAAAGCCAGATGGCCCGCTGTTGAGCCCAGATGGTCACAAATAGTTTTTTTGACATGATAGAGATCAGGCTAAAAGAGCAGAACACCATCTCCAGTATAGCCATGGCTCAGCTTAAGGTAACAAACAAGCAAACAAACAAACAAACCAAGCGCCGTGTAGCAGTACACATGGGAGACTGAGACAGGAGAATTGAGAGTTTGAAGCTATAGACAGACCTTGTTTCGAAAGAAAAAAATTCAAGAGGTCCAATGGAGAGTTAGAGAAGCCCTATTTTTTCCTGATGTGCTTAAATCCTCACGTTAGGCGAGGTCTGGGACTTTTGACAGTCTTCTCAGGAGGTCTTAGGCATTTCCAGGATGAGGCCGTGCTGTGAGTAAGTTTGTATTTCCTAAGAAGGAAATTTCCTAAGTATTTCCAGAGTATTTCCTAAGAAAACAGTAGGGATAGGTGCATTTGAGAAACCCCCAAAGGACCAGGCAGCTGCAGTCAGTCTTAAGGACTACTCTGAGACATCTGCCATCGCCTCTAAGTACTTAGATTCCTACTGCCTTATGAGACACAAGCTAAGTGACCCTGGAATTCTTTACGCCATCCACTTTGTTTTTTCATTGCCCGGTGGACACTGTCCAGTATCCACTGTTGTTTTTTAGTATTATGACAGATAGCCATGATTAATTAAACTCCCTATTGTCCTATCTTTAATCCTCACCAAACCCTGCCAGAGTGGCGGGATTATCTCACCATTTTTAGAAAAAAATCTCAGGTTCCCATCATTTGTTTTAGAAGGGATGTTAGCTTAGCAGGAGGCACACACCAGCTCATCCCAAGATGTTTATCCCTGGACCCTAACATCCATTCTTCCTGCCCAGGTGAGACAGAGCAAGAGGCCTGTGAGAAGTCCTAGAGAGCAAGTCGGGAGCCTTGGTTTCTGACCTTGACTTCAACATGAATTAGCTCAGTGTCCTCAGACAACCATCCTCTCCTCTCTCTTGAGCCTCAGTTTCCTGCTCTGTAAAGTTTTTACACAGATCAGTTCAATTTTTCTATACATATTTGGGCTTTCCAACCCTCTTAATGCTGGTTGCTCTCCATCCCTTCAAGTCCCTTGTCCCGGAATGGATACTTGGTTGGCCTAGGGAGAAGACAGTGCTAATTTTGTAGAGGATCACTGTCCCCTTCCTGTCTAGGTGTCAGACAGCTGCAAAGAGGAAAAGCTCTGGCTACTAAGGAACCTAGGGCACTTCTCATCCTCAACTGAGGTCTGCAGCTATGCCACTTCCCTATGCTAGTCTGAGGTACTGTAGGCACAACACTGTTGATAGCCCTGATAATAAACTTTGCGTGGTTAGCTCTTCACCCTAACTGATTTGCTTTCTCTCTGCCTTCTTGTCTGCCTCATGCTTCTGCTAACAGTTATGCTTTTGAAAGTATCTCCTGCCTTTCCTCCATTGGTCAGTTCCCCCAGTGGCCCTTTGAAGCACAAGTCTATTACAGTCCCACTCTTCAATGGGGCTGCTGCAGCTTCCTTTTCCTGCTGAGGAAGGCCAGCCCTGCCTCCCCCCCCTTTGTCCAGTCCATCTCTCTGTGCATGACCATTCCCATCCTTCCTGGCTTTCAATACTTGTCCTCATAGTGATTACTCCCACAGTGCAAGAGGCAACAGCAACAGAGCTGACTGAATTTACCCAAGGGGCCCCTGGTGCTGTTATACAGCTCACTAACATCTGTAGGCCCACAGTCCACAGGACCCTCCCTTTCCTTTTTTTTTTTTTTTTTTTTTTTGATTTTTCCAGACAGGGTTTTTCTGTGTAGCCCTGGCTGTCCTGGAACTCACTCTGTAGACCAGGCTGGCCTCGAACTCAGAAATCCGCCTGCCTCTGCCTCCCAAGCGCTGGGGTTAAAGGCGTGCGCCACCCCTGCCCGGCCTCCTTCCCTTTCTTACAGAGCCTTTTAAAGTCTTGCTCACCATGACCAGGACTCTTGTCTTGTGGTAGTTTTCCCTGAAGAATTTTGGTCTCAGATACAGACCTCTGGTTCTCAAGTTCATGGTGCTCTGCTTCCTGACTTCCCTCTTGGCTCCAAATGCCAGCATAGAGGCTGTGACAGAGTCATCAAATAAGAGGCTTCTTCTTTAGTGACCTGGGCACTTGCAAGACCCTTACCCTTTTCCTGATTATAAGATACAGTTCATCAAGTATACACAGTAGCTAGGAGAAGACTAGGTACAAGATCTACCTGGCTTCAAATTCTTCAGTCCTAATTAGCTGCTTACTTTGAACAAGCACTCGAATTCCAAGCCTCAGTTTCCTCATCTATAAAATGGGCTGCTGTGATACCTTATTCATGGTGTTTTCAGTTCATACATGTGAAACATGAAAGAGAGGCTAGCACCTAGCAAATACTCAAAGACTGAACTGTTAGGGTTAAGACAGAAGCCACCACCTTGTATACTGCTGAGACAAAGCCTAAAACAGACATGAGCCATGCCATGAGGTACCCCTAGGCCAAGCTAGAAAGAGAGCGGGGCACACGTCTATTTTCTTTCATATATGCCAGATGGGTAACACATTCTTCTAAGACAGGGTAAGTACAAAACTGTCCTCTCTGACCAAAGAAGAGCTTTATGCTTATAATAACAGACTCCACAGAGGAGGCCTACAAAGGGGCCATTCTACCTATGTACAGAGAACCTGTACCACATGCCTTTGAGCCACAGATTAGCCATACCTGAACCTGTCCCAACTAGTGAAGGCGGGACATTATGGGAAAGTAGAGATAGATGTGCACCCACCTCCTGCAGCTTGCCTGGTGCAGCTGAACTCCCTCCCTGCCTCCTCCTGTTCTACTCACCCTCCTGCAGCCCCAGTGCCATCGAGGTGGAAAGGAATTTTCTACTTGAAGTGCTGGATGCTTATAACCTGCTGGGATCACAGCAACCTTGGTTTTCTTCGGATTATAACTGTAGATCCAGGGCAGCCATTCCTACCCTTCCCAGTTAGCAGCAACACTAATGATTATGATAATGGCGTACCACACCTATATTGCACTTTTTAAAATAAGTATGGCCTCTTTGTTTGAATCCTTAATATTTAATCTTGTTTTATATTAACCTTGCTGGCTTAAGATCAGCCTGGTATTAGTAGCTTATGTGGCAGAAGCTAAACTGGGCTGGGCTGACAGGAAGTGATTGAAAAGGCTCTGGAAGTGATGCCACCTTTTCCTGCGATCTTCCTACTCAGGCAGGCGGCTGTCACCTGGTACCCCTTTGCTTCTCACCGCCCCCAGTCTCTTTCTCTGTAACCTTGGGATCTTCCTAACCATATTTTCTGTAGAGAGCCATTCTGTAATTGTCTAGATGAATCCACCCACGTAAGAGATGAAGTGCACGGGATTTTAGCTTGTCATGAAATGCCTGTGTTCTGAAGTTACCTAGTGTCCAAGGCCAGAAATACCTTGATGTGTCTCAGACTCGTGGCACTGGGGGTGGCAGATCCTAGATTTCCAGTTGGGCCTAAGCCTGTACAGCAAGAGATCTCTGGCTATGTGTTGGATTTGTCAGTCATAGAAAAAGGATGAACATGAGTATCTCTTCTTCTGCAAGAGAAGAGACATGGGAAACAGCACAACTCCTCCCTAGAATCAATGAAGTAGCATCCACGGCCAGGACATCCTTTCCTGGCTGGGCTGTGCAGTGCTACACCATAGGGGAGACACCAGTTGTCTTTCACCCTTCACAGTCTGGGCCTTGTCTGATGTGGCTGTAAGCCCTGCACTCATGACCATCCATTCCCTGCTATGTGCCAGCTTTCCCCTCTGGCTCATATCTTCCACTGGATTGTCACTGGTGGGTAATGTCCTTCCATGGTGCCCCAGGAGCACATCTGTCAGGTCCTCCTAGAGAGTGCATCTAGATGGGTAGTTTAAGGGAGTTTTGATAAAGATGGAGTCAGTGTCCAAGAAAGTTGGGCAGGGGATTTAGGACATCAGAACAGCACCCTAAAATATCAGTAGGGAAGCAGTTTCTCTAGGCCTGCAGGTACAAAGGAGAGAGACGCTGTGTAGAAAGGGCTATGTGGCCAGACCAGTGGCCTCTGGAATCAAGATGCAACCAGTGTGCCCTATATGTCCAGAAGTAGCAGATGAGACTTGAGGCCCATCTCCTCTGACCTAGTCCGAGATTCTTGTTCGTGTTTCTGAGGCTGGGCAGCCTCAGAAGAAGACCTTTTGATGTGGTTTGCAAGGGTCCTGGGTTCCACAGTATGAGGGACATACAGGCAGCCTATAGGAGTAACCTTGAATCATGGCAGTCCAAAACATTGTTGCTAGTTCCATAGAATCCGACTGAGTTCAGAGAATTCCAAGATGAATCCTAAGAATCCCTAGACTGGAGAACATTTGGGTTTCCTCAAGAAGACAAATCTAATACTTAGGAAATTGCAAACTTTTAAGAAAAACAGTTTAAAATTAGTTGGTAATACCAGGGAGTGTTTATGTCAGTTACCATTTTACAAGGTTCTTTTTTTTACAAATATTATTGTAGTTAACCCATACCAAAAGAGCTTTGAGTAAATACTAGCACAGTCCTTGTGTGGAGGAGGCAATGTGAGTTCAGAAAAGTTGGATAACATAACTGAGGCCGTGTGGCTGCTAGAGGTGACAAAAACTGGTGTCTGGATTTTACTTAGTGTTAGAAGCAACCCAAGTGCTCTAGGAGATGAAAAGGAAAGATTCCGGATGGTTCTGGAAGCCACCAAAGGCTAGGACCAGGCTTCCAAGAACAAATGAGTGGGTAGGGGATTGGCATTGCCTGTGACGATCCAACCAGATAGTGTCCCTGGCTTTGCAGGCCCTGCAGAGTCCATTACAGGTCTTCAGCTCTAAATCGAAGTGACCAATAAACACTATCAGGAGATAGCCGGTGCCGGGACCCAGTCAACCTTTACTCACAGAAATAAGTGGTGGGCTGGACCTGGCTTTAAAGCAGCAGTTTGTGGACCTGCAGGATATGTGGTAAAGGGCCCATACCCTCCCTGGACAAGGGATGGATTCTATATGATGCCATGTGGACAGAAGCCCAGTGCAGCAGAGAGCAGTGATGAGGCAGCTCAGCTTGCCTGAGAATTCCTCAGGAAGGATGGAACAGAGCAGGGGTGGGGGTGCAGGGGTGCATCATAGCCTAGGCTGCCTAATAAAGAATTGCTGGCTTAAATGATAGAAATGGATTCTTTCCTGATTTCTGGAGGCTGGAGTCCGAGATCAAGGTATAGGACCGGCTGGCTCCCCAGAGGCTGTGAGGGAGAATGTCCATTGTAGGCCTCTCTCCTTGGCTTATAGGCATTGTCTTCACCTTGTATCTTCTCATCATCTCCCTTCTGTTCTGGTCCAAATGCCTTCATTTTATTAGGATGCAAATCTGTTAGATTAGGATCTGACCCTTGTGGCCTCATTTTAATTAACTTACGTGTGTAAAGACCCTGTGTCCTAAAACAGCCCATTCTAGTTAAGAGGGTTTTAAACACCAACATGTGGGTTCTAGGGGACATAAGTCAGCTCATAACAGATGAAATGGCCAAGTCAAAGGGAGTAGAGTCTGTAAGGCAGGGCACCAGGAATTCCTTTGTTTGCTAGCCATACTGCCATCAGTACTTTGAGGAAATAAATGCTATCTATACAATTTTCAATATAAAAATATAATAAAATGGGCATCTGGCCAAGTAAATGGCAAGGCTCCATATAGGAGTAGATGAACCTGAGCCACTGCAGCCCAGCAGGCTGGATGCCAGGAGTCACCCCAGGACTCCTGCCAGCATTCTGCCTCATGGGGAAATTCAGGGTGATGTCCAAACACCGTCAGCCACTGCTAGTGATGCCTATGTTGGTGTGCTAACCCCTTCCCAAGAGGGAAGGTAAAAGGTTGCAGGCAGCAGACGATGACTGAGTTTGGATAATGGCCTAATGGCTACATTGCTAAATGAAGACACTATCTTTCTTTTCAAGCCTCCTGAGAAGCTGGCCATCTCTGCTGATGTCATATGAAAACCTTAGAGAGCCCCCACACCTGGGACAAAGTCAGAGCTGTTTGGAGCCCCAAAGGTTTCAGAACTCAGCACACTTCATCTTTCTCCCCGGATTCATGTCCCATCCTCTGGTGCTCCTTAGGTGGTGAGGATATACTGGAGACAGGGCCAGCCTAGGTACCTTGTATGGGACTGTTTTCCCCTGTATCCTTCCCAAGGGAAAGAAGAGAGAAAAGGAAGGAACTCCGCAAAAGGCCTTTCCATTTCCTTTGCTAAGGAACCATACCAACATTTTTTTCTTTACTAAAACACAAACTGTTTTTGACTCTCGAACCTTTGCCAAAGCCCTTCTGAGTAATTATGCTTTTACTCGTGTGGATTCATTTGTCCATCTTTTGATGCACGTATTCCATTATGTTGATGTCCTGATGGCTGAACAAGATCTAATTTCCTTTTAAGGGAAACATGAGTTTTGGTTCACTGGCCCAGTCTGGTTCAGCTCTGCCATTCGGGGATTTGTTTCATGAGGATCGGTACAGAGGCAAGCTGTAGTTTTACGTGGAGTTGGCTTCCTGTAGGGAAGACCATGAGCTGTAAGCTCCCTCTTAACCATAGCTGTAGAAAGGATGCCCAATGGGCTGTACCATCAATATATCAAAGACACCACATGGTGTCTCAAGGTGGAGTTCCAGAATTCAGTGGGTAAGATTTCCAAGGGTTCGTGAACCCAAACATGCCAGGAAACACCAGTCTGAACAACCGCTGAGATCTAATACACATTCCATGAGGTATATTATTGTGTGTCTCCACATTATCTCCTGGAGAAATTGCATGTGGAGATTATTATAATTTATTACCGTTTCCACAGCATCTACCCAGTTGCTCTCCAAGCAAGCTGAGAAGAGACAATAACTGTACACCTCACCAGAGACGTAGAAGCGGACTACCAAGTGCCATTCAAGTAGGAGTGGCTACTGAGAGCGGATGCTTAGAGGAACCGAGGGTTAGAACATATTAATTCAAGGACGAAATGAGATGTTGACAAGATATTGCCTAAGTGGGCATGGTGGCTTGTAGCTAGCCGGGAGGCTGAAGGGCAGGCATCCTGGCAGCATTGGAGAAGCCCATGTGTTAAATAAAAGGAAAGAGTAGACTCTATAGAACTCATTGCTGCTGTAACTAAGAAAAGAGCCATGCCACCCCTTAACCAACAATGACAATTGTGGATTGTTTCTGAAGAAATCCTTACTTTTTTTGTTTTGTTTTAGAATCTGCCACCCCACATCCACATTTGGTGATAGTTCCTGTTAGCAATGAGGTCAGAAAATGAGCTTCATCTCTAGGCTGCTTCTTCAGCATCTTCCTTCAAAACTGCAGCATGTTGGGCTGGGGAGATGGCTCAGCCAGTGTTGGCCATGTGAGAATGGAGACCTGAGCTTGGTCCCCAGTACCTGTACCAGCATCTAGATGTGGTGATGGGCACTTGCAGTCCCAGTGCTGAGGAGGCAAGCAGACAACTGGGTCTTGTTCACCAGCTATCCTAGCCAAATTGGCCAAGTCCAGGTCTCAGTAGACACATGAGATTGACCTCTGACCTCTATCCATACATGGGGTATAACTGCATACACACAAATAGGGACACACACTCATACATCACACACACACACACACACACACACACACACACACACACACTGTGTTTTGCAAAGGGTCTATCCTCACCTTTTAATCCTCACACAATGTGATTGTGCCTCTGACCCCTGAGTTCTTGCCAATCTTCCAGCCAACCATCTTAGCAAAGTAACCATAGCTGGTCAAGCTTTCCAGATCACCCGTGGGGAAAGTGTCACACATTTGCAATTCTAGACCTGAACGATTTGAGCACTGAGCTCCTCGAAAGTCTCCTTCCTTACCACAGCAGCTGAAACACTCCTTGTGATCCTTTTCTGACAGAAGCCTAGGCTTCATTTTCAGCTCTTTTAGTCTCCCAAATGCTTGTGGAATAAACTAACATAAATGCTCCTCTTTGGTGAGAGCTGTTCATTTCATCTAAGAACCTTCAGAAATGTGACTTGACCCATGGAGCAGACTGAATGGAGATCATACAGACCACACACAAGGAACTGAGCGGGTTCTAGCGTCCCCACCATGATGAGCATCCAGCCCTGGTCACATTTGGTTACATCTGAACAACCATACATTTATTGAATTCTTCTTACGGCTTTTAAAGTTATCATACAGTTGTTTCCAAGATCAAGCAAGATGTGACAGTCTTGTGCCAAGCCAGATGCTGGATAATACTGCTGTTTAACAGGCCTTTGAGTTTTGAGCCACAGAACAGACTCCTCCTATGCTCACGCCAACTGTGTGGAGCAATGGCAATAGGCGACCTTCCTGTTTCCATTTCACACCTCATAGAAAGCACCATCCTCATGGGACCCTTGTTCTTGCTTCACTCTGGCTCTTGCTCTGGCTCTTGCTCTTGCTCTTGCTCTTGCTCTTGCTCTTGATCTTGATCTTGATCTTGCTCTTGCTCTTGCTCTTGCTCTTGATCTTGCTCTTGCTCTTGCTCTTGCTCTTGCTCTTGCTCTTGCTCTTGCTCTTGCTCTTGCTCTAATACATACCTCTCTAGAAGGGAAATGAGAGCCAACTCACTTCTAGTGCTTGATTCAGGTAGGACTTTTTAGAAGAAAGAGAAACTCCTACACGGATTGGAGAGTTGCTGTTTTGACAATGAGTACACTAGAGACGTGGAACTCCCCATGGGTTGGCCACAAATTCATCCCCTTTCTAAGAGGAGCCCGACTTCTGAATCCCTGCTAACAAGAAGAATATAAGCTAAGTTGCCCGAGACTGGGATGAAGGATGCCTTCATTCACAGCCTTCCCTAGTAGAGCACGCGGGGCCACTTCCTGTTCCTCATAAGAGCATATACTTTCTGGTAGGACTGTCTGGCGCCTTCTCCTGTCTCAACCCACTGCTCCCCACTAATAAGCCATCATTAGTACATGCCCTTCTCTTATTTCCATCAGCTGCCTCAATGACGTCACAGAAGCACTCATGTGTGAGTGTTATTAAGAGAAACACCCTTTCTGGAGAATTGGATAAAGCATTGGCCCTCAGGACCTCAGACCATGGTGTATCGAAGACTGTCCTGCACTCATGCAACAGGAGAGCCTTCACTCCTTCCCTTAGCCCCTTCCTCTTCAGCTAAGCCCAGACTTGAGAGGAGTCCAAGGCTTTCTGTGCACAGGAAACTTAACTCTGAGGAAAAGTAGATTCCAAAGACAGCTTAGTTATTCTATACCTAAATAAAGTTATTCCTCTTCAGAAGAAAACAGAATGTGAAATATGCTGTATAGGAATTGCATGCATGTTTGCATACAAAAGAAAGCAAAGAGTTAGTGAGACAGGAAGTAAAGCAGATGCATATGCATGTGCCTTAGACGTATCCAAGACTGAGGCATAAGGTAACCCCTTACTGAATGAGGCACAGTGACTGAGCCAGACAAGGGGGCAAGTGGATCTATAGTCAAGTGACTTCATCCAGTGATAAGTGGGAGAGACGCCCTGGAGCCCACTGCAGCTGGCACTTATGGTCTCAGTAAGGGAGAAGCTGAGCTAGTTAGCCAGTGGAAGGCACTAGCTTGAACTTAGCAACTACTTACTTCAATGTACAAAAGGGATACCACATACAAACACACACGCATGCGTGTGTGCGCGCACACACAGGAGACACAGGGGTAAGGGTAAGGAACAGCCTTCTGGGAAGCCCCCTCCCAGAGAGTTCACTTACATATGCCAGTGTAGTTGGGCTGCCATCTGCTTTAGCAAGGGTCCATCCTTTGTTTTATGTTGTTAATTCATGTGATTTAAGGGGTTTGACCAGATTTTGTTATGTTTTCTTATATGTCTTGGTTTATGGTTTTCATTGTTTCAGTTAATTTTTGGAGTTAAACGTGTTCTATCTAAGAACAGAGCTGTTTCTTTTGCCTGTGCTGACTGCATGTTCTCTGTTGATGTCTTGTCCCTGATCTTGACACTGGCCATCTTGTCTGTGAAAGGAGGCGCTCCAGCGGGCTTGCATGATCAGAAGAAAGGGAAATTTGCTTGGTTTAGTCACTCTACAGAGACACATGGTAATGTCTCCCATGCTTTCTATGTGTAAATGTGTGTTGGTCCATACAAATTGCATGGTATCTGGTGTGGGGGGGGGGAGATATCTGTTAGTATATGTTTGGGGTTTTGTGAAGGGAAGACTGCTGATCCTCATCCTATTCATTGGATAGAGCAGGGAGCATGACAGCCAACAGCAACTGTTCCCTGATAGAAGATGGAGTCGTTCCTTTGGAGAGCAGCAGCCAAAATTAAAGTCACTGTAAATGCTAAAGTAGTACCCTTACCAGAAGTGCCTTGACTTTAGAAAAT
This sequence comes from Rhynchomys soricoides, assembly GCA_019843965.1. Classification (NCBI taxonomy): domain Eukaryota; kingdom Metazoa; phylum Chordata; class Mammalia; order Rodentia; family Muridae; genus Rhynchomys; species Rhynchomys soricoides. The sequence continues at coordinate 2,097,438 of JADRCH010000155.1, read as the reverse complement.
GTGCTTCCTGTTAAGGCCCACGCCACTTCTTTCTAATTGATGTCTCTTTGAGCCCAGCGCTGCCACTTTCACCCCACTTCACTCACATGCAAGGGGTTCTCTGAGAGCCAAGTATCACAGAGTCAGGCGACTTTCTACACACGGCTCAGCCCTTCCAAGGATGAGACCTGGAGAGTTAAAAGGACCCTAGTCAGAGGTGGCTGAAGATAAATGGACCAAGAGGCAGAACCTCCTCGCTTGTACAGCTTCTTATTAAATATGGATCATTCACAACCCTTGGAAAACTCTGAGGGTTCCCATTCCCAGTTCCTCATGCTAAGCCACCTCAAATGACTGGTCCCACCCTCAGCCCTTAGGCTATGGTGTGGATGTCAGCGCTATAAGAACCAAACAACATTCTTAGGCTATTCTGTGCCATCCAGTGGTGTTTCCAGGGCCTGGCTCAGCTTCCCAGTAATTGACTTACCCTAGACATAGAGAAGACATTTTGTCAACACTGCAGCCGTAAAGGTGAACATGGGACAGGGACAGTGCCCTATCACTTGTCCTTTCTAGGCATACCACGTGACCTAGACCATCATGCCCATTCTGTCAACCTCAATTTCCTTTCCTGTGAATTAAAGGGACATGTTAAAACTGGGTAACTTCTGTAGTCTCATCCAGCCCCTTATATCCATGAGATGATGTCTGGTTCTTTTTCCTCAATATATTTGAGGAAGAATCCTAAGCCATAGCAAACTGCTCTGTGTGATAATCAAAGCCTAGTAAGTCATGAGTGTCCTATTTGTATCTTCTGTGCTCTTGAAATGAATCTCTTCTCATCCCCCTGTCTTAGAAACTTGGGAAAGTCTACATCTATCAGCATTTCCATATAAGCAGGGAAAGGCCTCCGGTGGGCTGTGGTTGTCCATGGGGACTTACTACTGACACATTCCCACTAGTTGTAAATGCTGTGGTTGCTGGGGCTAGTGAAATTTTACCAGATGGGGTCTATTCCGGAAGGAGTGCTGGTCCAGGTTGCTCTAAAGAGGTATTGGCAAAACCAAGGAACTCCCTGGGCGTTGTGGTACCGAGCACTATTTGCAGCCCTCAGGAAGCTGAGGCAGGAGGACTGAAAGTTTGAGGCCAGCTTGGAGTATATCAAGACCCTATATTTTTTTATAAAGGTAAAAATATAAGGGATTTATTTACCTTAAAAGGATGCCAGTAGTTCTGAAGAGTTTTTTTAGCTGAACTTTAATTTCATAGAATAAATAATACTAAAAGAAATGACCTCCTCTAAGCCACCATGCTGAGTCTAAGCTAGAAAACTCCCTTCTGAAAGTCTAGCCTTCTGCTGCCTTGGAGTAAAACAATGCATTGTTTGAGCAGATTGGCTCCTGAGAATCAGGTAGCTCCTGTCTCTGTTTAGATGGGAGTGTTGGTGCTTTTAAGAAGAGAGATGGTATCCTACAGGCTCTCTTTGAGCCACATTTAAATGTGGTGTTTGTGTGTGTGTGTGTGTGTGTGTGGTGTTTTGTATGTGTGTGTGTCTGTGTCTGCATGTGTCTCCTGCAACTAGACACTGCCATTCTTAGTGTCTGCCATGTTGTGTGAGGCCCAACCCATGAGTTTGGTGGTGACTAGTGACCTCAAGCCCATCACTTCAGGTATGGTCCTAAGTGTCATTGCTTTATGACACTGTGCACTTCAGGAAATAAGATTGTCCTTGGGTCCATAAAAAACATCTAAGTAGCAAAAGAGCCCTTTTTTGTGAACAAACTAGACTCCAGTCTTGGGTTAGAGTTGGTGGGGAAAAGAAAGGAGGCAAAGTCTCATTGTGAGAGCTTCTTTCCCTGTGGTCAGTGAGATAGGTGTGAATGGAAAACCTCCATAGCCTTCCTGTGGCTATGAAGTAGAGGGCAGAGGGAGGAAGGGACTGCCAGTCTTACCCAGGTGTGTGTTGTGAGGTAAAGGCTTGATCACCAGAGTCCCTCCTGCATCCCACTCACATGCAATGTCTTGGCAGCCGACTTCAGCCTGTTGAGGACAGTGCCAGGGCCCAGCCCCCACAGACAGACCAGCAGATGGTGCCCAGCCGGCCCTGGGCTAGGATGGTTTGTCATGCACTAATGTTCTTCTCTTCTCTTTCTGTCCCTACCCTCCATGCCTCCTCTTCACTCACAGTGAGCATGCCCACGAGCGAGACTGAGTCTGTCAACACTGAAAATGTGGCTGGAGGTGACATCGAGGGTGAAAACTGTGGAGCCAGGCTTGCGTGAGTACCCATGGCAAACTTAGCATTGGGTTCTTCCTAGGACACGACCTGGGAAGCTGCTTTGTGGTATTGAGTCGGATGGCTCCGCACTGTAGTGTGCAGAATCTGAACACTAGTTGACAATCTGTCTTCTGTGTGGAGAGAAAAGAGGCCTGGGGTTAGGGAATGGCCTCATACATGGTAGTGGGCTTCTCAAATTCAATCCCGTCTTCAGCACTTCTGTGAGGGCTGCCAGACTCAGATACTGAGGCCCTTTCACCCCACCAGTGAAGCACAGAAGATAGGGGTGCTCTGATGTATGTTTTATCCCCTCCTTTTATTCATACAAGCCAATGGGTCAAGGTCCCTAACCTACTGGCCAGTAGGTCATGGCCACCCTTTCCATTTTGACAAACATGGCCTCAAAGAAAATCACCAGCTAAGAAACTACGTTGCCAGGTGATGATCCTGTTGGTCCTGTGAGGCTCAACCTGACCTTCTAATGAGGGGGAGCAAGTGTGTGGTGTACCACCTGCAATGTCCTTAGACTAGGTTAGTGGTTCTCAACCTTCTTAACGATGTGACCCTTTCACATAGTTTCTCATGTTATGGTGATCCCCAACCATAAAATTATTTCATTGCTACTTCATAACTATAATTTTACTACTGTCGTGAATTGCAATGTAAATAGCTGATATTTAGGATGTCTGATATGAGACCCCTAAGGGGGTGGTGACCCACAGATTGAGAACCACTGGTTTAGTGGTAGCAGTTTCTTTTCTCACTTCCCTGGTTTCTAAGAACTGGCTTTGACCTGGGACTTAGCCGGATATGAAAGAATAGAAGCTGGTATCCAAGGGAGCAGTTCACACTTGGATTATCAGTCTTGAACCCAGAATCAAGTCATCCATGTGAATGACCTAAACAAAGAGGGGAAAACTGATTCATTACTAAAATTTGCAAAACTGATTAGATTACTACTGTTGCAAAGAGCAGAGCCTGGGAGGTTTAAGCTTCACTCTGGAAGGTGATGACTGCTTTTTCTATGACCCTGGGCATGACAACTGTAACCATCTTGGTCACTGAAAGGAATTTCAAACAGAAAGCTCTGAGTAGGATTAGCCCAAATAAAACGTGTCTCCAAATGCTCCATGGGTAGAACAGTGCCTTCCCCTGTAGCATGACTCACTGCTGGTCTGACCCAACCTTCTCACAACTGTAGCTGTGGGCAAATCTGAGTGTGCCTGTGAGTGAGCCAAGGAGGAGGTGAGCAAGACTGGGATGCAGAGAGAGTGGCACTGCAGCCAGGTTCCAGGGTACACAATACCTGGGTCTGGGGCATCGCTCACTTTGACAGTGGCACCAGGGAGTCTGCACTACAGATTTCTCAGCATTATCAAGAAGCAATTATTGTCCAAGTGCTGTTAAAATATGGTGCTAATTACATCTGTAACAGTGCTCCCTGCTTTCTTCTTCTTCTCTTCCTTTTTGGAATTGTACAAAATAAACACTTGGGTTTCTAGAAGTAGCCCCAGATAGCAATGATCAGGGCAGGCATAGGCGACACTTCTAGTCAATAAGGTCCAGGCCTTTCTGTTTGCTAGACATTGAGGATGGAGAGCACAGAGAAAAGGTCATCAAGGTTATCACAGTGCTTTGGGACATGGCCCAAGGTATAAACCAGGAGGGACTGGGGAGCTGGCATTGGAAACTCACTTAACTACATTTTAGGAGTACATGATGCCATTGGAAAGCAAACATGATTATCCCCTGTGGAGGGAAACTGGCATCCGCTAGTCTATCTGTTACCTCCTAGGAGGATGTGTTCTCCTGGCTTCGGTTAGCCAGAAATGGCTGCTCTTATTCCTTTGCATAGCCAGTTTTCAATGCACATCTATGATGCATCAAAAGATACAATTGCTGAGCCAGAGTTATAATGCATACTTCATCCACTGCTGTCTTTGCCCATCTCCCAACAAGACAGCAATGGCTAAGACTGCCACTATTCCTGTCAATCAATTGGCTTGAGAAGTGAAGCAGGCTGAGGGGCAGATGGAGATCCATGTTTTATAAGCTCTGAGTTAGGAGTCTTGAGGTCAGGACAAGGACTTGCATGTAAGGGGAAGGCTGGGGTAGAGGTTGCCTGGGGTAGAGGTAGCTAAAAAAGAGCTGCATTGTTACACAGTGCAGTATAAGGAGATAAAAGAATGACTCACCAAGCCTTGGCAAGAGAAACTGATCACAAGGCTGAAGCAAAATTCGAAGAGGGGGTCCAACCTAGAGAATATACAGGTGCAGGGTAGAGAGCAGGGTGAGGAGGTCTGAGTAGAGGTGCAAACTGGCATTTGCCATTGATAAGGTCATAGGACATAGTTTGCTCAGAGAGACGAGGATAGCAAGGAGACCAGGATGAAAGCCTTGGGGAAACTGACACCCATAATAGGAAAAAGCAAGAGAACAGAGCATTGTGCTGGGAGAGGTCAGGAACGTTCTCTCGGTGTGAACCTTCATGGCAGCACACAGCTTATGTTGGCTGGTAGAGATGGTAGTCATTCAATAAAGTAGCATGGAATCCATGGAGCTAACCATCTAGTGTGAAAGAGGCCCTATGATGTGGGCTGGAGAGATGGCTCAGTGGTTAAGAGCACTGACTGCTCTTCCAGATGGTTCTGAATTCAATTCCCAGCAAACACATGGTGGTTCACAACCATCTGCAGTGGGGTCTGGGGCCCTCTTCTGGCGTGTCTGAAGACAGCTACAGTGTACTCATATAAATAGAACAAATAAATCTTAAAAAAAAAAAAAAAAAGAGGCCCTATAATGTACCCTCAATAGTAGAGAGTCCTTGTTTGGATTGCCAGGTTAGGAAAGGTATTTGAAGGTTTAAATTTTAAGCCATAAACTAAGAACGAGTGTACTAAAGCCAGGGGCAGCATGAATGTGTGTGTGTGAGGGACGGTGGGTGGTCCTGCTGGCAGGGAAGGGCTGCTGGTCCCTCCACAATAGCTTGGTCTTTGTTATAAGACCATAAGAAGTGACTGAAGGGTTTTAAGAATGCAGAGGTGTGTGAAGAGGTTGGCTTGGTCAGTCCTGTACTCTTGAAGGATCTCTTTGACATTAGGGACAATAGGAAAGAAGATGATGCAGTAATGAAGCAGCCTGTGGCTGTTCAGGGATGGGATGATGATGGCCTAGGGTTGAGTGGCAGTGTGGGGATGGAAAGAGTGGGCTGATTGTCAGTGTATTTTGGAACTCTCTACTCTGAGGGATTTGTGGGATCCAGCCTCAGCAAGGGAAGGGTGGAATGCAGGGCATCCACCAAAGCACTGAGGCCATGCAAGAGGGAGAGGAAGAGAATGGGTAAAGGAGGTTTGCCATGGTGACAAAAAGAGAGCTTTCACTGCCATTAGGGTAGTCTTCGGGGCACTGAGAAGCAGAGAAAACCAAGAGGCTAAAGAAGCTGCAGAGGAATTGAGCACAGGAAGTGGAGTTCCTCTGCCGTAGAAAGTGAAGGGGAGCAGACATCAGAACCTCTGCTCAGGTCTGTAACCTCAGCCAAGCTCCCATCTCCCAAGAAAGGGACAGGATGGACTATTGGTTCCAGCAGAAGCCAAGGCTGGAGGCCACCTTCCAAGGCTACTTTAGAGAGCACCAGTGCCATCTCTTTGCCATATTTGGCTCTGTGTGAAATCACAAACGGATAAGCTGTTCTATAGCTTGAGAAATCATATATCAGACCCATATGACGTGAAGGGTTCCTTCCAGCTCTGCAGGCCTATGGTTCTGTAAAGGATGTGAGGTCAGAAGCACACTGGTCAGTGATGGGAATCACTGTAAGGTCCATCACTATGGGCAGGGTGAGGGCGGATATTGTAGGAATGTAACAGATAGCCTGGAAGATCCAGATGGTAAATGTGGGATCACTGGATGTGAAGCCCTGACATTCTGGAGACTGACACTGTCGATGTAGAGTTGGCATCTTTAAAATATATTTTTGATAACTTTTTTATAACTGAAAAACACTAAAAATCCATTGTGTGAATCTGGGTGGGGAGGTTACCCACAGTGACCCAGCTTAAGGCTGAGGGAGCAATCTGCCTTATGTCAAGGTCCACCTGGACATCACAGAGGGTCAAGCTGAGCACTAGAAGTCAAGCTTGTCATGTGTCTGGGGGCCTTGGAAGAGGGAGGGTAAGTGAGAGAATCCAGTACCAGCCAAGACTGGGTTCCAGGAAGGAGGTTCAAGCTAGAAATGGAGAGAAGTTAGGTTTAGTATCCAACAGCTGGAGTCTTGTTCAGCAGGCCCAGGGTTGTGACCAAGCTGTGCAGTTAGGGAAGCTGAGTCAGCAATCTGTTGGACTGTGTTAACGTCAAAATAGGAACAATTCCAGGAAATACCCTTTCCCACAGCAGGTAGTAAGTGAGAGGTATTTATTACTCAAATGAAGGAGAAGCTGGAAGTATAAACAGCTCCCAAGGAGTTCAACTATCTGCCAAATAACAATAAATATAAAGCAAGTGACTAAGGGGGAAGATAGATCAGAGGTTGTCTTTCATTTTTTTTGTTTGGTTGGTTGGTTTTTCAAGACAGAGTTTCTCTGTAGAGCCCTGGCTGTCCTGGAACTCACTCTGTAGACCAGGCAGAACTTTAAATGTCAAAATCAGGAAGGAAATTCTTGGTTTTCCAGGTTGATCCTAGAGGTCCAGGTGAGTGCCTGGGATTAAGTAGACTCCTGCCCATGCCCAGAGGCTTATTCTGGAGTTCTAATGTGCTGGCTAGTTATCAACCTCCACTTCCTTGCTCTTAACAAGTCCACCTGAGCTATGAAGTGGAGATGAAGTGGAGATGGACATGACTCTGAGTGATGGAAAAAACCCAAGAAACTTCTAAGCAAGCGTCTCATGCCCGTTGAGTTTGGATACACTGGAGGCTTCTGCTGTTTTCAGGACTGTGCTGTCTGCACTGATTTCAAATGTCAGCAGGAGGCAGACATGCTAAAGTGCTTGGTGGTCCCTGACTCATTTCTCCACAATGGAAACAGCTATGCAAACAGAGTCTCTCTCTATTGCCAGGAGACAGAGGGCTGTGAACAGTGACTTTCTATTTCATGATGTAAGTCCTGTAGCTTACTTCTCCTGCATATAAGGAGTGTAGAGGAATCAAAGCCTGTAATCTTACAGGAAGCTCTAAGGCTAGCTCTCCTGGGACCACTGGAGTAACAGTGCTCCTTTGTTATGTGCAGCTGCTGAGCGCTGCTGCTGGGCTAAAGAAGGATGCTTATGTTAAAGACAGATGAATGTCTTTGGATACAGAGAACTTAAAGTCATGTTCACAGCTCCTGTTAGCAACAAGAAGCCTTCTTCATGTGAAGCGTACAGGGTTAGACATCAAGACTTAGAGCCAAGTAGGCAGGAAGCTCATGAGCCATTTCCTTTGGCCCAGAGTGTGCAAGAACAGACACCAAGCAGTGGCCACGTGTCAACAAGGAAGACTATTTGGTCAGCACTGATTTTCCCTTATCCCACATCAAAGATCCATTTCCTTAAGAGAGCTTCCAAGTTCCTGGGTGGGGGTTGGGGGTGTCTAGGATCTCACTTTTGCTTATGATTTAATGGGACCTAGAGTAAAGATGAGACTTGCATCAGGGAAAGGGTCTGGGAGACCATGAAACTCACTGCAAGAAAGCCTGGCGCCAACCAGGCAATCTTAAGATCAGCATATCCTTGCTACAGAGAGTAACCTGTCTGCCTGTCTCCATTGAGCAGCTAGCAAACATTTCTTCCCCCCATTAAACAGTGACTCTAGATAAAAGATGCAGCCCTGGGCTCTAGGTCCCCCTCCCACATACTCAGTTAACTTGTGATTAAACCCTGCAGCCTAGCAGGCAGTCTTGGGGGTGGAAAAGGTTGTTAGTTAACAGTTCAGAGCAATAAAGGCACTTGGCTGAGCTCAGTGCCCCGGAGATATAATTATCTCATGCACAATGGCTTTGCCACCTGTCACATCTTCTGCTTTTTTTTTTTTTTTAATTAAAAAAAATTAAAAAAAAAAAAATAACGAGAAGGGTTCATGTTTTCTTGTTCCGGGACATGGCTTGCTTTTTACCTGACTGGGACAACATGGCTTCAAGCAGTCACCTTCCAACATCCTACAAGAGTCTCTGATCATTGTCATTTCTCATTTGTATTCCATTCTTTGTGACCTTTTTTTTTTTTAAATTTAAACTTACGTTGATAATTTCATATAAGAGTACTGTATTTACATAATTCCCACTCCTTCCCTACCCCCTACTCCTCATAATTTCATGACCCTTGTCTTTAATTATTACTGATATATATTTATAAATACTTAACCTATGGAGTCCATTTACTGTTGCTCATGTGTAATGTATTTAGGGCCGACCACCTGGTGTCGGATAACCTGTCAGGGACCTCATCCCTGGAGAAGATGAATTCGCCCTCTCTTGGCTGCTGGTAGTGCATCATCTAGGGGGGCGTTTTTCTGAGATTTTCCCCCATCCTCGTTGGCATGTCAATTGCACATTGGCAGGTCTTGTTCATGGCCATTTGAGCAGTCTCACTCAGTGTGCTATTCCGCCTGTATTCACCTTCCCCTTAGCTTCAAAGTTAAGCAGACATGTACCTTCAAATGTTTGGGTTCCTTTCCCAAAATATTTTGTCATAATTGCTTATATTCTCCTCTCCCCTCCTTTCTTTTCCTCCTTTCCTCTGTCTCCTTCCCTCCCTTTTCCATACTTTTCATTAACAAGCCTCTCTCTTGACCTCTTCCTCCTCCTAACCCTGTGTAGCTTTCCTGGAATCTGTCCTAGATGAACTGGGCAGTCTTAAAGCCTTCCTGAAGGTACTGCCTTTCAGGACCCTTCCATGCAACAATCCTTTAAGGCAGCTGTCATCGGGACACCCTTCCAGTGCTTCTGCAAAAAGTTGCCATAGACCCCCCAGGGCTGTACCCAACTTCAGCATGCACCATGTCCCTTTAGAACCTGAGGCTATTTGTCCTAATCTGGTGAACAGCTCTGAGCCAGAGAATCGATGGCCTTTCCATTTCAAGCTGGCTCATGTGGTTTGCATGCACCTCCTAATCCAGCTGTGGGAGAGATCCTGGCAGACCACAGTGAGGTCAGCATTTTGAGCTTTCTGGTGCCGGGATCCTTCTGTCTGCAGGAGAGGCTGTCCATCTGCAGAGGCTTTTCTAAAGGGTTATTGTTCTTAGCTCTTTATGGAGTTTGTGGGCAGATACTGATCCTCTCAGGAATCGTGTGCTCCCCCTCCCTAGAGAGGATCACCCACGCTTAGAAGATATGAGATGTCAACTGGGCCAGCCACATCCAAATATACAGAGTGTTTTTGCTGCAGCATTGTAACTTACCTCACAAATCCTTCCAGTACCCACATGTAGTCCTAGGAAACCACCAAATTCCATTGGGATAGCTAACCACTCTTTGTGTGGAAGAAAATGAATTCATTGTCTTTGCTAATATTTCCTTTTACTCTTTCAGCCACCGGATCTCCAAATCCAAGTTCAGGTGAGTGAGATGCAAGCCACTTCTCTTCCCTTCTGCCCCTCCAGCTTACTCCCCAGAGTAAGATGGATGTCCAAGGTAACTCCTACTAGCTTGGGTCCTTCTGGGGATATAAGTGCTTCCTTTTATACGGGCGTTCATGGTTTGGTCAAGGGAACTAACTCAAAGCTTGAGAGACTTGGCTTCTCTTGGGCAGGCTCTGAGAGGTTAGGACAGAAAATGTCTACCTCCTGCATAGGATAAAGTCAGTTAAAATAGATGTGAGAACATTTTTATTACTCAGCATACTTCACAACTTTGAGGATTACAGACAGAATGTAGATTGAGTTGGTGCTTTGAGACAGTGTCAGAAGCTTCCAGAATACCCCACCCTGTGACCTGCCTTGGGCTTTACCTTCTGTACTTCTGCACAGGCACTTTCTTCCCACTGCTTGCAGCTCCTTGCAGGTTTCCAAATGTTCTCTCCTCTCTTGCACAGTAAGACTTTTTGTGGAGCTTTTCTGCCACCTAAATTACCATCTATGTCTACCTGGAAAAGTGAGACTCGTTAAGCAGCTAAAGGTTACAGCATCTGTGATATCCTCAGACACTCCCAGGGAGACTAAATGGTTCTCTCATCCTCCATTCCCACAGGCTTTCTCATGCCCTTGTCCTAGCACTTAGCATACTGTAGCTGTTGGCTCAAGGATCTGTTGCCCCATTGAACTTTGTCTGCACACTAGCATCTGCTCAGTGCCTACCTAGCTACCCTACGGTTAAGTCCACAAGCTCCTGGAGTGCTTGACCAGTGGTGTATATAGGATGGGAATGCAAATTTAATTCTACAAATCCAAGACACACCCAAAAGTATTGGCAATTTACTTTTCATAGCATAGTCTTGCCTCTCTAGCCTCATCTCACATGTAGTGGAGTATAAATAATATTAAACTAGTTCAGTGAGGTGTTTACTAATAATATTTTTAAGCAGTTCTTGGAGGTCACATGTGTAATCACTCAAGAGTTCCATTTCCCACAGCTCCTGTCTAAGATAGATCTGGATACCCACAGGGAGGAGGGCCACAATCCCAGAATCAGGGCTTAGTGAGTGTCTTAGTCAGGGTTTCTATTCCTGCACAAACATCATGACCAAGATGCAAGTTGGGGAGGAAACGGTTTATTGAGCTTACACTTCCATGCTGCTGTTCATCACCAAAGGAAGTCAGGACTGGAATTCAAGCAGGTCAGGAAGCAGGAGCTGATTCAGAGGCCATGGGGGGATGTAACTTACTGGCTTGCTTGCTTCTCCTGGCTTGCTTTCTTATAGAACCCAAGACTACCATCCCACAGATGGCACGACTCACAAGGAGCCCTCCACCCCTTGATCACTAATTGAGAAAATGCCTTACAGCTGAATCTCATGGAGGCATTTTCTCAACTGAATCTCCTTTCTCTGTGATAACTCCAGCTTGTGTCAAGTTGACACACAAAACCAGCCAATACAGTGAGCAAGGTCCTGAAGTTCTCAAAATCCTCTTGATTCTTGCCATCTCTGATACATGGGCTAGTATGACATAAGGCAGGTCTATCTGGTTTAGACATCCACCACTACAGACCATGTCGTGTATCCAGCCCCACACCCCTCCAGCCTTTGAAATCTCCACGTCTGTTATTTGACTCCCAAACTCTGTGATCCGCCCATTTCCCCACACTTGATGATGTTCGACTCTCGTAGTCCATAAATGAGCTCTGGGAACTGGGAGCCCTGAAACATACCCTTCCCTACCTGCATCCAGCTCTCTGCGAACCAGCCAGATGGTGAAAACTGAATTACTGACATTCCTGGCAGGACCTGTTCACAAACCCCATCTCCCTTGGCCCCTTTCCTATGACATCCAGGTGTTTCTAAGCAAGTCCCTCTTACCCCATGACACTCAACATCCAAGCATTAAGATTAAGTGAGGACTCCAGGATTTGACAGTGCTCCAATTTGATGCACATCTTTTCTCCCATGTTCTACTGGGACTAGAAAGTGCAGGCTCCCTTACCCCTTTTGTTCTTTCAAAGCAAGGCCTCTTTAGTGGAAAATTCCAGGGTCAGATCTATCAGTGCTGGCTTTTATTGAGTAAAAGAGAGCTCTAGAAACAAAAGAATCTTCTCTAGATTTTCCTTCATATCTCTTGCATGGAGAAATAGCCAGTGCATAATAGGATTTAATAATATAAATGGATAGATGGGTGGATGGGTGGATCACTTGGTCTTGGTAAAACAATAGATTTGGTAGACATTCAAACAAAATGTCATATTTGACAGGTATCTATTACTCTGAACAGTTCCACAACCCCCGCATAGTAATAGTAAAGAGATTAAAAATCGCTGTAAAAAAATTTCCCAAATTCTATTCTTGCTACATGCAAATGAAAGAATCATAGATAAATGAATGGATAAACACAATCTGGAGACTTGAGATGATCCCATATTGGTGGACATTCCTGAGTTATCAAGAAACTCTAAAACCTTCCTTTTGAATTGGGTAAGTCTATGGCATCAGTTTTGTCCTTGAAGATTATAATCTCTTGATCCTTGGGGCATCATCCACTCTGCATCTCCCAGCCATGGGGCTGCCCCCTGTGCCCCCTCCACTCTCTCCACTTCCAATTCAAGATAAGGACAGAAATGACCATGCATTCACATATGGCTTCCTTTCAGTCGGTTGGCACACTCATTAAAGATACCTGTAGACAAGCCTGGGCTGTAGACTCTGGGTTTAGAGAAGTGCAGAGTCAGTTCGGGAATAGCCTCAGCTGTTCACAAATCAGGTCCTGGCTGGTGCACTGAACCTGTTTCTGTACGTGTTTGAAAATTATTCTAATGGCCATGTCAAAGAAGTACAAAGGAACAGCGGGAAATAAAACCTTTTCATTTAAAGAAGTGTAGTGAAAACACTAATTTCAACATGACTTAATGTAACACATTTTAGTGAGATAGCTTATGTTCTTTTTGCCTAAGGCTTTGCAACTTAGATGTACATTATGTTTACTCTATGTCATGGTTTAGATTGGCCACGTGTTGCTAGCAGCTGCCACTCAGACAAGGGGACCCCAGAAGTTCTGAGTTCTGGCAAACCTGGATTGTTCAGTATACTGATGGTTTGATTATAAAATAGCTCAGGCTGGTAATGGATTGAAAATGCCAGGAGAATTATCAACATTTCCCGAATAGTTCTCTCAGTTGGAGAAACAATTTAATAATGACAGTAAGAGAATTTGAGCTTCAAATTGGCCTATTTTGGGTGTAAGATTGGATGATACAAAGTCATAGTTAATTTTGAAAGAATGGTTGAGCAACGCTTGCCAGGATGGGGAGGAGGTATAAGAGAAATTAGAAGATCCTTGGGTGTTTTGATAATTCAAACTTTTATGTAAAGGAAAATAAAGAACTGGCCACATTCAAGGCTCACTCTGCAGCACTGATCCAGAGACCTGTTGGAGTTTTTCTGAGCAATCTATGCAGAATTTGGAGCAAACCTTACAGGACTCCAAAATGTAAGGACTGTCAAACCTAGTCTTCAGCAAGAACTGCCTCACACCTCACTGCATTTCTACTCTGCCATAAACAACTAGGTGCAAACAAAACGCAAGTGTGCCCCAATCTCTAAAGGCTTCCTGCTCCCATCCTGAGGTGGAGGCTTTTAAACCTTGCCTTTTTCAGGGAGTTAGATCTGGGGCATGTCTCTGTGGCTCATATAACCTGTACTTAATACTGTGGGTCTGTAACAAAGACTTGGGCCCTGCCTCTTGTGTATCTCATTATCTCATTGAAGAGTCAGGAGCCATCCATTAAAGGTTAACTGATAATACCAGGCAATGGAAGCCCTCTGGCTTCCTCCATGGCTGCCTAAGATGTGATATAGGGACACTATTGCAGAGTCCCCCAGTATGTAGCATTTGCACCTTCTGCTCTGTGCCCTCCCTGGCTGGGCCTTGTGCTGACAAGGACTGTGTTTATTAACTGTTGGTATATTACCTTGTCCACAGTAGATGTTAACTGTTTCTTGACTGCATAAACAAAATGTGTAATGTAGGCTCTGCAAGGCTGCCAGGGCTAGAAAAGTAGGAAGTCCCCTGCAGAGAAGCTGGGGTTTGGCCTGAGCCCTGAAGATGGGCAGGAGCTAGGAGATGGGAATAGAAGATGGAGGACTTGAGAGTTGGGAGGGGATTCTGTTTTGCTAAAAAGAAAAAGGGTGCAAAGCCCTGTGCTAGGAGTGGGGGGTGCAGATAAAATGAGCCGAGGGAGCAGAGATCAGCGGTAGACGATTCAGTACAGTCAACACTTTCACTTCCATCCCCCTCCCCCTCTCCCAGTTCTGCATTTCTAGAGTAAAGGACTTCCAGCTAATGCAAAGAGAACATGGATAGCAGGCGGCAAATTTTTCCTCCCTGTTTTATCATATAATTCCTACATCCTCCATGCATATGTAAACATACAAATAGATTTACACATTCTAATAAACTATTACATTTATTATACAGTAGGAAGTGTTGCCAGGGAACCAGCTGTCAAGCAAAACTATATTTGAAGAGTAGGAGATGTACAATTATCCTTAAATACTTTCCTGGATAGTAATTACTCCCATCCCCACCACAACCCAAATCCATGTGACTCTCCAGAATGGCTCTGTGCAGGAGCAGCCGCATTTAACAGAGCTGACAGAAAACAGTTCTGTGTCCGTGTGATGGGCCAGACTTTACAACAACCCATGTCCACGACTTCTAAATGTGAGAGAAATGGCCTTGGTCAAATTCCCAGCAATAAACTGAATCCAAATCAATTTCTACCTATATAGGCCTGGGCTGCTTTGTAGTCTGCATAGCAATTATCAGTGGCTTCCACGGTGTGGGATTGTGTCTATTTTAAACATATCTTTGTGACTAACATGTTTTCTATTCTCCTATAATATTAATGGTCACAAGCATAGGAAGAAGTAGAGGTGTGTTCTGATAACAAGGGACTATGGATTATCAAGTTCAGGCAAACACAATAGCTCACGTCTCATGGCTACCTAGGACTCTGTTTTAGCCACTTGTCCCTCCACCATGTTTCTGTATCCTCACACTTGCATTGGGACATGGAAAGATATTTCAATCACCCTGAAGGACACTTTCAGACTAATGTCTGACTGCATGGCATCTCTTCTGTGCATAGTGAATTCTGCAAAGCATCAGCTAAGTGTCCCCTGCAAAGTTGGGGCATCCAGTGCGGGTGTATTTCGGGTCAGAAGAAGGAGAGGAATCTTTTTGCCCTAAACCCAAGTCCCCCTGATAGTTCTCAGGGAAAAATTCAAGTTCTTAGATTCCCCTGGCTCTTCCATTCTTACTATAGAATTCAGTTAAGTTTTGGTGACAGGATTTTTCCATGGAACAATAGGGAGAAAAATGGTAGTGTTAGACACATAGGTGAAACCAAGCTATCCCAAAAGGCAATGGAGAGAACCATTCGTATAGAGTTCTGTCTCTCTGGGACCACAATCTACCCTTGGTATGGAGCTGATGATGTTAAAAAGGTCCCCCTTAAGGAGTAGAGAGCTGAGTTTTGGGATCGAATATTTAACATATACAGCCAGTCCTATGCCTCACATCTGGCATGCTTGTGCATGGAACTATGTGACCCTGAAAGCCATTTTGGGTTTTTCAACTGCTGTACCACCAGTACAATTCTACAGAGATACGACAACACGCTTCTGTGATTATCTCTGGCCAGGAGACTGCAGATATGGACTCATGACATAGACTTATTCAGAGTGTTGGGTTGTGGTTCAATTTTATTGCCCTAAAATAGAAGGCTGATTTTTATATCCTGACCCAGGACAACACACACACACACACACCCCTAAGGATTTGATTTTGAGTATTTCTTAGTACTTATTTTGAATCATGCTATGATATTTTCAATCTGTTCCTTTCCTCAGTGCCAATCATGGTCTATCAGACAGTGTTCCATCCACTTACAGACTGCGGAATGAGGTTTACTGCTGCTACAGGGTCTTACCTGCTTGCTTAGGGGCCTAGACTAGAAAGGGACAAGTAGAAGTGATCACATGTAAAGTGCAGATATGTGTGATTATCTCACCAAGGTACTGCCTCAGTGGCTCCTGCCTGCTTTCCCACCTGAGCAGAGACTCTGCATGCCGGATGATCTTTCTGCATACATGCCCAGCCACCACCCGGAGCCATATCTGAGCCAAACACCCTTCTTACTGCTGTCCTCCCTTCCCAGAACACCCCTCTCTGGCTTTCAGTTGACAGAGGGTGCCCCATTCCCAGACCAGAAGACGGCCATTTTAGTGCCTTGAATTCCAGTCTCCCATTGACTTTGCTTCCACATCTGCTGTGTCCTTGGTGTCCTTTGCCTTCTTTGTTCCTCCCTGATCTAGACACTCACCGTGGGTATGCTTCTGTTGCTGTCTGGTTTTCTGAAATGAAATCTGATTGTGGGGTTCTTCCTATGGTGGGTCTTGGCCTGCTGCTCTGTGGCCCAACTCTCCACACTCCTCCACTGCATTCTGGGCAGCAGTTAAATACATCCTCCTCTGAGTCCCCAACATAGCTGTCTGTTGCGTGGGTACAACAGTGAAGCTCTCTCTCATAGAGTCATAAAATAGGAGTGTTTTCTTGGAATCATCCAGTTCAATGGTTCTCAACTATAATTACCCATTAGAACAAACTGGGGAACTTAGAAAGTACCTGTGCTATCTTTTGGGTATTTGGATGTATGCAGCACCCAGTTAATCAGTTGTAAATCAGATTGATCTGGCAATGAGGTGAAGTACTAGGCAAGGTGGCCGGCTAGTTATTAAAGCTTTCCTGGGTAGTTCTGTGCATAGCCACACTTGAGAACCATTGACAAAGTCCTTGACCAAGAGTGCTGGAGAACGCTCTATGACTACAGCTGAGCTCTAGGAGGTCTGTGTATGCATGGGTGGGGAAGGGGGACTATAGCCATTGTTCTAAACAGAAAATCTAAATGTTTGTTGAAATCTCAGAAGATCCTACTACCCCATGAGTGTAAAGATTCTCTGATGCAAATCAATCTCTTCTACTTGGTGTGACCATCAGGATCCAGTGGAAGGGGCTGGGATAGAGAGAGCGTCACCCGTCTCTGCCTCTCTAGGGTACTGGACAGGTTGCTCAACCTCAGTGGCCTTTAGTTACTTCCTCAATATCAGGTAACAAATGCTTGGCAGAGATACTTCAAGACTTTTGGAGACGCCCTGAAGCGTTTCTAAAATACTACAAGGCCCGCAGAAGTCTTTATTCATAGAAACCATTTACTAGTTCTGTCGCTGCCACTAGAACAATGACTGATTTCTCCCAACACTTGCCACACTATTTCTGATGATGCATTTAAAACACATTTAAAAATAGTTGGAAAATCCTTTTTCTTTCGGTACTAGAGACTAGGACCAAGGCTTAAACATGCCTGGCTTTACCGCTGAATTGTATTCCCAGCTGAGAAAATAAAAGTCATCTCACTTGTTGTCAATGTCAACTTCTATGTCAGGCCAATGGCTTGTATGTCATGTTATCCATGTTCAGAAGAATCCTGTGATGTTAGCCCTGCTCTGTTTCTAACTGAAGCTTAAAGCCAGAGGATGGATAGACCCAAGGCCACATAGATAACTAAGCAGTGGAGCCCAGTTAGCTTGGTAGAGAGAAACCTGACCACTCCACCACCAGGTTATGTAGTAAGGCCAAGCCAGTAACAGGGGAGATGTCACCTGGTATGCTTTGGGCTAGCAGAAGTTTCAATCTCCCAGCCAACCTGTCTTTCCCTCCTTGGTCTTTTCTAGCCGCTACTGGCGCAGGTGGAATAGATTCTGCAGAAGAAAGTGCCGTGCAGCAGTTAAGTCCAACATCTTCTACTGGCTTGTGATCTTCTTGGTGTTCCTCAACACCCTCACCATTGCCTCCGAACATTACAACCAGCCTCACTGGCTCACAGAAGTGCAAGGTGAGCAACCCCTGGCCTTGGCCTACTCTGGGTCCTGGTGGGAGGTTGGCAGGAAAGCATCCAACTGGTGCTTCTTGGCTGGTGCCATGCAGCAAAATCCAAGGTCCTAGAAGCTTGTAACCCCCTAATAAAATTCAGACCCTTTTTATAAACACATGTGTCCCTTCAAGCATGTGATGTGTCTCTCACCATCCCTCCCATTACCACAGTCATCACTGAGTCCCAGTAGCAGGACAGGAGCTGTTGCATATCTGGCTATTTCAGACCCTCAGCAGCCAACTTCCCAGAAGCAATTTTCAATACCTCTGGCCCTTCTATAGCCCTAGGTAGCTCTACCCAGTCCATCAGAAGATAAAGGCAAGAATCAAACAGAGCCTGGACAAGGGGCAGTATCCCCAGGGGCCACCACCTAAGGCCCCTTGCCCTGCCTGGACCCCTATGAAGACACACATAACCCATGGCTAAGCATCTTATCTGGGAGTGAGATACAGCACAGATAGCCTGGTCCCAACTTTGGCTATTGGCTCGGATGAGTCACTGACTCCTCTGAATCTCCTGTCTCATCTCTAAAGGCTTGGGTTTAATAAAAAAAACAAAACAAAACAAAAAACAGTGCCAAGCCTCTCCTACAGGGATTCCTACGGGGATTAAGGAGGGAGGGCAACAAATGCTAAAAATCTGATGTGTAGTAGATGCTCAGCATATGCTTCTGATGGTGGAAATTGGACCTAATTGTTCTTCCAGATGTAGCTAGGAGAGGTCTCATGGGAAGGAGGGAGGGAAGGAGGAAGAGATGGGTCTCTTTCTCCAGCTATGGCAGTGACTTGTTTTTGTTTTTCTATCTTTCCTCTTCCATCTTCTTCATTCCTGTCCTGAATCCCACCCCTCGGCTACACCTGTTAGACACGGCCAATAAGGCCCTCCTGGCCCTTTTCACTGCAGAGATGCTCCTGAAGATGTATAGCCTGGGTCTGCAGGCCTATTTTGTATCCCTCTTCAACCGTTTCGACTGTTTCATTGTGTGTGGGGGCATCCTGGAGACCATCCTGGTGGAGACAAAGATCATGTCTCCCCTGGGCATCTCTGTGCTGAGATGTGTGCGGTTGCTCAGGATCTTCAAGATCACCAGGTATGTGACTCCTCTGTTCCCTTTGGGTGTGAGACTCAGGAGAAGTCTACTGGAAGGCCAGAGAGGATGAGGCTGGATGAGGGAAGAGGTGCAATTTCTGGAATGGTCTAGCCTCTGATTGTATAAAGCAAGCAGAGCTGTGGTTCCTTTTGGAGATGTGATGCTCAGAAATCCCCTTGGCCGTCACTGCTGTCGCTCAACTTGGTTGCATTTAGTCTGCTGGATTACTAGATAATCCAGAGGTAGCCAGCCCAGTGGCTTTAGGAAAGCTTTGGGATTCTGACTCCTCCTATCCTTGAGCAGCATTGATGTTGACTCAAGTGTAGGGTCATAAGATGGGCTTTCGGACACTGTGGTATTATCAATCCTAGATAAGAAGGAAAGAGCTTAGTCAGCTTTATTGCTCCCCCAAATTGTAAGCAGACCCATTATTAGAGATGCTATTCAAAACCAAATAGGGCAACAAAATAGCAAGGACCAGGGAGGACATGAAAACTGGGACTCTGGCACTCTTGGTAGGTATTAGCTACTTTTCTCAATCCTATGACCAAACATCTGACAAGAGCAGCTTAAAGAAGGGAAGGCTTTGTTTGGCTCAGAGTCCATCCAGGTGGGAAGATGTGGTACCCAGGTTGTCAGGTGGCTCAGCACAGTGCATCAGCAGGAAGCATAGAGAGATGAGCTGCTGCTGTCCACCCATTTCCTCCTTTATATTCCCTGTGTCACTCCAGTGTGTAAATGGTGCTGACTACATCCCAGGTTGGTCTTCCTGCTCATTTAAACCACTCTGCAAAAGGCCTCAGAGAGATGCCCAGGGGTTTGCACCCTAAGTGATTCTAAATTTCCCCCAAGTTAACAGTCAAGATGAACTACCTTGCAGTAGAAGTGTGAACAGCTACTGTTTGCCAATTAACCAAGAACAGGAGTACTGAGTAACCCAGGAACTTTGCTTATAGGTATTTACCCACAGCACTAAAGAGTGATGTTTGAGCACTCACATATATATCGACATTATCTACAAGAGCCAGAAAGCAGAATACCCCAGATGAGTCGGTGGAATGGAGGTAGTGTCTACATCCAACAAAATATTACTATGCTTTAGAAAGGAAGATTTTACATGTGGTACCATGTGGATGAACTTTAGGAACATCAGGCTGAGTAAAATAAGCCGTTCACAAAGACAAACAACAAACAAAATGCTGTCTGATTACACTTATTTGAAGATTTTAGTCACAGCAATGCAACCACTGAGGCAGAAAGTGTGTCAGTGGCTTAAGGGGGGAGGACGGGAGGAAGGGGGTCATTTAAAGATCGCGTTTTAGTTTTATAGGCGTAAAGAAACATAGAAATAGATGCTACACACTACTAATATATTTAATATCCTTGAACTGTATGCTTAAAAGTGGGTGAGATGGTAATTTTGTATGTTTTAACAAAATTTTAAAATTAGGGGAAAATGGGCTGCTGAGATGGCTCGGTGGGCACAGGTGCCAGCCACCAAGTCTGCTGGCCTAAGTCCAATCCCTGAGACCCACGTGGCAGGCAAGAACCGATTCTCTCACTTCCCCCTTGCCACCCTAGCTGGTAACTTGCGGTCTTGTTCTCTGTCTTTGAGATCAGTATTTTAGGCTCCACATTCTTCTAGGCCTGGCGTAATGTAATATCCTCCAGCTCCCTCTGCAACCCTGCAAGACAGAATTCTATTCTTTCTTGTTGTGTTCATTGCCTTTAATAAAAGAATAAAATTGACTGGGAAAATGTCTGAGGGCCTCCCAACCCCATGAGCATCATTTTATAAAAGCCTTTGAGACCCTGATCTGGTTGTCAGTGTAATATATGCTGAGTAAAGTAGGCTGTGGTCAACTTACAGAAGCACACTTAGGGCTCGCTGGAGGGAGTCTCCCAGCCCTTCTCCAGATAGAAGTCCCAGATCCCTTAGGAGTCTGCATTCTGGGCAGCCTTTGGAAGTAGGAACATTAAACCTGTCGCTTGGATTGTGTTAGGAATGGGGACTGGCCCCAGTAGGTCAAAGACAAGTGTGTCACAACCCACAGGGTGTTCCTCTGCATGAGTCACAGACCCTAAGACACATCCTAGCTGTCACTACTGTCACAGTTCTCTGGGCAGCTGTTTGAATGCACAATGCCATTGAGACTCCTATGAGACACACTTGCATGTAAGTTCAGTGCTAGTCATGAGAGGTCTTGGTTTTCAGCCCAGTGCATGTTTTTAGGAGAGGACAGTGAGGTCATGAGACTTCAAGTGTGTCTTGAAGGGACACTTGAAGGGACTCTGGCCATTTTGAGAGGCAGAGCTCTTAGTGAGCTTCCTAAGGATTCTAACCGCTCAAGAACCACGGCCACTGCTCACACTGCACTGTTGAAAGACAACAACAACAACAACAACAACAACAACAACAACAACAAAACTTCTTCAAAGTGTGACAGTAGTGAGACATTGTTAGACATTCTCCAAGAGATCTGAGGAGAAATAGACTTGTTTAATGGAAGGACCATACACAGGTGCTCCATCTCCATGCTCGGCTGAAGGATCAAAGTGCCCACACCTCGCCCATACTCCACATGTTTCCAATATAAGGTTGGATGGAGACAGGTTCACAGGAAGCATGTGCCTCCCCAGCAAATGACACTCTGCACAAATAGACTGTCTGTCGTTACCTTACCACTGTTCCCTCTTGTACATTTAAGTGTCTACATTTCCAAACTGTTTCAGACTTGAAGAAATAACCTCCTGTTAGACAGTGGAATTGTTCTGCTTATGGACTTTTTCAGACCTGAAAATACTGTTAGTTCTTCTTGCATGGGGCTGTGGGATGCCCTCTGGTCAAGCCAAATTTTAAAAAGTTGTTTCTTGTCAGTACTTTCACAATAGGAATACACAAAACAGTTCAAAGAGAATCAATAGACAATCACTCCAAGATGTTATAACAATATCTAGCAGTGATTCCTTTTCTAAATGAAACTGAAAAGACAAAACCCAGATCTCAAATATGGAATGTGTCAAAATTACTTAAGAGGCAGTGAAAACTTGAAAGCTAAAAATAGTGTTTATCAGACCCAGGAAAAGCAAAAAGAGTCAGCAGCCATTTAACAAGAGGCAGCATGAAAACAATCCTTTAGGTTCTATCTCAGGACTCAGGAGAATAAGACAGCCTAGCCCATCGGCTTTATAGCTCACTGTGGTCCAGAGGATGTTCTGAGAAATGGACCTGCCTTTTGCTGTCACTAGTGTGATGCTGAAGCAGTGCTACCTTGGGCAAATGACTTAGCTCTCTTTACCTCAGTCATCTCATCTGTAAATGGATCATCTTCTCTTAAGTAATTGTGAGGCTGGGTTGCTCTGAGGGTTAGCGTGGAGCTACCATATCTAATACACAGTGTACCTTAGTGCATGTTACCATCTCTTATTGCCAGTGTTTCTACTGCATTTGTTATAAACCAAACTGCATTTGTAGTCTCCTGCTCCTCCCCTGCAGCTGCCTCCCACATTCCCACATTTACACTGACTTAGGAAGACACAAATCATGACCATATATGACAGTGGTTCTCAACTTGTGGGTCACAACCCCATTGGCAAACCTCTTATCTCCAAAAAAAAAAAAAAATTAAGTTACAATTCATTTGTAGCAGTAGCAAAATTATTGTTGAGAAGTAGCAATGAAGATAATTGCATAGTTTGGGGTCACTACAACATGAAGAACTGTACTAAAGGGTCACAGCATTAGGAAGGTTGAGAACCACTGACATGTGGGCTGCCCAAAGCCCTATGTGAGTACCACTTGCGAATCTTCCACACTGTAAAGATCTCCAGGTCCTTGCCCAGAATCTGGCCCCTATCCTCAACCTCCCAACTTTCTTTACCACCTTCTAAAGCCTTCTGCTCAGAAGCCCATGAAGCGTCTCACCTCCTTCAATGCCACCAATAAGCAGGAATACGGTATTTGTAAAGTTCACAGGCAAGAGTCTATGGAGAAGATGCTCAGACCCAAGAGCCACATGCTGTCTTTGCAGGGAAGGAAGTTACTCCCTGGGGTGGTAACTGTCACCTAGAGGAGCTTAAGAAGATGCCTAAAGATTATTTGAATATGCCTCCTCTCAACCCCTGACAGTTCATGATTTCTGGTATAGAAGCTCAAAGAAACACCTTAAAGCCATCTCAAGATCAAGACCAGGTGGTCTTGGCATCTTGATTCCATGTAGGATGGAGAGGACAGAGGACTCTACTCGCAAGAATTGTGCCTTCATTCCAAACTGTCCTAGCATCTGACCAAGACAGTCTAGAATTCTTTACAGCTCCTTCTGATGGACCACATAACTCTTTAGACACCTGTCAAACATGTACTTCCAGAATCTGCCATATCCTCAAGGACCAGACCCAAAATTACTGCAGTTTTGATCCAAGGATTCCCACTGCTGGGGTCCAAGGACACCCACTGCTGGGATCCCAGTGACAGTCCCAGGGAGAGGAAAGAGGGCAGTTGTACTTACTTACTGCGTGTATTCTGGCCTCCACATTGCCTTACTGGATTCTCATCCCTTCTTCTTCTCGTCTCCCTATCACAAGGCACAATCACACACAAACTTACTGTGTGAAATTCCGCTTATAAACACTTCCCTAGCAATAGGTAACTTGTCACCAAGACCAAAAGAATGTTTCCAGACCTCAGTGTTAGAATATTCTGGAGAGGTACATATAGTGGTGAACGCCTCTGGAACAGAGAAATAGAATGGAGCACTGCAAAGCAAACTCAGCAGCTAGTCCTGTTGTTTCCACTATTGTTTATTTATAGCAAGCTCAAGGGCTGTTGGACACCACAGTAAGGGTAAAGGAATGTTCTGAGCTCTTTGAAGCAAAGAATTTCTGAACTGAATGGCTCTGGAAAGTCTCAGATCAATGTAGAAGAGGAAAGAGAACTCTGCAGAGTCCCAAATCCCAGATGTACAGAGGGGAACAAGATGGTGACAAAGTGTCCCTGAAGTGAGGGCTGTGATTCAAACCAGGAGGCTGAGGGAAAAGGTAACAGAAGGTCAGTGAGTGAAAAAACTGAAGCAGCAAGCAAGGCAGAAAGGAGAGAAGAGGGGAGCGTTCAGGTAGAAGAGAACTCGACCAGGTCAGACTTCCTCAAGTACCACAGCTGAGGAGCAAACAGTGAGCCAGGAGTGGGGCACAGGGACAGGTAGGCAGAAACTCATGCTGGAGAGGTAGTGCAGGAAGAGATACACAGATGGTGCCCCAGTGATGGAGCAGAGCCTGGCGGTCCCAGCTGTGCTGTGTGTGGACACTGTCTGGGCCATTGTTCTGACCACAGATGTTTAGGTATCCCAGGTTTTCTCTGAGGCCTGCAGCTGGAGACCTAAGGATCTCTTCCCCAAAGCTCTGTTTATTGGTATGTGAGTCTGTAGTTCATGGTTTTGACCAGTTAGAATGAATAACAGCTGGTGTGTCATTAAACCTTGTGACTTGCCACCAGCTAGCTTCCTGAAAGGGACAGTGGTTCTTGGAGGGGGGGGGGGGTACTGTAGTCCTGTGCTCAGCAGTAATAGCCTGGAGACACAGATCAAGAGAGCTTGCAGGGCTGAGGCCAGTCACCCTGTATTGCCAGAGCTACTGACTGAATACCTACAGATCTTACCATAGTGTCCATGGCAAATCCCCCTCCACCCTGTGCCCCACTATCAGCTGTGGCATGCTGGCCTCAGACAACCAGATCCCCCACCTCAGACCCACACTGATGTTCTTTCTTTTTTTAAAAAAAAAAATCACATTTTAATGTTATTTTAATGTAATATTTTATTAATCCTTTGATAATTTCTTGCATAATCAAATGCCATTTGGATCATAATTACCTCTCACTCCTCCTAGATCCACTTCCCAACCCCTCCCCCCCCCAACTTCATGTCCTTCTCCCCTTACCCTGCTCCCATCTCAGAGCTTGTATACATAGACAAAGCACATGCCTGTGAGGCTCACTGCCTGTCCCTCAAGTAAGTGCAAATGTGTTCCATTTATAGTAAAATTCATTCATTCAACAAAATACTCATTGATCACCTCCTGTGGGGCAAGCACAGTTAAGAGAATAAGAGAGCCAAATAGCATATGTGGCTCCACACACCCTTCCCCACGGACCTCAGTTCAGGTAGAGGAAAAGAAACACGAAGCAAAGAAATAGATATTTGTCTGGTGGTGATATTTCTTTCAAAACTAGCAGAACCGATGTTCATCAAGCACTTTCTGTGTAAGCCTGATAACTTGAGTTCAATCTCAGAACCCATGCAGAGGTAGGGAAGGATGATCCAAAAAGTAGTTCTCGGGCCTCCACATGAAAACTGTGGTGCACCCCCAAACACACACACACCACAACCACACAATGATAATAAATGCTAATGGATAATGTAGAATAAGGGGCTAAAAAGTAGAGGTCAGGGAAGCTTGACCTGAGATCAGAGGCAAGGACCTGAAGGAAGCACCCCGTACCATCTTCAGAGAGAGAACTGGGTAGGCCATTGGTGGAAACCAGGACCTGTTCGACAGAGCGTCGGTGAACAGGAGGTGAAGCAAGGCTCATATGGCTGAAGTGAAAGAGGAGGGAAGAGAATAGAAGCCAGGCCAGAGGTCATGAGGTCTCAGGCTTTTCCACCAGGTAGGAGCCACCATGGGAGCTGGATGCCGCTCCCACAGTATGAGGTCTCTTGGCTGCTCCAGTGCAGAGAATTGCTATGGGGAACATGAGTTAAAGAAGAGAAAATAGGTTGGAGTCTGTCCCAGAAACCCCAGTGAGAGAGCCTTGTACCTAGGCCTAGGTGACAGGCAGAGAAAGGTGGCCAAAGTCAAGATTTGCTTTGAAGACAGAACCCTGGGATTTGCTACTGTGAGGTAAGGCATGTGCAGGTTAACCCTGCCGTTCTTATTTCCTGACACAGAAATGAGGGTAGGCAGGAAACCTCACAACTCATCATGTGGTGCACCTTCCTCACTACCTGAAGCCCAGACTTCCCATGATAGCCCCTAGGCTTGGGGCTGCAGGCTGGAGTAGGGATTCAGAAAAGGTTTTCACTCTAGCTAGTGCTTGCCTTTGGCCAGCCCCTTGCTCTCTGTCTAGCTCTCAGGTGAGCTCTGCTTTGTCCCATGCTTCAATCCTCTACCATGGCTCTACCTTCCCTAGAGCTTCAGGCCTCAGGAGACCCTAGGTCAGGAACTGTTCTCTGTCCTGCCTTGTTTCTTCTGCCTCTTCCCCTGGTCTCTGTAATATTCTCTGGAGTCCAGAGCCTCCTTGGCTGACACCCCTGAATAACCCTCCATGGCTCCTAGATAGAGCTGAACTCAGTTCAAACCCTGTATGCCATTTCCCTCACTGCTCGGTACTTCATGGAGGATAAGACTCTGACTTTCCGTGACAGTCTAACTCCACCTCCATGTGGACACTCTCCTCTCTGTGTAGCTGAACAGCTAACATGCTCTAAAATTGCCCCTTTCTAAATACCAGTTCATTGACAAGCACCTCATTGAGTGCTTGAGAATCACCCAATCCCCGGCATCAGAGAGTGTGACCTCATGCTTCTTGTGGGACCTGAGAAGAAGCATTTAGGACATGGTGAACATCTGAGTAACCTTTGCTCTCCAACAGGTTTGGAGAAGCTGTTTCAAGCGTAATCAGGAAAGGTCTTCCAAACCCGAGTCTTTCTTAACTTCTTGCATTAAGCAGATCAACACTAACTCTGGCCTATCAGGACGCCAGGAAGTCTATCACACATCAGGGGCATTCAGAGCAAACCAATCCTATATCATATAAGGACTGACTCCAAAGTGCCATGAGACCGAGGAACATGAGGGAAACACTATAGTTACATACAGCTCAATTTTGGGTGGGTGTCTTGCTGGTAGGAGGGTGGTCCGAAGGGGTGGCCAGGCCAATTGGATCCTGTAATTTGATTCAGAAAAAGAGATAAGTTTATGGGTTAAGATAAAAGTTACTTTGTCCTTACCATAATGGAACTGGTATCTTAAGACAGTATCCAAGAGTCGGATAGAGCTCCAGAGCCGGGGATGGAGTGAACAGCCCTGCATGCCATTCAGTTGGTTTTATCTCTGTAGATATTACTCCCAAATTATGCGAGGAAAAACAACAGGGGTTACTTTGTGGCAATCATCACGGATAAGACTCAACATGACCATGGTCATGTGAAGTTGAATCAATAATCTGGGTTATGGGTAGGGAGTTCAGCTACCAGCAAATGTAACTCTGGTGGGCCCTTGAAAAATTCCTTACTCCCTGTGATCATTGACCTAATGAACTATAAACTCAAAGGATTCCCTAAAGGACTTTTGCCTAGAGCTGTCCCCAATAAAGTGATGGATTAGTTGTAATCCAAAGTTGTCAGAATCCTGTGGGCTCTTATTAAAACTAAACATATCTAGACCCAGATACAGGGTCCGAGTTTCCCAAGGAATGACTCTTTTAAAACCAACCATAGTGACAGGGAAGTCGGTGCCATCACCAAGCTCCGCCCACTCTCTTTACTGTGAATAGTACTCTTCCTGCCTACCCAGATACCTGCTGCTGGAATCTGCTCAGACTGGCATTCTTGAGGAGAGGAATTTGTTTTCTCTGTTAAGAACCAGAAGTGTTCATGGTAATTATAAACTTAAAGTACCTGTGTGCCAGACAGAATACTGAGCACTGCTTTAAGGAGAGGGAAGGGTATTATCTTCCAGGCTACCTAATGATGTTCACACTCCTGTTATCTCTGTTTGTTTTGTTTTGTTTTGTTTTCAGACAGAAAGGCAGGAAATGGGGGAGAGCTAATGACTTGTCCAAGGGCAGCAGCAGCTGGCAGAGTGGGTGGGAACATCTGGTCCCTGAACCCTCTCTCCTTATTGTTGTAGCCTCTTACTGATGCTAAACTTACAACTTCACACCCTAACTGTGAGTCCCGTTCACACCACTACCCAAGTCCAGAGCCTGGAGCTAGCAGGGACCCGAGCTTTCTACTGGGCCGGCAGTGGCACGAGCGTGGGTGAGGGGTGATGGAAGGCAGCAGAGGCGAGGCAGCTGAACTCCCTGTCTGCCCGCAGGTACTGGAACTCCTTGAGCAACCTTGTGGCGTCCTTGCTGAACTCAGTGCGTTCCATCGCCTCTCTGCTGCTGCTCCTCTTCCTCTTCATCATCATCTTCTCCCTCCTGGGGATGCAGCTGTTTGGAGGGAAGTTCAACTTTGATGAGATGCAGACCCGCAGGAGCACGTTTGATAACTTCCCGCAGTCTCTGCTCACTGTGTTTCAGGTATGCGTTTTGCTGCCATTTTCACTGGGAGGGTTGTTCAGTAGTGAAGTCAGAGGTGGGCAAGGAGAAGCCTTGAAAAGGTGGGGCGGTGAGGGCAGTACCTTTCACCAGGCATAACACCAGCCTAGATCAGCCCTGGAGGGTGTTTCTGTCATGTCATGTCTCTCAGCCCTCCATGGAGCTGTATAGGTGGGCAGACTAATAATAAAACAATCTAATTGATCCGTTTACAAATGTTTGTATGGCCATGGCACCCATAAGTCCACATCCTTGCCACTGGAAGAATTACGGCTGATCCATACTTTCATGAATGCTTTGGCATATGACAGAGCTAGAACAGCATGTGTTTGGGTTTAAAAGTAGATTTATTTATTGTTAAGAGGGAACAATGTATGTATATCATTAAAATCTTAATGATGGTACCAAAAGATTCTGTTTAATAGTCATGGGTGTGGCCTTTCAGTGTCCTCAAGATCACAATCACCTGATACTGCCACCCAGGGAACTAATGATGGCCATCTCTTGTACTCTATGTGAAGAGCAGCATACTGTGTTGACCACAGAGGCTTTTTATTTGCTAGTGGCTATGCACTTTGTCTGTGGGTAGGAGTTAGCTTTCCCAGGCTTGTAGTTCCTAAGAATAATTGTTAGCCAGAAAAAGAAAGAAACATGGAAATTAGATCTGGGACATTTCTGTTAAGACAGTGGGACAGGGCAGGGCAGGGGAGTTTGGGGGTTTGCTGTTGGTCTAACGCTGTGTCCCTTATTGGTGGGAATGTGTCATTCAGATCCTGACCGGGGAGGACTGGAATTCGGTGATGTATGATGGGATCATGGCTTATGGCGGCCCCTCTTTTCCAGGGATGTTAGTCTGTATTTACTTCATCATCCTCTTCATCTGTGGAAATTGTATCCTTTGGTGCTGATGCTGCCCCAACTCTGCTGCCCCACTTGGCCTTTGGCACAGTGCCATGTATGTGCTCCAAGGCCCTGACTGGGGCTCTGTGCTGGGGTTACCCATCCGTAGGCTAGCTGGGCAAGACTGCTCTTGGAAGGAAGTGTTGCCTGGGCTAGAACCACTTCAGCCATGGTGTGGGTTGAGGTGCAGGCTGCAGCTGGGACACAGGAGACAGTGCACCACACAGTTATGAACTGGGTCACCCGTCTCTAGGAAGTGTGTTCTACTCAAAGTCTAAGTGAATGAGGCCTCCAGGCACTGTGGTCTGTACAGCCAAACTTACGCAGGCTAGGATCTAACATGCCTGGAGGATCTAATGTGCCCTGTTTGTTCTAGAGCTACTGAGCCTACTCAGATCTCCACCCTGTGTGTTGATCAGTTTCCTCCCTGTGAGGTTGTTCTTGGGGCTAAAGTCATAGGCAGAGCTGCACAAGTTACCAAGAGGACATGATAGCTCCTTCCCTATCTGAGTCAGGGACAGGACCCCAGGGCCTCTCACCCTTGGATTTTCTTCTCTCGCACTGTTTGAGCCTGTGAGAGTGAAGTCCAGAGCTGGGTGATAAAATAGAAATACTCTAGCCCAAAATTTGAGTGAAATTCTTAGTTTATATACTTTGGAAATCAAGAACACTTTGCCATCTGCAGACAAAATTGGCATTCTATCAGCTGGGGGACCTCTGGTACATCAAAGGCCTTCCTCCTCAGTGGAACTGCTGTGTAAGACAGACTGGAGCATCCCTATCCCACAATGCAATATCTCGACCCTTTGAAGTGCCTATAGGTTGCATTAGGTAGAAAACCACATGAGCATTTCATATACAAAATTATTAGAGGCTTTATAAAATAGATGTCAAAGTGTGTGTAAAAGATGTGTATAAAACAGATGTTTTAGGCCCTGTCCTCAAGATAAATCCCATCATGTATATTTCAAATTTAATTGAAATCTGAACACTCCTTGCTCTAAACATTCTGATAAGGGATTCTGAACTTGCAACAGAAGGACAAGAAGTACTGCTTAAAGGGTCTCAGAGAGTTGGCTGGGAAAATGCACAATAGACCCCTTCTATGTTCCAGGGTCCAGGGTCAAGGGTCAAGGGTCAGTAGTCTCCTAGAACAAACCCCTCTTCTGTGGAGTTTTAGCTCTGTGTAGGAAGTGATGTGAATTTATGAATGCCCTGGGCTGGGTATGTGGTTTAACAACTTAAGACTTTTCCAGCTATCCCCTCTTTGTGGTTCTCTGGCCCATAGTGTTTCTGTTGGTGGAAAAGCAGGGCTTGGCAGGGTGGGAGAGACAGACAGATGACTGCTTAAGTGAAGAAGTCTAGAGTCTGGCCAGCTCTAGTCAGATTCTCTAGGAGTGTCTGTATACACAGGTTCACATTAAAAGCTGACAGAGGTTCTAAGCCATCTCTTTGGTGCCCTGTTATGGTGAATGGGTTCTTAAGAGCAATCTCCTAGAGATGGTGCTGCCTATGATATTGGTCAGAGCCAGCTGTTTCAGTGGTAAAAATAAATAACAAAATCTATCAATGGAAGAACAAGGCAGGGATGATGCTTCAGACCTGCCCTGCTCCCATCTGCAAAGCCAGCCTTGTCTCAACCACTTAGAAAACTCCAAATAGTAAGCAGAATGATCGGGAAAGAGGAGGAAGTCGGTTTGTCCTGGGCAGCTCTTACTTCTGCATGGGTTTACTTTTCCCCACCCCCAGTGACCATCATGCTTCCCAAGACCAAGGGTCGTTTTCTTTAAGAGTGGACACAAACAGATATCCTACTGAATGTGTTCTTGGCCATTGCGGTGGACAACCTGGCTGATGCGGAGAGCCTGACCTCTGCCCAAAAGGAAGAGGAAGAAGAGAAGGAGAGAAAGAAACTGGCCAGGTAACCCTCTAAGCTTAGAATGCCATCCCTACTGGTGAGAGAAAGGGCTGGTGCTCATCCGATGGCCATCCTGGCTGAATTGGGCTGGAGTGAGGCTTCTACAGTAGTGTGGCTTCTCCTACAGCTCCCAGGCATTATTCTGTAGTCTCTGCAAAGATGGTGCACTTCCTCCACCAGTCCAGGAAGTGAGGATCCATCCTTTGGGAAGAGAAGCCATGGGAACACAAAGAGAGAAGGGAAAGCCACCTTCAGAAGAAAACCCAACTCCAGCTCAGAAAATGAAACTTTCTCACTATTTCTGTGCCTTTGGGATCTTAGGAAGGCAACATTAGGCTCTACATTCCATCCCATAACTATCTAGCTAGGACTGTCATCTGCCATGCCTCTGCTGGACACTGAGCAAAGGTCCTCTAGGAACCAATCATAAGTGAGACCTAGAACCCTCTGATTTAAAAGGGGAACAGGCTCTGGATGAGGTCAGATGTATGCTAGATAACCTGGGGTGCACCAGTCCTATGAAGCTTACAGTGGAGCTGCAAGTGGATGTGTCCTACAGAGAAGATAGGATGTAGACCCAGGGCTGATCTTGCTGCCCCTAGAAGACCACAAATCAGCTCCTATCTACACTGTCCACTATCATTCCAGTAAACATCCCTTTCTGGGTTTTTTTCCTGCTGACCGGCCAGGACTGCCAGCCCAGAAAAGAAACAGGAGGTGATGGAGAAGCCAGCAGTGGAGGAGAGCAAAGAGGAGAAAATTGAGCTGAAGTCCATTACAGCAGATGGAGAATCCCCACCCACTACCAAGGTGAGGGCTTCCTTAGGCCTCAGGGGCCATTACTCAGTCAGGGAAGGTCTTCCTGTCCTTTACCTGAAGGAAAGGGAAACAAAGAATGGGTGAGGGGAGAAGAGGGGGACAGGCAGAATCGAGAGGAAAGAAAACACACACTGGTGAACTCTCAGCCTTTCCTGATGTTCTGAGGGTCACTGCAAGGTACAGGGACAAAGATGCATATGTTTTAGCTCAGCTCTGAACTATGATATAATTCCAAGGCTCGTCTCAGCCCAAGATCCCTGGAACACATCTAACTGAATTCTTCTTTCTCCCTTGGTTGCCTAGATCAACATGGATGACCTCCAGCCCAGTGAAAATGAGGATAAGAGTCCCCACTCCAACCCAGACACTGCAGGTACCTTTGCCCTACTGACCCTGAGACTGGAAAGATTGCGGGTACAGACTCAGCTATGGGGGGTGGCCAAATGCTGGGGACCATGGGACTAGTTTCTTCTACCAGCCCCTTCACCACTAAGCATCTCTCATCTGGACTTAAGTCTGCCATCTGAGGGAAATACTCTTCCTGGTTTCCCCATAATAAGAGAGACAGCATCATATTTGAAGAAGGCTTTTAAAAGTATAATTACTTTTACTTATTCTTTTTTAAATTACTGTTTTATTGGTTTTCTTTAAGAGGGTGTTTAGCTCCCCCATCAATGGTAATTCAGTGTGTGCACCATGTGAGATTAGGGTAGCTAACATTTCCAGCGTGGTTAACATATTTAAAATATTTATTAGCCTGTGATAATTGCACATCTTTTTGGAGCGCAGAGAGGTATACTTATCCATGTATGACATACACTGATCAAATCGGTTAATTAACATTTCTATATCCCTATTTTTTGGAGACTTTGAGCATCTCTTATCTAGTTCTTCATAAAATAAATACCAGGCTACAGTGAGCTCCAGACTCATCCCCCTCCACCGTGGGCAGTAGAACTCATTCCATCAGTGTGAGTGTGAGTGTGAGTGTGATCTGCCCCTCAACCTTCCTCTACCCAAAGAGTCATGACATTTTCCACTTGTGTTCACATGAGTATGAATGTAAGCGTGAGTGTGAGTGTGAGCATGAGTGTGAGTGTGAGCATGAGTGTGAGCGTGAGTGTGAGTGTGAGCATGAGTGTGAGTGTGATCTGCCCCTCAACCTTCCTCCACCCTAAGAGGGTCGTGACACTTTCCACTTGTGTTCTCTTTTCACTCAAAAGAGAACATTGTATTAAAAAACATTTTTATTTTTTATGTGCATTGGTGTTTTGCCTGCATGGATATCTATACACTGTGTGCATTCCAGGTGCCCACAAAAGCCAAAAATGATATTGAATCCCCTGGAACTGGAGTTATAAATAGTTGTGAGCCACCATGTGAGTGTTGGGACTTGAACCTGGTTCCTCTTGGACCTAGTGCTTGTAACCTCTGAGCCATCTTTTCAGCCACACCCAAGGGAATTTTATGCCACTTCAAGTATATAATATATAAAATAAGTATACAAATTAAATATTTCTAATAGCAATAAATTTCATAAAGAACTATCATAAAATGATTCTTCCGTACACATATAATTTTACCAGCTATTAAAGACTAATGCAAATTTTCATACTAATGAGATGGATAGACTTATTTTTATATAAAGAAACAAATTTGGCTGAATATTTGATGCCGCAGGACACAGAGCATCTTCAACATTTCTCAAAATTGATCAATATTTTTATTTTAAGTTGTCAGTGATAATACTATTTCATATAAAACTTAGAATAAAACAATAGACCTATGCTTAGGCCAGATATAGAAATTGTTAGAAATGTCATCCGAATCCCAAACCAAAATTCATTTCATAATTTTTAATGACACTCAAGCCAGCGACTCGAACTGCAGTTTTTAAAATCTAGCATTCTAACACATGAGAATCCAAGGATAATTTGATTCTTACACTAAAGGAACAACATAGTAAAATTTTGCCTGTTTCCCACAACTAAACCATTAAGATTCAGCAACCACCGAAGATTCTGTATGTACCTTACGATTAGCAGTAGTTTTAAATCTGGATTGCAGTGTCTCAGGCAGGACTTGCTGGTGTAGCGTGGGGCGGTAGCACACACAGTGGAAGTGCATGCTGGGTGTTAGACCCTAGGCCTCAGTAAAGCTGTGTGACACGTGAGCAAGTGCTGCCAGAGTGTCTCCAATTTGTCTCATGTCTCACCTTTGCTTTTGAGTTCTATTCTGGCAACTGCACATTTATAAACCGTTCACTATGGGCAGAGTTTTTATAACCCCCACGTTCATTTAGAAGACCCCTAATGGGGTCATGACCTACAGTTTAAGAAGCCGTGCTCCTATGCCACCGCTGTGTTTGAAGGTTTCATTACACCGTGTGTTTTGCTATCACTGTCAACTTGCGTATTTTATTAGTATAGCATATGTTGCTGCATTATGCTCACCTAATAATAGTCAATCCAAAATCCATCTTGTCATTACCCAGGAGGCACTGCTCACTATGAGGACAGCTGCCATCACAGATGTCCCATTTGTGGCTCTATACAATGCTTTCAGGTCTCTCATTGCAAAAGGAACTCTTGCTGACTACATGCTGTGCCCCTGTCTGATGCATGATTGACAGGCTGTCTCCTTTCGGAGAGTTTTAAGGTCGGAGGTCCTGGCTCTCCCTCCACCATACACATTCCCAGCTTCTGGAAGCCCCATCCTGGCACAAGCCTTAGGCTTGCTTCCTCAAGCTGCCAATCTGTCACGAACTCCAAGCTTGAAGTCAACACGCAGCAAATGACTGGATTTGAATGACCTTTCTTCTCCAGACAGGTCAGGCTGCATTGGGCTGGTAACCCAGGGAGGTGTCGGGGAGCCATTTTTTTTTTTTTAAGCAAAGCTATGTTTCCATGTTGCTCTGCCTCCACTGGTTTCCTTCTGAGTCTCCAAAGGTGTGATAGGCCTCCTCCCGGGAAGCTCCCTTTCTTCTCCACCCACATTTTCTTCTCCCTGCAGGGGAAGTGGGATTTGGTGTCTGTGGCTCACACATAAGGAAGAGCAGAGTGTGTCCAGGGTTCGGTGCCTTAAACCCCCCCAGGGTTTATGTGGAAGGCTGCATGGAATATTAAGGACTTCCTAGAAACAATGACTCAATGTAATGGAAAGCTTTCGTCTAGCTCCCCAGTATTATTATTTTAAAATGAAGTTTTTGAGATAATGGGGAGAAAATTGAATATGGACTAGGGGCTAAGTTATTTTAAGTGGGCTTTGGTTAATCGTGTTAGTGCAATAATGTGATGATTCTGTTTCTAAAATACTGCGGTGTTTATGTCTAGAGTCTGGAGTGTTTAGAAGTTGCATTAAGAACATTTCAGCCATCTCCTAAAGTGAGAGCAGAAAGGACAAGTAAAACTAGATGAGGCAAATGGTAGGAAGTGATGAGAGCAGACAGACAGACAGACACTCTACAAGTCTCTCTACCCCTGTGTATGGTTTTTTTTTTTTTTTTTTTTAAGTTTAAATAAAATTATAGCAAAAGAACACACCACTCTTGGTCCTGAGAAGGGCTCATCCCGGCTGGTATGGCCTGTAGGCTGCAGCCCCATGTGCACTGGGGGAGAGGGGCGGGGGTCAATCTGGACTGGACTCTTCACAGACATTCTCAGCTGCAGCCAAACTTGAAACCCCCACCACGCACGTCTGCATGTCAGAGGGATGGCAGCGCTCCTGTATCTGGGACAGTGATTTTGAGCTGTGTGTTCTAAGCTGAATAGAGTGCTGACGTTTGCCTTCAGTTTTCTTGGTCCTTGCACCCCTTTTATTTTGCTGATGGCCAGCTTTCCGTCACTGAGGAAATACCAGAGATAGTGACTCTGTAAGGCTGACTCGTTCACAGAGTCAGAGGCTGAACTCTGTGGTCATTTGAAGGGGTAACATGGGCCTCTGGCAGGGTAACAAAGGTCAAAGGTCATAGGTTAAAGGGGTCTGTGGTTATGTTGCTTTCAAAAGTGTGGAGGTTTAATCATTATCAAAACAAAGGTCCCTGAGCTGGAGGTGTGGCTCACCTGTTAGAATGCTTGTCGAAATCACAAAGCCCAGGATTCTCACAAAGCCCAGGATTCTACCCACAGACCACATGAGCACCACATAAACAGTTGTGGTAACATGCATGTAGCTCCAGCACTTGGGAAACAGGACAGAGGGATGTGTGGGTCGGTCACTGCTTGAAGCCTGAGCACTCAGGGCACTGGGTGGGGTGAAGGCTACTTTCTGAATCATGTTTTCTGGGAAAATACGGTGGGTTTTTGTTTATTTGATTTGGGATGTTTGGGGTTTTGGTTTGGTTTGGTTTGGTTTTGGTTTTGGTTTTTCGAGACAGGGATTTGGGATGTTTGGATTTTTAGTTGCCCAGAATTTTGATGAGATTTTTGTTTATTGTTTTCTGGTTTTTGTTTGTGAGACAATATCCTACTGCATAATTCTGGCTGACCCGAAACTTACATTGTAGTCCAGGCTGGCCTTAAACTCACAAAGAGCTCCACCTGCCTCTGCCTCCTGAGTAGTGGAAGGTGTTTAGGTCTTTTTGGTTATTTGGTTAATTGGTTGGTTGGTTGATTGGTTGGGCGTTTTTTTATTGTTGTTGCTTTGTTTTGGGGGGTTTTGTTTTGTCTTTCAGGTTTTTTTTTTTAGTTTGAAGTATAATTTGTCAATTTTAGAAAGAATATTTTTATTAAATTTATTCCTTGACAGGTTCGTCCATGTAGAATGCATTCTGGTTACTCTTACCTCCTTGCCCTCTTCTGTTCCCTCCCACTCTTGTTAGTCCCCTCCCCTTTCCCCTACAAGCCCCTTTCGCATATCCATGTCTCTACACTGACATCCTTGTCAGCTCTGCAGAGAAGGCAATGAAGGGACACTCAAAGACAGCATTAACCTAGCCCAAAGCACATGGTATTACAGCTTCCCGGGACCTAAGAAAACCACACACTGGATGCCTTAAAATCAAAGAAGTTCGTTCTCTCTCACTTGAAGTCTGACATCAGACTTTAGTAGAGCCATCCTCATTCTGCTAACGAATCCTTGCTTGTCTCTTCCTAATTCCTTGTGAAAACCAGAAATCCTCATCTTACAGACCAACCATGGTAATCTCTGTCTCTTGTTTTAACTCACATGGCCTACTAACTTGTGTGTGCCTTTAAGCCTTCTTGTAGAAGCAACTATCATTAGACGGATGGCCCGCAGAGTCGGTCATAATTAATTGCATCTGCAAAGGCACTGTTTCTAAGATCGTACTCTGGAACTCTGCGTGTGCATGGAGAATACGAGTCACTGCACTGAAGTTGCTAGGAAATGATTGGGCTTGAGCAGATAGCTTGATTCAGATCAGGGAAGGATGAGACTGAGGAAGACGCTGAGCACTAATTTCGTATGCTCAGCATCTGTCCTGTGGGTAGAGATGCTAGTGTGAGAGATGACGCTTCCACAGCTCCAGCTGCATGCCAGACAGTGCTCTGAAATACCGATGCAGTGTTACTATTATCCCAGCCCAGGCGGAGCCGAGCACAGGGGACCAAATGCAAGAACCGTATTCAGAAAGAAACAGGGCCATGGTTTAGACAAAGGCATTTCTGGAGCAGCCGTGTTCCTGCTGCCTTTCCCAAGCTGTGCATTTCCAAGAACGTTTGACCAGACGCACACGTAGTGCCTTCTCCCATAGATGCTGTGAGCAAGCTAAGTAGGAATGCTTGACTCCAGTCTCCCAAAGCTGTACCACTGGCCAGAGGAGCAAAGGAACCCCTTCCCTTGATGCCCATGTGTAGCATCAGGATGAAAGGCCTCTTGTTATTACCTGAGCTCTACTCTCCCTACCTTGTTTTCTGAGAAATCCTGGGAAAATACGGGGGGGGGGGGGGGGGGAGGAGTATAATTTGTTAAGCTTTTAAAAGTGAATTTTAATTAAATTTGTTGCATGACAATTTTATGCATGAATACAGTGTGTAGTGCATTCTGGTCACTCTCACCCCATCCCCACCTCTTCTGCCCCCTTTCCACCCCTGTCATACACCCCCTTCCCTACATTCATGTCTTTTTGTTTGGTTCTGTGACTCACTGAGTTTA
The DNA here is from genome assembly GCA_019843965.1 of Rhynchomys soricoides. Lineage (NCBI taxonomy): Eukaryota > Metazoa > Chordata > Mammalia > Rodentia > Muridae > Rhynchomys > Rhynchomys soricoides. The sequence continues at coordinate 2,059,473 of JADRCH010000155.1, read as the reverse complement.
GTCAGAGTTGCCTATGTAGAGCTTAATCAGAGCTGCCTGTATGACTGTGGCATTAGAAGTGCCCATTGCAGCCTGGTGGGATCTGCCATGGGTATACAGCTGAAGACAATAACTGTTCCTACTCAGGATCCAATGGAGCCAGTAGTTCAGCAGGGAAAGACAGGGCCCATGAGTCTCACCCCATCCATGATTGACTAATGATAGGCCCAGTCTTATGCAGGCCATGTAAAGGCAGCCTTGCTGCTGTGGGATCCTGCTTGCAGTGGCTGTCACCCCCAGAAGATAACGTTCTGCAGCTCCTATTCCTGTCTTCAGGCTCACAGATTCCTTCCATCTCTTCTTTTGTCATGTTTCCTGAGGCTTAAATATAAATGTCCTATTTAAGGCTGAGTGCATACAGCAACCATGAGCCTCTGCATTTACTACCATCCATTACAACTGAAAGATTCTCTGATTATGGCTGAAAGTAAGCGGTTTGTGGCCATGTCAATTAAAAGCTACAAGGCAACAGTAAGTTCCCTCATTC
>JADRCH010000155.1:2045014-2058937 GCA_019843965.1 Rhynchomys soricoides | reverse complement strand
ACACACACACACACACACGCACGCACGCACGCACGCATACTCTGAACTACTATGGATGATTTGAATAATCTGGAGTGATGTTCATTTTATTATATCTAAATAAATTTCTTTCTCGATTCGCTTTTTCTTTGGCCTTACCTCCTTTGATCTATGCCAGTTTACAAAGCTGTTTCAATATTTACCAGTATTTCTGTACTTGAAATTGGGGTCAGTGATGAATGTTACAGTTCAATAGCTCTTGATGGTTTCAAAGTACTGTGTATATATTATATCAGCTGCCCTGTAAGTGAAGAAAGTAGGGATTTATCGTTTCCACTTGACAGCTGTAAACTCAGTGCCAAAGACAGTCAGTGGTTTGCCTGGATGGGACTTGAGCCCAGACCCTCTGGCCCCAGCCTGGAGCTGTTTCCTTTGATTGCAGGGACCCCTGGGAGCAGTGGTGCCATCATCTTATGGAGGTGACACTGCTTCTCCAGGTCACTCTGTGAGCCTATCTCCTCCTGTAGGCTGCTGTACCGCTCCATTGACTCCCACACAGAAGACAAGGGCCCCATCTACAACTACCGTGTGGAGATCTCTATCTTCTTCATCATCTATATCATCATCATTGCCTTCTTCATGATGAACATCTTCGTGGGTTTCGTCATTGTCACATTCCAGGAGCAAGGGGAACAAGAATACAAGAACTGTGAGCTGGATAAGAACCAGGTAGCCTTCTGGGAAGGAGAGGAGGGAAGCAGGGCCCACATAAGGATGGGCAGGATGTGGTTGCTCAGGACCCACTCAGAAGCATGGCTAGGGTCTTTGGAGGGACATGTGTGGATACCAACGTCCTCCATCCTGCCATCCAACAGAATGAGGTGTTTGCTCCAAATTCCTACAGCAGCATTTCTCAGACCTGACATACATTAAATCCTCAAAAATCCCATGTCTGGCAAAGGTGTTCAACCATCAATATTTGTTAAGGTTCCACTTATGAACACTTCATTTCAGGCAATGTGGAAGAAAGAAATTTTTGTCTTATCTAGAAATTGGAATGTTATGCTATGCCCAAGTATGTTGGTACCATTAATGATGGAGAAAGAAACTAAGACAATGGGGGACAGAGAGCTAGTGATGGGCAGGAGAACAGTTTTAAGAAGCCACTTAGATGGGTTCTCAAGCAAAACAGAGGTCTGAACAGGGGGCATGAAAAGAGAGTCTTAAATGAGAGTGGCATGGTGACATAGAGGACTGGAATATGTTAGCTTATGGGAACGGGCTAGCAACTCCCCAGGTGAGTGATGTGTGGTGAGGATTAGGAACCCAAGATTACCTCCCTTTGCACTCCCAGTGAAACCCATGTGGAAACATGCCCTGAATAAAGCCAACTCATGAGGACACAGCCCAGTAAGCCCAGCCCCATGCATGCCAGGAAAGCTAGACCCTTTGTGGGCTTTGATGTCTGCTCCTTGGGTTTAGATCAGTGTTTGGGCTACTGTATAGACTTGGTGTTGAAAGAAAGACAAGGAGGGAAGCCGATTGGAAAGCGTAGATGAGACATGCTGAGAGCCTGACCTAACATCAGTTAATTGTAGTAAAGATGTAAAAGCAGATCGGGTTGGCAAGACTTGGGGATTAGGCATGGAGGCCAAGGGTCAAGCAGACTGGAGTTGCTTTATGTTTTCTGACTTGGGGATTTGGGTGTTGTGCGTGAAAATGGGCTGACATTTTCTGTTTTCCCAAGATTCTAGTTAGAACAAAAATTCCTCTCCTATCAGGTCTTCTGATCTTGTAGGTACTAGACAATAAGGAAGAAGGATGCAAGATAGAAAATAACAAATTAGGCAAGATATACTCTATGGAGAATCTATGGTGTGGGGCATAACCAACGAGACTAGCTATGAGCCAATCAGTATTGATCAGGCACCAAACATTGCTGAGTAATACTTCAATTTTTACCGGTTAGAGAAAAGGAGTTGAGCTCCTTACTTGCAATCTAGATAGGGTTTGATGGTAAGGGAAGCCAGAGAAATCAACAGTATGCTTCACATTAATGTCACAGCTATGAGCTAGAGCCCAAGAACCCCTTCCCAAGTTGTGGTTTAACACACATCCTGCTTTTGACTGTCATGCATCCTTCCTCAGCCCCACTCTCTCCATACCTTTATTCTCCTGTCTTCCTTCCAGAGACAATGTGTGGAATATGCCCTCAAGGCCCGACCCTTGCGAAGGTACATCCCCAAGAACCAGCACCAGTACAAAGTGTGGTACGTGGTCAACTCTACCTACTTCGAGTATCTGATGTTCGTCCTCATCCTGCTCAACACCATCTGCCTGGCCATGCAGGTCAGTTGACAGCGGGGCTAGCCTCGGGAAAATGCTGAGGAAGGATGTAGTACAAGGAGTTGCAAGGCCAGATCAACTGGTCACCTGCCTGCAGCTGGGAAAGTAAAAGAGACAGAAGAATGAGAAAGAGGAAGAAGTATCGCTTCTAGGGGATGAAGTTCTTCTGTGACCATACGAGAGAATCCCTGGGGCCCTGGATTGATAACAGACAATAAAGGAGTAGAGACCCAAGAGAGTAAGCTTAGAGTCAACATCACAAGCATGGGGCATGGAGGTAGATCCAACACCTACCCCTACTACAGGGAAGTCAGAGTGTGCCTGGGCTCTCAGGCACCAGAAACCCCCAAAGTCAGAATGGAATTGTCAGAAACTCAGATCTTTCCCACCCCTGTTATCAGAAAGGGTAGGAAAGGCAAGAGCTTACAGAGTCTCCAGAGTCCACTCAGATGCCCAAGGATGGCTCAGGGGAAACCTCTGTAGAGATGAGTGCATCTGAGAAGATTGGACAGAAATGATAACAAGCCCAAGGGCATTGGGCTCTTGCTGGCTCTTGATCATGGTCTTCCCCTTCCCTCCACTTAGCACTATGGCCAGAGCTGCCTCTTCAAAATTGCCATGAATATACTCAACATGCTTTTCACTGGCCTCTTCACAGTGGAGATGATTCTGAAACTCATTGCCTTCAAACCCAAGGTAGGCCTCTGAGAGAAAGCTGTCTGATGGGATGGGGTAGACATGTGTCTACTAGACAAGGGAGGTAAAGGGAGACCATCCCAGCGAGGGGTCATCCCTTATCTGAAGAGTGCCCTAAAACCTACAGAGGCCAAGAGGCGAACCAGGCCAACTCCTTAAAACACAGCCTTACCTCATAGTCTTGCCCATGACTGGGACACACAAGAAGCAGATTCCTCCATGAGCGAAGCTCCAACTTTTCTCCTTCCATTTTCCACAACTGGCAAACCAAACTTCTCCTAGCCCAGCCCCCCAGATCTAGGGAGTTCTCTGATTTCCCTCTCCCATTTCATTTGCCAGGCAGGATGAGTGCTCATAAGAAGTCCAGGCTGCACTATGTCTGCCCAGGGCCCACAGAGATATTGCTATTGCTTCCTCTCTCCTCTAGCACAGGAAGAGCAGTCGCCTGCAGATTTTGCTTACACATCACTTTTTGTGAATAGCACCTCATCAAAGAGAAGAGGCTGGCACTGTCTGAATGAGGTGGAGCTGACAAGATTGACTGTCACTCTTCCTCACCAGTCCTGCCTCCTGTCCCAGGTGACACTGGAGCAGGCTAGTAGAAGTGATGTGTACTATCCTTGACCTCCATAGACAGGCCAGAATATCTGGCCTTCACTGGCTGAGACTGAGGGCTACTTGAGAGGGCAGCTGTAACACCAACTGTGGCTGTCTTAACACTTCCTGGAGATAGTGAAAAACTGGAGGATCACACTTAGAGACTTGAAACATTAACCCTTTTTCCAAGCTTCCTCTGCCCCTCCTTAACCAGCTTTACCAGATGCAACATAGAACAGCAGGAGGCAAAAAGACAGGTCTCCAACTATATCCTGTTTGTTTGACTTGGCCCAGAATTAAATGGTTGTAGGATTCCTCCTTGGCTGTTAGCATCCCTGCTGTAGGGCAGAAAGAAGTGACATACCCGCAATTTTAATACACAAGTATTAAGAGAGGGAGCTGTTATGTTCTCTGTCACATGAACATGTTCACAAGGATGGTTCCATGGAAAGGACTCTGCTGAGTACTTTTCAGAAAGAGTGGAGACATCCTTTGAGGCACGAAAGATAGTACATACAGACTCACAAACTCTGCGGCTTCTTTGCAACACAGGACACCTCGGGATCTTTTGTCCTAATGAATCAATCTCATTTGGCATGATAATAATTGCATCTCCCTGCCTCCAAGAAGGAAATATGCTCTTTATCATATATATATTTCCCTGTTCAGACCATCTGAGGATAAATTGTGCCCTGGCCTAGAGAAGACCAAGTTTCTGTAGCTATTGTCTATGGGGCCACAAACATTGCCACCCACATGTTGCCCTAGTCCAGGTTCCATGCCTGAGAACACAGAAGCATCACTGTAGCATCCTGAGCCAGGTCAGGAGAGTGGGACCACTGGGCTCCAGCCTCAGTTCTCAACCTCTAGGGATTGGTCATCACTTTCACCTATATTAGGTTTCATTCATCCCACAGTAGAGTCAGGTATGTTCCTGGTGTCTGAGGCAATCTCCAGAACCTGCAGTGGACTTTCTGAATCATGTCTCTCTAGCATACACAGTACATCAAGTCACCTGCTCTGGGAAGCCCATGAGATTGACATTTTCAGGGGCCTTGGCCTGAAATACACATTTGATATATCCTACAGGTGAAGGAGCAAACCAGTTCCTACGACATAACCAATTTCCTATTGCCTTCATAATAGGTTTCCTATCGCCTTCAATTCCTGTTTTTCTGTCCTGAGAAGACAGGGTAAAATATGAGTGATTTTTCCTGGGTGCAGAAGAGAGCTATCTCACACAGCCAGATAATGGCAAGGGGATCTCTTCTATGAATTCCTCAAAAGGAACCCCCAACAATAGAGGAGTGAGGACTATTAGTGTGGATGACCAGAGACAGTTGACTGGTTAACTGAGAAGAAAATTAAGGGGACCCTGGTCCCCTACACCCTCATTAACTGTACTCTTCACTGATAAATGGGCTAGATTATGTGCCCATGAATTTTTAGGCAGCATACCAAACAGAAATCTTCATAGCTCTGGTAGAAATGCCTACCTCGAGTTTGCCCAAAAACCATAACGTGAGTGAATTCTAACAGACCTGAAAGACTAATGGCTTCTGGACTTTTACCTTCCCCTATTGTGTGGTGTGAGTGAGTTCCCTGTGAAAGGGCAGTCAGCAAGAACAGAGAAGGTGGATATGTTAGTCAGCCTGGCATGATAACTATAAAGTGCCTGGAGCAACTTGCTTACAGCATAGTTTTGGAGGCTTGAATGTAGGATGCTCCCATCAGTACATTCCAGGGAGAGTGGTAGATGCTGGCAGGGTTGTGTATAGGAGCAGTACAGTTGCATCTGTAACCAGGAATCAGAGCAATGGAGCAGGCTGGAATCCGACGATTCTCTAAGAGCAGGCCTTCAGTGATCTACTTTCCCTTACTTCCCCTTCCCTCCCTCCCTCCTTCCTTCCTTTTCAGGAGGCTCCATTTCTTTCTCTTACCTTCCCTTGCCCTCCCCTTCTCCCCTCTCTACCACCCCTCCCCTTCCCTTCCTTCCTTCCTTCCTCCCTTTCACTAGGCTCCATTTTCTGGAGATTCCACTCTCCTCCAATAGCACCAATCTGGGGACCAAGCTTTTAACACATGGTCCTTTGATGGACACTTAACATCCAAACCACAGCAATTGTCATTACTCATAGCTGGGACCATGTCATCTGCAGGAGTCTCTGATTTGATTTTCCTTGCATATCCTCTTCACATCTGATTGGTTGATGGGTTGATCTGTCGGCCCTGCTTCTTTCTTCCGTTTCTTTCTACAGTGATTGATGCTGGTGATCTTTTCTCATTCATGTCTGTTTTCCTCATTACTCTGTATAAAATGAATTTACTCAAGAAAATATCTGCCCTGAATCCAGCTGCCCAACTCCATAAATCTATACTTTGTTCATACAAAAAAAAGCTATAAAAATATGAGATGTTAATATACACAAGTTTAAAGACCCCCTGCCACCCAGAACAGCTTGGAGAATGCAGGAGTGATCCAAAGAAAAGGGTAGGTGACCTGAACACCTCACAGGATGCCAAAGGAGTCTGGTCCTTAGATGTAGGGGAAATAGGCAAAAGAAACTTGCATGACATTTAATTCTGCATGAGTGTGCAGGTGCGAGTTGGGGAGAAGGTTTGTTTGGAATGGTTAAAAGGTAATTAAATAGTTGTTTAATTAGATTATATTCCTATCATGGCCTAAAATGTCAATAATTACAGAAAATTAAGATAATTTTTATGATAAACACTGAAAAAAGTCCAGCATCTAAAAATATAGCAAAAAGAAAACTAAAATTTTATAGCAATGATTAAACAAAAATTAATAACACAAGAAACATGTTTCTAAACTGGAAAGCCCAATTGCTGAAACTTTATTTCCCCTCAACTTCATCTGTGGATTTAAGACAATCCCAACTAAAATTCCAAAGGAACCCTACTCCAGCAAGAAAAGCAGAAGAGAGGGATCCTCACAGCAGACCAGGGGCTCATTAGGATGAGCCTTCAGGTTCAAGGTTTCTGCCCCTGTGGGCAGCTCTGACCTGACTGTGGAGGTCAGCAGAGGGTCTGGTGAAGGGCAGTGTAGCCACAGACTACTACTGTGTAGCAGGACTGGGTTCCAGGAGATAATGTTGTCAATAAATGCCTTCCTTTGCTATTGACAAAAGTTCAGCAAGAACAACTCAAGACAAAAGTCTTGAGTTGATGAGTTGTTGAACCCAGGGCTGCAGCACAGTAGGTCTAGAATGGTGTGAGTGTCCCTAATGGAAGGTTTTTAACCCCTCTGCTTCCATAAGGTTCTCAGTAGGACTGCTATTTCTGAAACTCACTCCACCCTCCATGGCTAGAGGCATCCGTAGGGGAGGGGGCTGGTGTCTTCTAGAAAGTCCTTGGGGCACCAAGTAGGGGACTCAGGGACCAGTGTGTTGTTTACTTAGTAAGGAATGGCCTGCTGTAAGAGAAGAGAAGGTGTTGTCTACCAGAGCCTCCTGGAAACTTAGCAGTCAAGAGTAATGTCAGCATTGTGCTGACATCTGATGATGAATCAGCCAAAAGGTCAAAGAGAAGGAATAAAAGATGGCTCCAAGCTCCCTGGCTTGACCCTCAGGGACTGGGCTGGTGCAACAATTCATTGACACTGAGGAGAGCAGGGAGAGGCCAGCCTGAAGGGGCTTTGGAGATGTATTGGGCTTTAAAAGCTATTAAAATCTAGAACAGGCAGTCCAGACAGGAGATCTATTTTAGTAGTCAGTACTGCATATGGTCCTCCTAAGTAGATGCTCCAGGAGAGCTGATCTGGACTCCCCTCTTCCCAGAGAGGATGTAGATAATGAGCTAACAGGTAGGACAGGTGGGAAGAAGGAAATGGGTAGAGAACATCTGGAGGCTAAGAGCTAGGATGACCAAAACAAGAGACCAAGACAAACCACTATGTCTCAGGCTGAAGGGCTGTGTGAGGCAAGCCAGCTACAGAGAAGAAAGGGGGGTGAACAGAGACCCGGGCACATGCACTGCCTGTCCCAAGGAACAGGAGGGGACCCTGGGTGTTCAAGTCCCCACACTAGTCCCCTCTGTGAGTGGTCAGAGGACTGTTTCCTCATTGTCACCTTGACCTAGAAAATTTAATTTAAACAACTTCAGGAGTAAGTAAAATGGTTTCTTTTAAAACTTGTGTGGAAACAGCCTCCTTTTTAGACGAATGGGCTTGCAGTTTATGTCATGATAGTCTATAAAGTCTTAATTCCCGGACATTCAACATAAAATGTTGAAAATACAGGATCTCTTGGCCATAATGTAACTGAAAAGGACTGCGAACAGTAAAAGATTCATTCCCCTCAAAAGTTGAAGACAACAGGAGAGCAAAGTATGGGACCTTAGGCTAAAAGCCGAAGTCGCAGCAGTTTTTCTTTTTTTAATTAGATATTTTCATTGTTTTACATTTCAAATGTTTTTCCCTTTCCAGGTCTCTCCTTCAGAAACCCCCTATCCCATCCCCCATCCCCCTGCCTCTATGAGGGTGCTCCACCACCCACCCACTCCCATTCTCCTGCCCTGGCACTCCCCTACACTGGGGCATCGAACACCCTCAGGCTGGAGGACCTCTCCTCCCACTGATGTCCAACAAGGCCCTCCTCTGCTATACATGTGGGCAGCACCATGCCTCATTTCCATGTGTATCCCCGGGAGCTCCAGGGTGGGGGGGTCTGACCAGTTGACACTTACTCCCTTCATGGGGCTGCAAACCCCCTCAGCTCCTTCAGTCCCTTCTCCAACTCCTCCATCTGGGACCTCACGCTCAGTCCAGAGCCTCTCAGGAGACAGCCATATCAGGCTTCCATCAGCAAGCACTTTCCGGCAACCACAATAGCGTCTGGGTTTGGTAATTGTATATGGGATGGATCCCAAAGTGGGGCAGTCTCTGGATGGCCTTTTCTTCAGTCTCTGTTCCTCACTTTGTCTCCATATTTCCTCCTGTGAGTATTTTGTTCACCCTTCTAAAAATCACTGAAGCATCCACACTTTGGTCTTCCTCCTTCTTAGGCTTCATATGGTCTGTGAGTTGAATCTTGGATATTCTGAACTTTTGGGCTAATATCCACTCATCAGTGAGTACATACCGTGTGTGTTCTTTTGTGACTGAGTTACCTCACTCAGGATGATATTTTTAAGTTCCATCCATTTGCAGCGGGCCAGTTTTATTTGTGCACGGTACCTACACATGTGTCTTTCAGAAAACATGTGGCTACTTAAGGCACAGCTGCCCCACACAGCAGGATATGTGGCCTCCCTAAATCTGCAGAGCTGGCTTGGCCACCCAGACCCACTCTGTAACTCTACCCTGTTCCACAGCGCCCCCTGGAGGCAGCCCAGTGGAACAAAGAGCAAGATGGAACTTCATAGAGCCTCTTAACTGAATTTAGTTGAAATCTGTTTACCTTAGCTACTAAGAATCACAGTGTCTTTCACTGTCAGTGAAACCCATAGGACCACAGACTCACCACATGTGTCACTTAAAGAAATAGAAACGGAAAAGAGGAAGGAGGAGGGCACTGGCTATGACATGCCACAACCCCTTCTGTTCCTTCTGGCCTCATTAGGAGAGCCCAGTGGACGGTGTGTGTACAGCCAGTCCCGAATTGCTCTTTAGCAGCTGATTGGTAAGCAGGCATTCCCCTGATTATTGTTTATTTGTGGTGTGCCCACGGACACCTGATGTGCGCAGTGCCCAGCAGACAGGCACAAATGGGCTCCTCAGGAGGGGCCTCCTCGCCACAGCTCTTGTACCCAGAGATTTGCATATTGTTACAACATTGTGACAGGTTTCTTTCCTGCATGGTGCTTTTACCATGAATGATAAAAAATAATTATATGACTTACATAAAGCCTTAGTGTGGGAAGGGAAGTATTAGCTATTACATTTAATTATTTAACGTGGAAACATATTCACACTGTGTAAAAGCCCAGTGGGAAGGTACACTGTGGTTCCCTCTCTCTGATCCTGACACTGGAAAAGAAACTGAAGGCCTGAGAAGAGGGATTCCCAAACCCAGAGGGTGCTGAGGCAGGAACTCAGCCCACACAAAACAGTGACCCTGACTGTGTGCCCGAAGAGTACCAGATCCTCCTGGGCAGGAAGAGCCTTCTGTGAAGCAGGAGCCATCAGGAACTGAAGCCGTCGTGGCACCAACAGTGAGCGTTGAGCACTCCCTCAGAAACAGACCTTGCAGTACTTGGCAGACCTGGCAAGGCAGGAACTTCCAATGCCCATGAAGGCATGCACAGTTATTATTGCCATGTCCTATGTAAGTGAGCTGCGACACTGAGGCTGGAAAGCCTACTCTCAACTCTCAAGGCTCATTGAAAGTGAAAGCAGCCCACCATTTCTTTTGTGTCTTATTACAAAGGTAGTTCTGGTGGCTGGATCTAATGATATTCATAGCATCATCCCTTAATGCTTTTGACGTCAGTCAGACATGGGGCCTAGGACCAGGAGATGAAAGAATGCAGATTGGGGGGAGCTGATGGAGGGTGTTAAGCAAGAAGGAGTGTGTCTTGTCTGGGTTTTGAAGGCTTCCTCAGAGCCTGTGCTATCCCACTTTTAGAGAGCTGCAGCAAGGCCAACTTTTTTCCTTCTCAGAAAGGGCAGCCTGCTCTTCTTCATTGTACCCACTGCCATTGCTGCCAGAGCCTCTTACTCATAGACTATAGAGCAGTGCAGGCCTGAACCTAAAGTTCCTTGCCATGGCTCGCTCCAGGGATACAGCCTTCAGCACCCTGATCTGAGAGAGGTCTTTTGCATAAATCTGTTCATTTATTCTAGCATGGGTAAGGAGAAGCAGCTATGAGACCCTCCAGCCAATTCAGACACAACTAAGGCAGAGGGAGAAAAAGCTCCTGAGTCCCCTGAAAGGAGCTTAGCCCATAGCCCCGAATTCCATCTGCTCCAGTGGGCAGACCACCAGCTTTGGGGGTTAGTTTCAGGTCTACGGACTCCATCCTTGCCTCTTCAAAGCAGGGATCCATCCCTGGCCTGCTCTCGCCAACTGTCCTACAGTAACCAGCTCAGTTCAGGAAGCTGTCCAGAGCTTCTGAATTAGCATGCCACAGGATGAGCCTGATGGGAACACGGAAGTCTTCACTGCCTCGCAGGCTGTAGGCCACGAGCAGCTGTGTGCTTGGTTGTGCCTTCTCCATTAGATGCCGCTAATCTCCATGATTAGTTATGTCTAAGTGGCACCCTGATGTAATGTGATTTATATTATCTCTGCTTGGTGTCGGTTAACTGTTGATTCCATGATATTCCATAACATCAGCCTTTCACAGATACCCTGAGGCTTTGCCACAGCCCCTGCCATTTCTGGCTGGATTCAGCACCTCTCCCCAGTTTATCTAGTTTCCTGCCTCTCAGCTCCACAGCCCAGGACCCAGAAAAACCACTGATTCTAGTAACAAGGCTCAGCCTGCCATTATGCCTGTGTTCCTCAACACAACCTCACAACCTGCCCTGCCTAGCAGTGCTTCACAGCTTTCTCCAAACACTTGCTCCTCCTAAGCCAGGAATCTCCACTCTCTTTGGGGACCCCAGGTTGGGTATAGGCCATGTTTGTCCCTCTCATTTTAGACTCTGCTTTGCAAGGAGGGTTCGGCCACTCCCTCTGGTCTCATACTGACTGGCGTTTCTTTTCCCTGTCTGGGTTCTGTGGTCATTCCAGAGCCCTGGAACACAGCTTTGAGTACTTCACCTTCAGCCCCACTCCCATACCCTCCTCTCCTCTTCTCCTTCCTTTTCCCTCTCTTTCCCTCTGTCTTCTTTTCATCCATGTTCTCAGTATCCCCATCTCCGACAGAACACCCATGTGTTCTGTGACTCCCCAATCCTGCCACCACTTGTGTGTTCTACGTCTCCCCGTCCTGTGCAGCCCCCTGTTTCCCACTGGCCTTAAGTGGCCTTTTTCACCACCATCATGTCCAGCTCTTGCCTTTCACATAATTCCTGTGATTCCTAAATGTGTTTGTCGTCCGCATCCCATGGTGCCGAGTCTCCCCTCGCCCGTGTTTTGTTTTTTACCTTATCTCTCTGTCAGTACTCTCACATCTAGCCTCGGCTCAGATCTCCCATAGCTTTCCTGGGTTTGCTTTTGTGGCCTGGAAGGGAACAGTCCTGGGCCAGTCCACATCAGGTACCAGGAAGGTCCTGGCTTCCTCCTATTTCTTTGCTTGGCTTTTCCAGACCCGTATAAGTTGATGAAAATGGGCAGGAAGGAATCTAAAAGAGAAAGCATAACAAATAGTAAGGAGAACCAAATTTTTACCTTAGAATTTCTATGAATAGGTATCATCACCTTGGCATACCAGTGGAAGTATGCACAGAGAGTTTTGTGGCTTTCTGCGTTACCACCATCTGTTGTGAAGTTTGTGCCCATTCTGATAGAGGAGGCTGCTGGTCTGGGCAGAGGAGAAGCAGAATCCAGGATTCTGCAATGTTGTGTATCTACAACCTCTCCTGCAGTAATCCTACTCTCTGTATCAGAGATGGCACCCCATCCCCCTGGAAGCCCAGCACTCTTCTCCACAAGCTTCTAGCCCAAGGAAGACCACGTCTCCTCTGGCTTGAGCAGATGTTTTCTAAGAACTTGGCAGTGTATTCTCTATATGAACTTGAGTGTAATAAGATTAAGCTACGACAACCTGCACATGGTCACAATATCAACACTGCCAGCCTGACTGCTCTCAAATGCATCTCAAGAATAGGAACCAGATCCTCATAGAAGTAGGGGGAAGAGGGGTGGGAGAGATGGATTCTGGAGGGGAAAATAGGAAAGGAGATAACATTTGAAATGTAAATACATAAAATGTCCAATAAAAAACGAATAATAACCAGATAGATGGTGAGCAGAAAGGGCCTTGGTGAACCCAAGAACCTACAGCTTCTTGTTCCTTCTGCATATGTTGCTTCTAGATACCTGGTTTTAATTTCCCTTTTGCTCAGCCCCACATGAAAGCCAAGTCTGTGGATGCTACTTAGCAATGAGGTGGGCAGGTTGACTCTACCTAATGATGACAACTAATATGAATTTAGAGCTCCCTCCAGATTAAGTACTGGTCTGAGTGCTTTGTGTGTGGGGTATCTTGTAAATGTTACCTTAACACTGTGGTCAGCCCCATTTTCCATATAGGAAAATAGACAGAGAGTTTAAGCTATTTGCTCATTCTTCATACTATAGTTTGGATCTTGACTCTACTGAGATGCAGTTGGACTTTTAGAAGTAGGGCCCCAGTGGAAGGAAGTTAGGTCCTTGGAAGAGTGTCTTTGAAGTATAGAGGTCCTTTCTGTTTCCTTTGCTTGACCACCATGAGATAAACAGACCTATTCTACCACTGTGAGCTGCCACACCAGAGACCCAAAGCAGCAGAAACAATGTCACATAATAAAACCATGAGCCCAAATCAATTTCCTCTCTCACTGATTCCCACATGTACTTTGTCATGGTGATAGGAATCTGAGACACACAGTTGCTCAGTTAGAACGTGGCAACATAGGATTTAAGCCAACTGCCTCCAAAGGTCATTCTGTTAGGAACACTGCCTGAGTCAACAGAGTAGGTCTCCCATGACATCATTGAATTGAGGTACGACTAATCCAAAAGAGAAGAAAATACAAAATCTTTGTGTATATAAAGTGTGAAACTTTTGTAGTCATGTTTCCTTCCTGAAAATGATTTGCTGAAGCAAATGCTAATTAGTTGTTCTTACTCAGAAGCTCCGCCCAGGGGGAGGAGGCTAAAATGCAATGATCAGACTTTGACAATGGAGGCCATGCCCAACTTTCCCTAGGTAGGCCAGAAGGGAGACCCCATATTCTGTTCTCATGCCAAGATGCTGGTAATTTGAAAGGGGAGGCCACTCAGCATGTAGGATGCTGTGGGTGGCAAGAGAAGGCTTCTAGCTACATATGCACCGTCTTTTCTGTGTGCATCTTTTTTCACCGGCTCTGAGGAGCAGGGAAGTCAGAGGTTTGGTTTGCCACTTCTAAAAGAGCCAGCACAATGCTCTCTAGCCCTGATATCCTACTCTAGGGAGCCCACTCATCCGAGGAAGGATTAGTGGCAAGTATAAGCTGGGCCTGGTTAAACTGATTTTTATAAAAGAAAGGGTCTGTGTCCCCTCCTTTCCTCTCTGTTCTACTCCCGAGCCCCAAATGCTCATGGAAAATGAAAGGTGGGGAAATGGGTATGCATGCGTGCAACTGTGTGCCCACAGAAGAGCATGCGTGCAACTGTGTGCCCACAGAAGAGCATGCGTGCAGCTGTGTGCCCACAGAAG
>JADRCH010000155.1:1935025-2045004 GCA_019843965.1 Rhynchomys soricoides | reverse complement strand
CTGTGTGCCCACAGAAGAGCATGCGTGCAGCTGTGTGCCCACAGAAGAGCATGCGTGCAGCTGTGTGCCCACAGAAGAGCATGCGTGCAACTGTGTGCCCACAGAAGAGCATGCGTGCAGCTGTGTGCACACAGAAGAAAACTCTTAACTCTTTCACACCAGAGCGTATAGAAGAAACATTCTCCCAGGCCCCTCCTCATGTAAGGACTTGGCCAGGTGTCTCCCTTGGGCAACCTATTATTACCAAATTGGTGGGTGTGGGCCTTGTTTCTGGAACTGGTGAGGGGCAAGTAGGAGGTAATGGTTCTTGAATAGTGGGAAGAAGAAGAAAACAACAAAAGGAAGAGACCTTGAAGCTGGATCTGAAGCCATCCTCAAGGTCCAGCTTAGAGGATTAGTGGGCCAAGGGATAGAGCGATAGCAATGTGGGTCTATACGTCAGGGTGAAAAGCTGCCTCTTAAAGGGACTCTCCACCCTCAGATTGCTCTGACCCCTCTGCATTCCAGCTGTGCGTGTGAGCGCCAGGACTGGGTGTCCACCAGAGTCTTTGGCAACAAGGGAACTCAGTTTCTACACCCAGTGATTTCCACAAGGTCATTTGATAGAAGACAGAGAAGTCAATCAAAAGCCCCAGCAGCATTGCCTGGGACAGGAAACCAGGAGGTGGGATTAATCCCAACAGGCCTAACCAGTCCAGTGATGTACAGCTACGGCCAGGGGAGGGTGATGACTGAGGGTCAGTTCTTTCTCTCTGCACATAAAAAAAAAAAAAAAGAAAAGAAAAGAAAATCAATCCAAGAGAAAGGAAAAAGAGAAATAAACAGCTGGGGGTTGGCGGTCCCTTTAGGTCTCAGCCCCTTACCCCTGGAATGCACTAGCAGATTAATTGTGTATATGTATACATGTATATATGTGCTTTTCACTACGGAGCCCACCCTGCCTTCCTCCTTCTCTCTCCCTGCTCGGAGGTATTGCAGACCATGGCCAATTAACCCATTTGTTGCAGGTCTTTGGTGGATGGAAAGATCCCAACTCCTCTTCATTGCCTGAACAGAGACCCCCACCCTCCTCTCTCCTCCTATTCCGTACCGCAGTAACGTCTGCTTGCCCGGTTTTCTAGGTTGCCGCTGGACACCCTATGGTTTTGCTTTTGGTCCTGTTTCTCTCCCTTCTCTTCTTTGACCTCTCTTTCGTTTCCCTTCTGAAGTAGCTCTACTCCCGAACAAATGACTCACATTTACAGATAGTCCCCAGCATTTTTCCAAGATCCAGTTTTAAAGAATACACACATGTAAGGTTCACTTGGAGAGTCACCCTTACCTGCCCGCTCCCAAATTAGTGTTCCTTTCTACACTGAGTAGCGTGTAAGAACCCAGGAGTACACTAGTTATTTTCTGCTTAGAGCATGTGACGTAACTGGAAGAGAGAAGTCCCTGACTCAGGCTGACCCTCGTCTGACCTGTAACCTGGACAGCTTCGGCCCTGGTCAGGCTGCCCAAAGCCTCCTGGGGCAACATAGGTTTTCTTTGGGCAGAAATGCCTGGGAACTTAGAGTCCCCTTTCCATGTGGCCTGACCTCCTCTTCTAAGAATAATAACCCTAGGACAGCCTGTCTTGTAGTTTACTCTAGAAGGAGACCACTGGGAAGCCAGACAACTTAGGGAGGCATAAAGCCAGGAGGATGGGGGAACAGAAGCTTAGCTCTTATGAGTAAAAAGCACAAGAGCGAGCTGGCAGCCCTTAGGAGCAAAGGGCTGAGAAGCTCCGTGGGTAGACTTCCTGCTTCTAAGCCTCTTGCCAAACCCTAGACACCCATCTCCGAGAGCCCAGCTGAGCAAGCACAGATTTGCCCCTTTGGAGAGCTTTCTCTGGAAAACAAAGGGGGCAAATGTCACTGTTAAAAGAAGACAGGTCTCCTTAGGCCTAGGTCCTCTACATTCCACCAAGGGGACGGAGACTCTGTGCTCTGAGACAAGGTCCTTTAAGCTGCCACACCTCCCACAAAGGCAATAATCAGAAAAAAGAGAATGCCACTTGCTCTTTGTAAGGAGGACCTCTGGGTGTTCTGGTCACACCGTTGTTCATGTACCTCAAAAGGTCTTCCATGGATTCTCATCTGCTTCCTCTTCTGAGTAAGTGGAAAGTCGATGAAGCCCGGGCAGGCAACAGTAGTAAAGTTGGGACCGTAGTCTTTCCCTCCATGCCTGACTCTCCTCTCCAGGGCTCTCTTGCTTTTATTCCCTTCCTAAGAAGGCTGTAGCCCACCCACCAACCAATCTCCCCTCCCCCAGCCTGTGCCCAGGGAAGTCCTCCATAGCTCCCTTCACTTTGGGCAGCATCCTCATCCTAAGACTTTCTATCGAGGAGCCCACTATGGTACTTACGAGACACCCCTGAGGGTACTGTCTAGAGAGGCTTCTAGACCGGGAGATACTTCTATCCCATCAGAAAAGTCAAACTTGCCCTGAGGCTTATGGGCATGACCAGTGCAGGAAAGAGGCTAAACCTGATTCCACCTACACAGAGTCCAGCTTACTATGGACACTGCTTCAGTGATCCGGTCTCTTGGTTATCTCTGAGCTTTGATTCCAGACTTATCAACCACAAGATGACTTTTCTCTCTCCTGATAGGTCCTTCTAGTAGACAGAACTGAAGGTATAGGTCATATATGATAGACTATATGCTATATACAATATACATATATATGATATACTATATATTAGACTATAGGAGATGACACATAGTGTAGTCCAGCCACGCCCTCCAACACCGAGTCTCATTCACACTCCCTATACCCATGGCTACTTCTGCCCTGAGGAAGTGGAAGGATCCTCTGTGGAGGAGGCGGAGAGGGTGTGGACCATGTGACCCATGAAAGGCCGGGCAGGAGGGTTGAACTGAATGCCTCCCTGCCGCTCCTAACCCAACCAGGTTCCTGGCCGGATGCTGGTGTTTGGAGCTCCCAACAGCAACACTCAGGTGCCAGGACAGTGATTCTAATGGTGATGTCGCTCTGTTCTTGTCCTGTCTAATATTCCTTTTTAATCCCCGTCCTGCCTGCCCCTCCCTCATGTAGGGTTACTTTAGTGATCCCTGGAATGTTTTTGACTTCCTCATCGTCATTGGGAGCATAATTGATGTCATTCTCAGTGAAACTAATGTGAGTATCACTCTGCCCTCCCCAGGGGCCCTGGTCCTTCCACCTCTCCTGCTTCCTCCACTCCTCCCTCCCTCTCTCTCTCTCTCTCTCACTCACTCTCTTTGTTTACCTCTTTTTATGTTTTTGTTTTAATTTCTGATTTTACCCACCTCCAGTCATGCTTTTTATTGAACCTGCCGTCGTCTTGTGAGGGGGGAAAAAAAGCAGAAATCTATTCTCCTTTTTTTCCCACGTGTCCGGCTATGCCGGGTCTAAGGGCGCGAGCTGAGCGGAGGGAACAGGCTGCACACTGGTTGGGCCAGCTCTGGCTGCCTTCCGGGGGGCTGTCGCCCACCCACCTCGGAACTAACCTAGCTTTTGTCAGGGCCTCTTCATCCTGTGAAAACCAGGTTGCCCGGTTTGAGCGGCCAGCATGTAGAGTGGTAAGAGTGTCTAATACACCTCGTAACCTTTTTCTTCTCTCATTTTTTTCTCTTCTCTCCTTTCTTTCATGCCTCTTTGTTTTGTTTTGTTTTGTTTTGTTTCCATTTCCCTCTGCCCCGTGTTTTTGTTTTCTCCTTTTTTTTGTTGGTTTGTCTCCTTCTCTCTTTCCTGGCTTTTCTGCCCCATGCAGCACTATTTCTGTGATGCATGGAATACATTTGACGCCTTGATTGTTGTGGGTAGCATTGTTGATATAGCAATCACCGAGGTACACGTAAGTACATGGCGTCTGTGACCCAGCCGACCCCGCCTGCTCTAACATCCGTCTGTTTCCCCCGCTTTATTTTTTGTCTTTCATTTTTATCTCCTGTGCCCACCTCCTTATTTCTATTTCATATTTTAATTCGTTTAAATTGGCTCAGATTGGGTTTTTTGGTTGTTTTGTTTGCTTTGTTCAGAAATTTCTTTTTTTTTTTAGTTATTTGGTTAATCTTTGGAACGCACTAAGACTTCCTTTTAAATGTTGGTTGCTGCATCTTTTTCTCTCAGCCTGGCATGACTCACACCGTATAGGAGGGTGCAGCTATGTGAATTATGGAGGGAGAAAAATGAAGGGTTATTTACAAGCTCTGGGCCACGATTGGAGCTGGGACCTAAGCCTTTCCTAACCCCAGACTTCATCTCCAGACACCACCTCACCTCCTCTTGATTGTCCATCCTCATAACGTCTTAAAAAGGTGTGCTCTCAAACAGAACACCCAGAGTTGAGGCTAGGAATGTGCCTGCATTATCAGCCATGACCTTCCCTCTCCCAAGAACTAGCTGATTGTCTTCACATTGAACAGACTGTCTGTTGACTAAACGCCATTAGCCCATGGTACTGGCCATGTTTCAGTTTTGCTTATCCTCCCTTCTCTGGAAACAGTGAGGATAAACAGAGGAACCTGCTGGACAGGTGATTTACTGACAGCTTTTGGATGGGTTTTCTCTTCCCATCGCCATGGACACAGGATCCATGTAACAGCCTCATGCCCATGTGAGCTCACCATAGAGCATGAACTGTGTACCTGCCTACTCTCCCTTCCCTTGCCCTTCATAACCTGCCCCTGGCTCTCGGGCCTCAGGCAGCCCCACAGCCACAGCCCTGTTGCCCTCCCCTCCCCAGAGCTGCCTCCTTCTATACAGTTCTTGCACATGTCTCCTTGTTACCTGGCATGTTTAAGCATCCTCTCTTTATCTATAAAGCAAGTCCTCTTGCAGTTATTCCTTAACATGTCTTGTTTAGTTTTTGTCATTATTTTTCATTAAGTAAGAGACTTGATGATGTTTGCATAAACCTTTGATGGATAGAACCATTGAATACGAGCACAGAGCACCTGATTCTGTAATTCGATCTTAGATGTTTGGAATTCCCTCGCTGTCCTCCACACATCCCACCCCCTCCATGCAGCCTGGCCTATTCCTAAGACTTTGAATGGACATATTCTCTCATTGGTTTGGTTCTCCTCTGTGTAACCACAGGGCTGAGGAAGGACAGTTTCATGCTCTTCGTTACAGTCCTTTCTTTGCCCCCTTGCCGATGCCCTTGGCTTATCCTATAGCTCCAGCCTCAACTGCCCCCTGTCTCTGAGACCTTGGGTTTGCGCGCCCCCCCCCCCCGTGTGTGTGTGTGTGTGTGTGTGTGTGTGTGTGTGATTATAGAGTAAGAAAATGGCCACCATTGGAGCTGGGACCCAAACCTTTCCTAATCCCAGACTTCATCTCCAGACACCACCTCGTCTCCTGTTGGTTTTCCAACCTCACAACATCCTACAAAGATGTGCTCTCAAGCAGAACACCCAGAGTGTGCAGCTATGTGTGTGCGTGCATGCGTGCACTCATGCACCTGTATGCATACATGTAAACCCTTAGGCTTATCTCCTTCCAGTAAATTCCCAGATGAATAATAATGAAACCAGTCTTCCACAACTGCTGCTAACCTCCTTTC
This sequence comes from Rhynchomys soricoides, assembly GCA_019843965.1. NCBI lineage: Eukaryota > Metazoa > Chordata > Mammalia > Rodentia > Muridae > Rhynchomys > Rhynchomys soricoides. The sequence goes on along the minus strand of JADRCH010000155.1, from coordinate 2,039,432 downwards.
TGAGTAGCTGCCTGGTCCACAGTCTGTGTGAACCAGTTGATATTTAAGTCTCAGAACTTAAAGGCTAGACTCTGTGCTTAGCACGGATACCACGCACTGCACTGCCCTGAGGGTCCTGCCAGGAAAACACCAATAGAAAGACAAGCCATCAGACAGTACTGCAGATTTGTACAGAAGTCAGTGCAAAGATATGCAGTAGAAAAACATGAGGAAAGGGCGGCTGACTGCTTCCCATGGTGGCAGAAGACTCACTGCACCCCAGGTGTTCCCCTGGGGTTCTTTTACTGCTGGCAAAGCCCATAGCTCTCATCCTGCCATGACATCTCTATTTCTGTTTTCAGTTTTTAAAGGGCGAGGGATATATACTGTTCCCTATATAATAATGTAGACGTGGTTATCCACGTGTGCTCACATAACCGCACCTATTCAAAAGCCTATGTCAACTGTGAAGATCTATGGAGTAAAAACTACAGCCTCTAAGCAAATCATGTCCTCTCAAAATCCCTGATCTTACTGGACCATCTCCTTGGTGTGCCCATAACTTAGAGCCTACACCCACCAAGGGTACCCCTTTTCCCAGCTGCTGTTAATTAGACTCATGGAGGTGACCAGCAGGTGCAGCCCATTAGAGAAAGTATGGGTCATCAACTGCCACAGGAGCAGAGCCTTGATGGGCCTGTGGCCACAAGTGTTACCATAAAAGCCTGCACTAGGCCAGTCAGTAGGACAGCAGCAAGATAAGAATGCCTGGCTCACATTTCTCTGCCTTTCAGTGAGCTGCTGCAAGCCCGGTGCCAGGGTGTTCTTAGGGTCCCATGAGAAAATCCAGGAAATCCCGCATCCCTGGACCCTGCTCCAGGCCTTACTTTTCTACACACATGCTATCATCACAAGCATAGATTCCCAGACCCGGGTTCTACCCAGAAGCTACCCATGATGGCTTTTTTGCCTGTAAGCTGTCCTCTCATGCTCCTCCGGGACATGGCTGTCATCCTACTGAATCTTATATTCACTCTTCCTTCTTTCCTTCCTTCCTCCCTCCCTCCCTTCCTTCCTTCCTCCCTTCCTTCCTTCCAAGTATTTTGCATGTTTAAACCCATCTACCTTTCCCCAGTGAATGTCCCTCCCCTACAGAAAATGTACTTTTTATCAATTCTGGGGTCAGCACACACTCATCTCAGTATGCTCACAGTCTCCTTCTATGGGTAGACACTTGGTATATATCTGTGTCAAAAAGAACCCAGTATTCATGGGTTTGCATTCGAGCGAGAAAGTACAGAGAATAAAGACAAGAATGTTCAAAGAGGTTTGGCCAGGGGCACCTGCAGTGAACCAGTGGGACGTTTATGTTCAGAGCAACTTTGGATTTACCTTCTTTTTTTATCCTAAATTTTGAACTCTGAAGATTCCGAATGGGATCCCCCTAATAGCTGCAGGCTGTTTCCAAGTGCCCCTGCAAACCTCCACTCGGCCTTGTATGGCTGCCTCAAACCCAGGTCTCTGCCCTTCTCCCTAGCACTTCACCTTGTCTACATCTGCCCCATTCTTCCCATGTGAGTTCTGTAGAGCCAAAGTGTGCCGTTGCTCCACTTTGGTAGAGCCTTGCTTCTTCCCCAGTCCTGGAGTAGGAATCAAACCTTCTAGAAATGTTCCATGGTTGTTCGTGGAAGTTCCAGTAGCATCCCCCAGAATGCCCTTTGATATTTCAAATGGGAATCAGTTTGAGGATGTGACCAGTAGCCTTTCTGAGTTTTTTTCATTGTGCCTCTAAAAGGATATTGAATGGTAGAAAGTTCTAGAAGACCTCATTTCCTACATTATAGGCATGGAGAACCACTTTCAAATTGTACATTATAAAGCTATGGTTGTGATTCCAGTCTAGGACCCAGGAACCCAGTGTCTTAGGGTAGTTACTCCAGGTCTCTAGGCCTCAGTATGTTTGAATGTGGTAGGAATTGGATAAAGAAAGCTGAGTCTCTTGCAGCTCCTGGCCTTTGTGATCCAGTATGGTGAGGTAAGAGTTCCCTGCTACATTTCTAGGATTCACAGGTCTACAGTGTGCTCACCTCCACCTGGGCTCCTATGTGGCTCATTTGGGGATTGTACAGAGACAGGATAAGAAAGACCATTCCAACAAGAGCTGTAGGCACTAGGATAGTACCTGGAAAAGACCACCAACCCTTGGGGGCTTCTAGGCAAGTTTAGGGGAAGAAACATGGAAGAATGGCTAGATGCAAGGTGTTGGGCCACAGAAAAGACCAGAGCCTGAAAATAAACTAAAAATCAATGGCATTTGCTATGACCTTGGCTGGTTAGGAGGAAGAAGAAATAGGAACAACATGAGACCTAGTCCTTGACTGTGCCAGTCATCAAGACAACTCCATGACTCATGTGATTGAATCAAGACCAAGGAGCCCCTTCACATATGAAATCTAGGCCTAGGCAAGGCAAGCAACCTGTCCAGAGTCTTATAGCTAACTGATGACATGCCTATGATTCAAGCCATTCCTATCAGTCAACTCTTACGTGCCCACAGAGCAACAGCCATGCACTGAGATGGTGTCAGCATAGCATCACTGAAAGTAGGGATTGGTGGCTTCTCCCACTCACAGGCCCTCCTCTGGTGCCTTCCTGCAACTGATCTACACACAACTGCTTACCAATCTCCAGGTGCTGATGCTCAGCCAAGGGATGCTTGCTACCCTTGGGATGCTCACACAAAGCATTGTGTAGGGACCTCACAGAGGCAGTGGCAAGAGAGAGACTCCAGAGAGAGCAGGCATGGAGATGGAATGCACACCACATCCATTGGCCAGATCAACAGAGGCAAGAGACAAGGAGAGAGAACAAGAGGAGTATACAGGGATGCCAAACTGGCAAAGGGCTGCTGTCATCTTCAGGAAAGGACAAGTTACAGTGCTAGCTCCAGGTCCCCTCACCACCATCCCTGGTACCACCATCCCTGGTGCTGCCTTCCCCCACAGCATCTTTCCACCACAAACCCACAGCCATGACTTCCAGTTACCAGCTGTTCCTTACTGGCTTCCTGATAATGAAGCCCATTGGCTCTTCCCTGGCTCCAATTCCCGCCCACATTAGAGAACAGACTGGGCACAGAGCTTGGTGCCTATTATGAGTGCACCCCTACAGATATGAGGAATTCACAAAGTAGCAAACAATACAGACATGACCATACACTCACACTGCTTAGCTTGGGACACTATGGACATCCTATGTCAACGGCTCCAGTGCCCCTGGATAGCACATCCAGGCATTTTCACTTGCAGCAGGAAGGTACTAAAGACCCAGATGATCACATGAGGTTGTCTAGGGGACACCATCTGGCCTGCCTAGGCTTCTTCCCACACAGAACTCACTCAGTGATTACATCCTAACTCTGTTGTGAGTAGTGTTTCTGAGACCATGTAAGCACAGTCTGTGTGGGGGGTGGGAGGAGGAGGGATGCTAAGGAGATGCTACTCCAGCCAAGCAAAGCATTCTGGGTAATATGGCTTTAAGGCTCAAGAAAAAGTTACCCCAGACTTTCTCAGCCTTCTTTTCGAAGTTGTCATTACCTAGGCTGTGGAGCCTAAGACAGAGATCTCAGAGAACCCTCATCCCAAGCTTCTCTGAAATCTTGTGTCCTGCTGTGAAGACATGACCTACGGGCTTTCAATCTAGGGCATGATACTAAGAGAATAAAATACCAGAGAGGTGATCAGATCTAAGACTGAATTTTGAAGTAAAATATAACTTAAGTAGATGATATCTTAATCCAGGCAACAAAAGGCTAAGAAAGAAAGCATCAGGAGGGATGATAACCATAGTGAATGAAGGATCCCCAGTGTGTGAGTGGTTAAAAATAAACTACTTTATTCCTTTGTGATGTCTCCAGGCTAGTTTAGTGGGACCAGCTGAACTGATGAATTTTCTGAAGTGTCTCCATCTTATTTAAGATGAGATCAACCCAGAGGTCCTTTAAGGGCTTACCCAGGGTCCTTGGAAGTGATGGGTAGATAGGAGGACATTAGGGCGTTCCTAGAAGCAAAGCAACCACCCAGAACAACTGCACAGCAGAGCCCTGGCATGTCTACCGAGCAGATGGCCTCTGCAGCTCTCCTGTTCAACTGCTGAATCCCCAGAGACACGGACCCCTTTATCTAGCAATCCATGAGCAAAAGCCCTGGACCAGCCAGAGATTTGAAGGGTGGGGTGTGACCAAAACATACACTTGGAGACATAGGCTTGACCATCATGACATCTGACTCAAGCCAATGGAAGAGGGGCTTGGGTGCTTGGACAGGAAATGCCCTGTGCATGTGAGTATGTATGTCTGTGCGTGTGAATGTGTATGTGTGCGTGAGTGTATATGTCTGTTCATCTGTTTCTATGTTTTCTATCTACCCAGTAGCTATATTCTACTGACCCATCCCCTCCAGACACGCAGCCTGGCCAGGCAGCTGGCAATCAGAACAATACTGACATAGAATGTGTGCCATCATGCCTAGAGAAGGCCCTTCTACCTCCTTCCTCACTCTCTCTGCCATCCCCAAAACAATCAAAACCAACTCTCTATGGGAAAAAATAAAATAGTTCTTTAGTCAATTGCTAAGAAATATGTTACCAAGAAGTATTTTCAGACTGCAAGGAAAGTAACTATGAAACATTCTTTCCTCCAGTACCCCATTGTGTGTTTCCTTGTGTGTATCTTAAAAACAAACATCTGAAAGTAGACACACGAGCCTAGGCTACAGCACCAATGGGTGAGATCAGTCAGGGATGATTGCTGTATGCCAGAGCCCAGTGCTGGGGTATCTCCCCAGGAAGATTACCAGGGAAACTGGGACAGGAGGGGCCTTGAGGTGCTCCTGTGAACTATGGCCACCGAGCAAGCCCAGCCATCTAGCCCAGGAAAACAACTTCTTTGGGCACTATTGGCATTATCCTAAGTTGTGTACAAAGCCTTGGAGACTAAAAAGCAGTTCAGCATCCTTCCATGTCAATGGCCAAGGGTCTCCATCTCTGAACTGAGCTCTAGGCAAGGCCATGCCCAGCCTGAGCCTGAATTTTTAGAAAAAGTTCCTTCTGGAGAGGATTGGGGACTACCTCCTTAGATCTTCTCTTAGACATAATTGGAATTCTGCCTTTTCTAACCTGAGGAACTGTCACTATACAACTCCCCTGCTTAGCTGTGTGTGGCCAACGGTGGGCACACATAAACCAGGGTTTGACCTTCAGCCAGTACTTCATAGAGCAGGCCAAAGTGTAGAAAGTGGGAGTACTAAAACGTTAACCGGAAACAGGCTAACTAAGAACAAAAAAAAAAAAAATTAAAATTGAGCTCTCTCCACAAATCCAGAAGACCTCACTTCCTCCTCTATATTGGGGCTGAGATGTTTCACGAATAGCCAGAGGTGGTCCCTGAGTAGAACAGGAGAATCTTGTGGGTCCTAATTGGCTGTGTGGCGCAGGGACACCCAGCCCGTGTTCTGATTGGAGTTCCTCACCCTGCCAGGCCCACGCTTGTATATTTCTCTCACCTGTTTCCTTATGCCCTGTCCTACCACTGTGTTGTTCCTCTGTTAGCCAAGACCTAGAATTCCAGGCTCTTCGTTGGGGACTCATTACAGCTTATCTCTGTCTGCCTTTCTTTAAAGCCAGCTGAACATACTCAATGCTCTCCCTCTATGGTAAGAACAACCCTCCAGACCACATGTTCCAGCTTCTGTGGCCCCCCCTCTAGCCACCCACTTCTTATCCACCCCAATTTCCAGAGCCCTGGGAACCCAGCCCAGCTCCCATTGCATGTGGCCACCATGTCCATTGTGTGCCTTACCTGCCTGTGCTCACGTGAGCTGTGCAAGGGTGTGTGTACAGTGGTGTTCCTCTACTTCCCCAAGCTTCCTTTGGGTGGAGTCACCATGATCCACTGGGAGAGAACTGGACCCATGCTAGTTCCTGTTAAACATCCCAAGGACGATGTGTTTCATCTAATGTAGGAATTTGTGAAGGACGCTTTTAAGAACTGTGACTAGGGCTCCAGGGAGAAGACAGAAGGGTGGATGGGGTCCGGCTAGAAGGGAAGGCAGTTCTGAATGATCAGCCTACCCTGAGCTTCGAGCTTTGTGTGGAAGGCTGTGAGAGGGATGGGATTTGCCATGGTACAAGGGTTGGCCCTCTAGTCTCTCTACGGTTGCCCTGAGCCTTAGGCTTATGTCTTTCTAAGTGCCACAGGTTCATTACATTTGCACTAGTCATTTTTCTGTAACATGGGAAGCAGGAAAACGAACCACCCCTGATAGAGGGATGTCCATTTCTTTTGGCTGAATGGTAGCCGTGCCTCACCACACAACCTTGACATCCCCTTGGACTGGCTTCCCCTAAGAGTTCCATCACAACTTTCAAACCAGACTGATGATTCCCTAAACCCCTGACAGCTAGACTGAGAGATGTAGTGGTGGTCCCCATAGCAACCCACCCTGGCCAAAAAGCTGCTTAGGAAATTTTTGGGTTTAGTTTTGTAACTCATCAGACCTAGATGTTCCAGTGGCACCAGCTTTACAAAAGCTTTTACCCACTGCTGGAGCCCCCACTTACGCTTCATTTTTGTTTTTTTGTGGGTGGCTTTTCTTTCTTTCTTAAACATGGTAGAACTGACAGATAGTGAAAGCCCTGGGCTCCTCATATGCTGCTCTGAGGAGCAAGCCCCCTTCTAAGGACAGAAAATAGAACTTAAAGGAGCCAAACAGATACAATAGTTAAGGGAACCAAAGACTTCCTGGGTAGGACCAGCAGCCCACATTGCTGGGTCTTAGGAGTTCCCGACACCTGTGAATCTATCCACTGCCTAGCAGGGCTAGAGTCTTAATGGCAATTGGGTTGACTCCAATTTTAAAATATAAGAAATGTTCTGACCCTTGTCCTATCTGGAGGGTCTGAAAACCAGGACCCTCTGGTTTGGTTTCTTCAGAGCCCTCCCAGTGTGAAGGGTAGGGCTGATTTGGAAAAACTGTCCCAAACTATCCTACCTCCTTTGGGGTTGGGGTAATTCATATGGAGGTTAAATATGTCATCACTCCAGCCTGTTGCCCCGTGCATATTCCTAAAGTCCATTACATAGACCCCTCCAGACAGACTTGAAGATGAAGCCATCCAGACCCCAGGGATGGACCAGAAGGCCATAGAAGAGCTGAAAGGGCTTGTGGAGCCTCAGGCTTTAGAACTAAGTAATATTCCAGAGTACAGACAGGCACAGTGCTATGAGGGAGGGCCTGATCTAGAAACACTGTCAAGCAAGAGGACAAGTTAAAGGGATGGGACAGGACAGGAGAGCAAAAATCTTAAGACCCCCTCCTTCCAGGGGTGCTTGGGATGGGAGCCATAACAGGAAATTCTAGGGTCCTTTCTCTCCTGGTGCTGCTACCAACAGGGCTGGGTAGGCTGCACTAGCTTCAGGGAAGACATAAGGGCTCTCCCCAGCTCTCAGGGCTTTATGATACAGCCAGTTGCTCACGTCAGCAGGGGGGACAAGGGTATAATCAGTTCTTGTTCTCAGGCATGGGAGCAATGACACTTGTGCCCCAGAGACCTGGCTAAGCCTGTGTCTGTACCCGAAAGCTCCTTCAGACTAAGACACAAGTCACAAACCTTCAGCCATAGATTCTGAGCAGCCCAGAAATTCTAACCCCTCCTCAGCTCCCCCTACCTCATTGCTGCCTCCATCTCTTTTTCTCCGTCCATGACCACACAGCAGATACCCTGAGTAACACTCCACAGTAGTCATGTGCCAGGCTCGGCTTTTTCTGGGACTCAGTTCACAGATCCCTTTCCTGCCTTGTCCTGATGGCATGACCAGTCCTTCTAGACAATGGACCTCTAGGGAAGGTCACAGCTTCTGAGGCTATGAGAAGGCAGCAACTCCAGAGGCTGTACTGAGGTCTGGCACTGTGGCCCTGGGTCTGCATAATACAACAGCCCACCATTTCCCAGCATCCATCTGGGGCAGGGCCCTGGGAAGTAGGAAGTGGAGAAGTGAAACTTAAGTGGCCAGAGCATGCTCAGAGGCAATTTCAGACCGCTGTGTGGGCAGTCACCATCATCTTGCCTCCTGACAGAGTCAAGTTCTACTCCCAAGGCAGAACTGAGAAGATAAGAACTTCTGGGTTGCTTTCTCCCAAAGCAGGAAGGCAGGAGCCTCTGGGGCAGTAGCTCTGAGCTCAGATTCCAAAGTTTATAATATTTGAAAAACTAGGAATTATGGGAAAGAGGAGGATAGGAAAACAAAGTCATGGACTCAGGGCTGTGACTTAGCATAGACCTTAGGGATGGGCTGCTGACCTAGAAAGAAAGGATTTGGCCTCCCACCTCACAAACAGAGAGTTGGGGCCTAAGGAAGGAGTCTAGTGCAGCTGGCCCCACCCTGGCCTGCCTCCTCTCAACCAATGGCTGTTTCTCAGAGGATCCCTTCCTGCCCCGCCTTCTTGCTGTGTTAACTGCACCCCCCTATTGCCAACGGGTTCTAGAGTGCAGAGGAGAACTCTCGCATCTCCATCACCTTCTTCCGCCTCTTCCGGGTCATGCGCCTGGTGAAGCTGCTGAGCCGTGGGGAAGGCATCCGGACCCTGCTGTGGACCTTCATCAAGTCCTTCCAGGTAACCATGCTCCCTCCCCCCTGTAAAGCTGGTAGAGAGACAACCTCTGCTGCTCCCAGAAGGTAGAGTGACCAGTGTTCCAATGTCACTTTCCCTAAGACTCCCCAATGGGACAGACCAGAAAAGAATCAGCTCCAGCCCGGCCTACCGGGCCCAGGGCTGGCTGTCCCTCTATTCTAAATGGCTGTGTAAGTGTATGATAGCACCTGGCTTTCCTTGTTTGGAAGAGACAGGGGATGAAGGTAAACCTGAGATTCCAAAATCCAGGTCTCAACAAATTCCACAGAACTTACTGGAAACTGGGGGATTGTACGGCCATTTCTGAGGAGTGCTTTGTAAGTGGAAAGCTCATGAGAAGCGAAGGACACTTGGAGTGCACTTGGAGTCTTGGGAAAATACTATAGAAATTACCAACTGTGCTTCCCGGATACCACAAAAGCCAGCTTCTCCCCACACATCCACTCTTAGACTGCCGCAGACCCTGAACCTAGGGCTCTGTGTGCCCTGCCCTGGACAGCCCAAGCTCATCTAGGACATGGAGCCTGCCTCCATCCAGATGGGCTCAAGGCTTGTGATTACACCAAGAAGACTCGGTATCTTATGGTTCCTTGCCTGCCCAGTTTGTTTCCCCTTCCAAACTCTTAGCTGTGTGGACAGTGCCATCCACAGCACTCCGAAGAATGACCTCGAGGTCCAGACCAGCTGTACAAAGAGCCACTGTTCTTCTAGCCATGTCCCACCCTGCTGGCACCTCAACCCCAAATGAGAACCTAGGGCTCCCTACCCAAGACCCTTCACAGATGAAGGTGAAGGGAGTTTCTAAGGATTTGAATCCTTGGCCCTGATGGGATATAGATAGGAAGGTGGTCCTGATAGAGACCCCTGAGACACCCCAACATTTCCTTATAATAGGGAGTGGCTGGGGTGACCTTGATGAATGGGACTTGATCAGAGAGCCCACCTTACACTAAAAAGTTTTGTTATCTCTCAGTGCCATCTAGTGGTGCATGGGCAACATAATTCCTAAGCCAGAAGGCCAGATTCCCAGGATCCCACAAGACACAGGCCATGGCTCTGCCTAAGAGGTATACTGAGTGACTAAAAGATGTCGAACCAAATCATGTGTAGGCTATTGTGTTAGGCGTTCACAGCCTCAAACCATTTAAATGTCACACGCCCTGCCAAGCGGGCGTTACCATTTCTCATATTCAGATCAGAAAACAAGTCCAGAGATGTTAAGTAATATGTCTGAGCTCCAGAGCCAGAAAGTAGGGGAAACAAGATGCATTTCTCCTCATTAGATGTTTTCATGGCAATAGTGCTGACTGATCATTTCTGTAGAAGTAATTGGGTAAAGATGAGATGTAAGCTGCCTCCTCTCCACTTTTCCCTGGTGACTCCAGTTATCCTGTTGTGTAACTTCCATCACCCCCTCCTTCTTTGTGCAAATATCTAACTGCAGTCTGAGGATGCCTGCTCCTCGGTTGTTCTCAAGAAATAGCATGAGGCTACCTTCATTGCTCTGAAGCCTGCTTTTAAAACCAAAAAAACTGTGGACTGGGACCAGGGCTCAGTGGTAGAGGCCCTCAGCTTCATCCCCAGAAAATGGGTGGATGGATGGATGGATACATACATACGTACATACATATATACATGCATGCATGCATACATGCATAATAGACAGACAGACTCCTGAACTGGAAAGCCAGAGCCCACCTCTCAGGTTCTCTCCTTGGTCCTCAGTCCTCCTTAGCCAAACAGCAGCTGACTGCCATGGACCTGGGAACATAATGCTTTCTGGGAAAGAATCCTGCTGGCCTGTACCACTGGGTCTCATAGCCCCTCTTTGCTTCCTTCTAGGCCCTGCCCTATGTGGCCCTTTTGATCGTGATGCTGTTCTTTATCTATGCAGTGATTGGGATGCAGGTATGAGACACTCTGCCTCTTTGGTCACCTCCCAGCCCCCAGCACCACAGCCTTTCTCCTTTCCTCCCTCTCTCATGACTTGTGTTCCTGCCTGTCACTCAATGTCCACAGACCTAGAACTTCCCCCGATAGAATGTGGTATAAGCCACAGGCAAGAGACAGCACAGGGATTCCTCCCATCTTACAGAACCGGGCTTGGGCTCTGCAATAGGAAAATACTCATGAATTAAGCAGTGGGCTTCAGGAGAAAACAGCCTCTTCTAAGAGACAGCAGGAAGTGGGTGTGTCCCACCAACATCCCCTGCTTTGTCCACATCCTGATGGATGTGCATGATTTGAGGTGGGGAGAGAAGAGAAGGCACTGTCCATCAAACTTGCAGTCCTTTTCGGGAGTCCCCTTCCAAGGGGCCTGCTTCACTTTCTCTGTTCCCTCAGCCAGAGTTCCCTCACCCCTTCAGGACTCCAGCTGAGTCTTTCCAGGTTCTTAAGGCAGCACCTAAACAGCCATGCTTGTAACATAGCCAAGATCTTCCCTTAGCAGCTCCCTATATAAAATCGCTAAAAGTTCCTGGGGGATGGGGGCATTTGTGCTGTAAAAGACAAAAAGAGCTACCTTGACATCACAGAACAGGGAATAACAAACAGGCCTGCGATGTCAGCAATGAATTAAGCTTGTCTGAGCTCTGAACCACCCATTCCATATCATTGCAAGATCCAAGAATTACTGTGCATTTGAGTAATTGGAGATGCAAAGGCTAGAAGGCAGTGAGCCCTGGTCCTACACTGAGTATCCTGATTTCAGCATCCACTTACCACCCCAGCCCCAGCTTCCCCTGGGCTGAGGGACCTTTCCCGAGTGACAGCTGAGGGCACATTTCCTCCTAAAGTTGTCCATGCTGGAGCTGGGCTCCAGGGATCATGGGACAGTAGGTGTCTGCTAGGTCACATCAGAGACTGATTGGCCAGCTAGTCTCAGAGTTACTGGGACCAGGTAGACTATGAAACAGTGGCTGGAGATGTACATGCCGCCCTTCTCTGGTCCCTCAATTCCTCTTTCTTCAGGTGTTTGGGAAGATTGCTCTGAATGATACAACAGAGATCAATAGGAACAACAACTTCCAGACGTTCCCCCAGGCTGTGTTACTGCTCTTCAGGTGGGTCTCAGATGACGTAGGTGCGCGCGCGCACACACACTCACACACAAGGCTACTGCTGTTCAAGTGGGTTTTTTATGACATAGGTGCACACAGGCACATTTACAGGATGATAGTCCATTCCTGGGAGAACTAAAGGAGCAGGAAAAGAACAGCCTCTTCTTCCCTCCTGGCCAGGAAGTCTCATTACCATTTCCACCAACTTTCCATGTGCAGCCACAAGGTACTGCACACATCTTCTGAGAGTCCTCTGCCCCAGCCATTAGGAAGCCAACGATAAACACCAAGAGCCCCGAAGCTTGGCATCTTACCTGGCACATTGGATGGACCTGAGTCCATCTCTCATACTGCCGTTTTTCTCTCTTGGCTCACCCTGATCTATTTATTTGCTCCCATCTTCTTCTCTCCTTCCTGCTTTGCATGGTGTCACGCTCTAAACTACATCTAGTCCCAGGCTTATAGGTGAAACAGTTTCTCATCTCTCCAAAAGAAATGCTTGCCAGGTCCTTGAGACCCCTTTCCAGAGCATTAGTTCCTAATGGTAGCAAGTGTCTTTTCAAAGAGCAAACCTTTAAGGCTGCTGAGGATGGAAAAGAAAATGGTGAGAGAGAGCTCCAGGTGAACCGGAAGTGCTGAGGAACTTTTAAATGGAAGAAGGTAATGGGGTTCAGATCCGGAAAGATGAGACTTGAGACAGTGTGAGACCATGGAGGGTGAGGCAGCAGCCAGGAGCATCTCCAGACTGAGGATCAACAGATACAAGGAACAGGAGAGAGCTGGGCACTAGGTGAACTGATCCTCTGGGACTTACATCTTGGGGAAGCTCTGCTATGCTCAATAGCATTTGCCATCACATCCCAGGGCTTTGGGGTAGGAAAGACCCAACAGGGCGTTCCCTTTGAGAGAAGCTACCCACCAGACCCCTCACCACATTTTGCCTTTGGTCTGTGATTCCCCGGGGAGCTCCCATCATAAGAACCTATTCAAAGAGCTGGGTTCTCAAAGAGCAAGTGACAATAATCCCAAAAATCTGAGAAACATCAGAGAGGAGGGGTGTCTGTGTCATGCTCAAGTTACAAATAAATGAATACAAGGAGAAGAAAGGAGGGGGCAGACCCAAAAGATGTGAAATTAAATGCAATTCACATTGTTAGGGTGACAGAAGCCTGTAACGCTTCTGTTAAATTGCTAAACAGAGCGAAGAAGGAAGAGAAAATACAATGGTTAAATATTTTTATTTCCTTTCTAAAATATTTTTTAAATAGATGAAATATATAGCAGAAAGCATACAGCTAAAAATGAATTGATGAGCTGAAAGATCACCTGGGGTTCATTTACTATATAACCAAAGTACAATGAAATATAAATTATGAAATAAAGATTAAGACAAAGAAAATAGAGATAGAAAAATCCTACTGTGTGGTAGATTTTCCAGATGAGAACAGAAGAAATGAAGAGAAGACAACAACAAGCTGATCAAATAGAATTTCAAAAAATAAAAATAAAAAAGATGTAAGCTTTCTAATTAAAATAGCCTACTGAGTGCAGGATAGGTTAACAGGCCGATCTTTAACCCTCCAAGGGTGGTGGCTCATGCCTAAAGCCTTAGAACTCAGAAGGCTGATGCAGGAGGATCATGAGTTCAAAGATAGTTATAAGACAAGACCTATTTTCAATCTTGTCTTCAAATACCTTAACTGTTTATGACTTTTTAGAATGCTAACATTTAAAAAAAAAATTCTTCAAGGTTTCCAAAGTGCAAAATCTCTAACACATTGAAGAAGGGGAAAGCCCTTCAAAGCTGGTTTTGTTGTTTTAGTTCGTGTGTGTTTTTTGAGGCTAGCTGTACAAAGACACTAGAGAAAACAAAACCCATATCCCATAGACTAATATCCCAAATTAACATAAATACAAAAATCCTCAACAGAATACCAGCAGACTTAATTGAACAGTGCATCAAAAACATCATTCAATGCGTGCAGGGGGATTTAAACCTGAAAACAAGTGTGGTCCCCCATTGCAAATCAGGAAATACAATACAGTACATTAACAGAAAGGACATAAGCCACGCGGCACCTCAGTAGCTGAGAGTTACTGTGTGACTCATCTGTGTGACTAGGGGGAAAGGGCATGTAAACCTATATGTTAAATATTGAAAGTCAGCAACTAGATACATAGAAATTGAATGTGTACATTTCAAGGCATGGAAGGAGAGTGGGTATGTAGCTCAGTGCACAGTGCTTCTCTGACAAACCCAAGGTTGGACTCTGAGCATTGCCCGAAAGCAAACTACTAGATCAAAAAACCAGACAAAGGAAACTACAACAGCTTATCAAAAGGAAGGGGACAATGGCACTAAATACAGGCAAAAATGGAGAATAAAGTAAGAGCAAAGAAAGATAATAAGAACAAAGACACCAAAAATTAAGCTTGTTAAAATTTTCCATTAAAAGTCAAGCATTATGACCAGCAACATGGCTCAGTGGGTGAAGGTGCTTGCTGCCAAGACTGACAAGCTGAGCTCAATCCACCAGGACCCACAGACTACAAGAGGAGAACCGACTCCTGAAGTTGCCCTTTGACCACCACACATGTGCCGTGACGCATCACACATAATTAATTTTCAGGGACTTAATACCAATAAAAAGTTTAATAAACCAATAATATATAATATGTAATATATAACACATAATAATGTGTAATATATAATGTGTGATATGTAATAATATATAATATCATTATATATTAATATAATTGATTGTTATAATGAGCATATTAATTATATATTATAATATATTGTATATATCTTATGCAATATATTATATATTGTATGTTATATAAATATTTATATTCACTGTAATAATTAACTATACTAATATATAATTAAACTATATATTAATGACTATATTATATAACCTATAATACATACTATATATAATAATTGCAAATAATATAAGCTCAACAATACATTGATTGGAAATGTATATAGTAAGCACATAACAAGGAGAAAGTAAACACATAATGGAGTAACTGAATATACAGTTCACAAAAAGTTTGACACAGGTGAAATACCTTTTGAATAACACAATTAAGAGGTATCATCCATAGACCTGCCCTCAATAAATGGCAAAAAGACATATTCTCATTAAGCACTCAGGAACATCCACAAAAGTACCCACAAGTTAGGTCACGAGGAATTTAACAAATTATAAAACTTCTTCAACATTAATAAGGCATAGCTAGAAATTATGCACGGAAATGACCTCTTTAAAAATCTATCTACTTACTCTAACTAATCAGCTGTAAGTTGAAAGTACAGCTTCTCAGCAATGGGAGCAGGAGCCAGGATGGGCAATGCTAAAGAAAATCAAAGCCCGAGCATCCTAATTTTGGAGATTGTATTAAATAAACAGATGGGCAAATGAACATCAAAAGAATCCCAAATCATAAAGGAATCCACTCGTGAAAGTGAAAGTTGACAAAATAAAAAATAAAATACTTTAGCAATAGTCCTTAGAAGTTGCCTTTGACAATACCAATAAGTAAATATGCATTTATGAACTCTAACTGCTGATAAAACAAAGGCACAATAGCAAGCATGGGAACATAGCATCATTATGGGTGTGGAAATGATCATTAGATTGGCAAGTGACAGCCATCTGCAATGGGATTCGATGCCCTCTTCTAGTGTGTTTGAAGACAACAATGGTATACTCATATTCATAAAATAAATAAGTAAATCTTTAAAAAAAAAAAAAGATTTCTGAGAGATGGCTCAGAAGTTAAAAGCATGGACTGCTCTTCCAAAGGTTCTGAGTTCAATTCCCAGCAACCACATGGTGGCTCACAACCATCTGTCATAGGATCAGATGCCCTCTTCTGGTGTGTCTGAAGACAGCTTACAGTGTACTGAGATTGGCGAGTGAATGCCTCATTTTTACCTCATCTCTGAGATGATCAGCTACCTCAGAGTAAAACTGTACATCTATCTGGCCAGTGGCTGCCAGAAACTCTTTAAAGCAGACAATGAACACAAGTGTTGTATTCCTACAAGAAGCATGTGGCACTGACGTGGCCTGTGGCACTCGGGACAAGGCTGCTCCGGAGGGTTATGTGCATGCTGGAGCAGGGCTGCCTTCCTACACTGAGGAGTGGCCCGTCCTGTTGTTCTGGACCAATGTGCACTAGAGAAAAGCTATGCAGATCCTATGCTAGGTTGTCTTGTGTCTTTGCATTTGGTGATTTGGGGGGGGGGGGGCTGTAGAACGATATTCTTGATTGTCTAGTGCCAGTGTATCTCATTATCCGGACCCCGCCAAAGAACCACAAACATTTCAATCTCTTAGAGAGAGATTAACATTCAACAATATTTTGTGAAAAAGCCCACAGGTGAAGAATATAAGCTACACAGAACCAGAGCACCTAGGACTCCAAATCCTACCTCCTTGAGGTGTCTTATAACACGAACAATGGCATGATGCTCTGGGGGAAATAATGTACTTTAAAAAAATAAAAAAGCAAGAGACCAAAATACACTGGAAATGAATATGGCCAAGGAAGCCCCAGATCAGCTGCCAGGCGATGTAGCTCCTCTCTCCGAGACCATCCATCTCTCTACTGCTGACCAAAGCCAGCCAATGGGAGCATTTTCAAAATAAGAGCAGGCCTTTTAAAAGACTCAAACAAACAAAAACAAAAGTTCAACAACAGAAACAGAAAGACAAATTTATGCCAATCTAGGAATCTAAATGAAGTCAGTGCTTCATTGTTATTGTTGTTATCATTATCATCATCATCATCATCATTATTATTTTAAGTCAGGATGTCTACCTACTCCTCACTAGCCTGGAACTCAGTATGTAAATTAGGCTGGCCTCAGACTCACAGAGATCCCCCTGCCTCTGTCTCTGTCTCCAGAGTGCTGAGGTTAAAAGTATGTGCCACCACATGTAGCTGAAGTGCGTGCTTTCATCTAGGAAAATATGAATTACAGAAATTTTATTAAGAAGGAAAGCTTTGCTCCAGGGTAAGACCACACATCCAAGAATATTTGGGCAGCAATAAATTGATCTTGATAGGCCTTTTTTAAGGAAAAGAAAGTTTAACTGGAAAAGCATTGATACATCAAGGAATTACAAATTTAGAGAACAGATTATTCCTTGAAAAATTGAGCACAGATTTCTGGACTGCCACTAATCACATAAATCAAAGTGAGTAGAAGCCATTTAGTTCAAGCTTATCAGAGGCAGCAGCCTTCCCTGAGAGGTGCAGACCATTAGTGCTAATTTTAACGCTGAAATGCTCTCAATAAATGAGTAG
This sequence comes from Rhynchomys soricoides, assembly GCA_019843965.1. Lineage (NCBI taxonomy): Eukaryota > Metazoa > Chordata > Mammalia > Rodentia > Muridae > Rhynchomys > Rhynchomys soricoides. The sequence continues at coordinate 2,022,382 of JADRCH010000155.1, read as the reverse complement.
CATTAACTACAATAGATATTGAAAAGGTTGTCAAAATCCCAGCCTTTTACAAGGCCCACAATGATGCGTTTTCATCTGTGACTGAGGAATAAATCATCCCTAGTCATGCAAACTCAGTAATAGAAAGAGGCAGGAACCTCCCCATTCAGCCTAGTAGATGAATTAGTATTGATGTTTACAAAACAGAAGCAAGGAGTTGCAAACACTAAAATGTGGAGCACTGCCATTCGAAGACAAGACAAAGGCAAGTGTAGAAAACACAAGCAAATCAGCTTTATAAAGAGTGGGTAGGATCAGTGAACTGGGAGAGCCACCAAGAAAATCACCAGCTTGGGCTAACCAGTAAATACGTTAGACAAGATAGTGTGCTCTCGCTTTTTCTAGTCAGTATTTTGTTGAAAGTTCTACCCAGTGCAATAATGTAAGAAAGATGGGCTGGGGCGATGGCTCGGTGGGTAAAGTCCCTGTCCTGTGAGCACAAGGACCTGAGTTTAGAGCCTCAGTTGCTGTGGTGGCCCTCCAAACAGAGCATTCATGCATGCGCACACGTGTGCGTGTGTGTGTGTGTGTGTGTGTGTGTTTGTGTGTTTGTGTGTGTGTTTATATGTGTGTGTAATTTGGATCTATTAGAATTAAAATAAATAAAGCTAAGACAAACTATATACTGGAGTGAGACACTTTTAGTGCACATAACTAACCAAGGAATTATTGTGAAAAGACCAAGGACCTGTCAAATGAACAAGAAGATACGTAGCCCATGACTCTAGTGAGCAAAAGCATGAACATGCAGTCAAGAAGAGGCAAAAACCAAAACTCAACCTAATAATCATTTTAAAGGCAATTTTTTAGAAAGGTATTTCTTTTCAAGACAGGGCCTAGAAAAACCAAATTTAAATAACAGTGAAATATCGTTCCACACCATCACCTAAGAAGTGTCAATTCACCCAAGAGTTGATGTGTCAGCAGTGGCACTAACAACACTGGTCTGAACGGAACAAAATGAAGACCTGAAGCATCTCCACTTGGTAGACCCATTCCTAAGCAGACACCCAAGACACAGACCTGCATACTTACTGCAGTGTCAACTGTGACAGCAAAAATAACCTTCTGAGAAACCCACTCACATAACAAGGGTAGATTATTTAATATACTCATAAAGAGTACTCCTGTGTAGCAGTGAAAATTAACTACATCTATATATCTACATAACCACATCTAAAAATGTTGTACAGATAAAAGACCAAGTTTTCAGAAACTTACTATGTGTCTAAAGTTTTGAAACATTCAAAATAAAACTTCATATTTCCATGTTTAATGAACATGATCGGCATTTGGTGGATGCCGGATGCTCAATTCCTCTTATTAATTCCTCCTGGAAGGTGAGGCTGAGGGAGCCTTGCCTACATGGGTGAGAGTGGTCAGTTGAGGTTGGACTCTATTGCTTCTCTTTGTAGGTGTGCCACTGGGGAGGCCTGGCAGGATATCATGCTGGCTTGTATGCCAGGCAAGAAATGTGCTCCAGAGTCTGAGCCCAGCAACAGCACAGAAGGGGAGACTCCCTGTGGCAGCAGCTTTGCTGTCTTCTACTTTATCAGCTTCTACATGCTCTGTGCCTTCCTGGTAAGCTGAAGTGGGACTCAACAACACAACGATGGGGACACTTTTGGGGCAGCGTCGGGTCAGGGCAATCCCAGCAAAAGAGTTGGGAAGACTGAATTAGTAGAGATGTCTCACCCCTGAAAAGAGCTAGAAGCCTTGGCCCAGAGCGACTCAGCTAGACTCCTCAGCCATTCGTGGTTCTTCTTACAGTAGCATTGCTATAGAAGACAAAGATGTGTGGAAGCCCACTATGAACTTGTATGCCTCTGGCACCTTGCTCAGGAGTAAGGCAAAGATGACTAGACAGAGCTTCTCTCTGTCACTGGCTTCCTGGTAGAAAGGAAGCTGTTCTGTCTACATGAAGGGGTCATCCCTCACAATGCTCAAGGGAACAGTGTTGAGTTCACGTCCAAGGAACCCAAATTCTAGCAGTTGGCATCCCAAATGCCAGCATATTGCTGATACTTGGAAACGTTGCCTTCTGACTTCCTGGACACTAGCTGGTGAAGTGGGCTTAGGCAGCAAATGTGTAAGAGGCTTGACAAGCACCTTAGTGTGCCAACTGTTCCCTGCAGATCATCAACCTCTTTGTAGCTGTTATCATGGACAACTTTGACTACCTGACTAGGGATTGGTCTATCCTTGGTCCCCATCATCTGGATGAATTCAAGAGAATCTGGGCAGAGTATGACCCTGAAGCCAAGTAAGTTTCTATAGGGAACTGTGACTCCCCACACTGAGAGAGGGGGTTTCGTGGCCTCTAGAAGAGATCAGAGAGGGGTCAGCACTGGGTATGCTGAGATAACCAGAAAGCCAGCAAGATGAGGCCACGTACCATTTACTGAGCTGGGGAATATATCAGTTGAATAGAAAAAATAAGACTCTAGTGTCAGAAGAAACTAGAAAAACTTATGTTGGATCATTGAGGGACAGGTAGGCTTTAGCTCCATTTTGACCTCTGGTTTATGGAAGCTTTTACTTACCCATAACTGTTGACTGACCATCCCTAATTACCTTCTGGCCAAATGGTTAGTTGATTGAGCAACAAAACATTGGGATTTAATGGCACCACTAATGTCCCTTCTACTTGAAGTACAGTGCTAACACATGTCTACCATGAACTATAACATGTGCAATGGGTTTGTAGTTCCATCAAGTGTCTCTGTACTGCTCAGGGTGGGCAGACTGCCCTTGGGGAGTACCCCTGCATCTGCCCCCACCCCAGCATGTGCATGTTGGCCTTCTGACCACCATTCCTTCTGCCCTTCTTCCTCTAGGGGTCGGATCAAACACTTGGATGTGGTGACCCTCCTCCGTCGAATTCAACCCCCACTGGGTTTTGGGAAGTTGTGTCCTCACCGTGTGGCCTGCAAAGTAAGAAATGACTGTCCCCGAGGGAAAAAACAAATATGGGAGGCTAGCTACCTGTTTCCCTTTGTGATTATTAAGGGAATAAAGACACTTTAGGTATTTAAAGAAACCAATGTGAGCAAGATTCTTTTTTAAGGACCCTTCCATATCTACATTCTCAAGGCTATCAAAGAGCAGCAGTCACAGTGAATGTCTTGTGCCCTGGTGAGAGAAATAGTAAGAGATTGATTCAGCCCATCAGGATGCACCACCCAGGCATCCAGGTGACCTAGGGTGGTGAATTAGAATTTTTTTTTTTTTTACCTGAAATCAGAGAACCATTAGAGAGGCCACAAGTGTCCTATCACCTCACCAAAATGCAAACTTTACCCAGACTGCCAGCTTTTTGTTTGGTTGGTTTTGTTTTGTTTTGCTTTATCAAGTTCCTGAGTCTATGATCCACTTGGGACAAACACACCAGGCTCTGATAAGCAGAGCCTCTGATTGAACTTAAGAGTAAATATCCTTAAATCTGCTCTAGGTCTTGCCCCATGGCCCAGTAACTGCTGGGGGCTGACCCCTCATCCATTACCATTCCTCCCCCATCCTCCCACTCTGTTTTCAGTGAGAATCCTGAGGAGCTCAGAAAGAGCTAGGGGAAAAGAGAGCAGAGAGCAGAGCTGCAGACATGAAGAAACACACACAGCCAAGTAATTGACCTCCCTGGATAGTCCATTCATGGACAACAGAGTTGAGGAAGCAAGAACATATTCTTATGCTCTGTGTAGTCATATTTTCTTGACCAGTATCCCCACTTACAGTGGCAGTTTGGGCTACCCTGCCCTGTTCACGGTGGGCCACACACTTTCACCCATCTGCCCAGGAACTCTCTGGGTCTGAGAATGAAAGACACACATGTATTAGCTTATTTTTGAATGCTTTCACTAGCTCCACCCAGCCATCATAGATTTCCCTCCAGTGCTCCTGACTCAACACTCTCTAAATCTACGATCTACCTATGCTGCCCTGTTTCTTCTGGGTGGCTCCCTAGCCTTTGCTGCCCAAGATGCTTCTGGGTATCCTCTTTGGGGGCCGCCTTCCTTCTCACCTGCATTTTGGATGATTTTCCTTCTGCAGCTCTAAATCTGATCCATCCCCCTCCAAATCATGGCGACCCCCTTTTTCCTTTTTCCCACTTCCTCACCCTCACAAACCTAAAGGTCCGGCCCCATCTCCCTTTGCCCAACCATTAGCTGCTGGCATCTTTATTGATCAATCAAAAACCAATTGGGGACAAGGACCTTCAGCATTTGGACATGCAGATTCCCAGTTAAATCAAAGCTTTAGAGCCAATCCCCAACACCCACACTATTCCAAAAACAAACAAAAATACTTCAGGTTTCCAAAAGTCCAGAACATAGGAGAAACACGAACCTTTTAAAAAAAAAAAAAAATTATTTTGGCTCCCAGTTTTGTAGGCCCCGGTCAGCATTCTCTCGAGCCTATGACTTGGTTCTGTGGCAGCTCCTAGGACATTATGGCTGGAGTGTTTAGAAGAGACCCACTCAACACAGGGTCTCTTTACCTCAGGAGCAGAGAGTGAGAGAGACCTAGATCCTAATACCCTCCCCAAGGGTATGGCTTCCAGTAACTTCTACCCACTAGACCCCACCTCCTGAAGGCTCCGTCACTTCCCAATAGTGCTGAGACTGGAAACTGAGCCTTTAAGGCATGGCCTTCAGATAATATTTAGGATTCAAGCTGTAAGAAGTCCAAATCAAATGTAAGATCAAGCAGCCTAGAGGGAACTGAAGTGTGCAGGTCATGACCTCCAGATGGGCCTGAGAGGGCTGGGAGCTGAAACTTCCTAACTTGGTATCTGAGAGACTCAAAATGGTGTGTTCACTCGGGGAAAATATAACCCTTAGCAAAATATGCACAGGAAGACCCCATGTGGTGTAAGAGGTGACATCACTGCCATTCATAGTGGGCATTCCGCTCTTTCTCCTGATGACCCTTGTGTGTGCTGCTGGCCTCACCAAGGGAGCAGGATGCCAAGAGAGCATGTTTTAGGTGTAGAGAGCAGCATAATCGGTTTCAGTGAGTGGATTTGGGATCAGGTTTGAAGTAGAGGTAAATGTGTCTAAGTGCAGAGCCTTCTCATATTCCCACTTCATGGGAGTATGGATATTTTCATCTGGCAGGCAAGAGGTGCCTAGAAAACGCCTGGCACATGGCTGTTCCTGCTGCTAGCAGATAGCACAATTGTATCTGTAGGTCTGAGCACAGAGCAGGAAAGAACCCTTTGAGGATGCAGGGTCTAAGGAATGTCGAGGTACAAGAGTGTTTAACTACAAAGCCCAGTTTCTCCCTGGAAAAGCTTTGAAAACACTGTGGTGAGCCCATGCATACCCCTTCCACTCCCAGCAGCACCCATCCAAGTTTCTAGGAGCCTCCAATCTTTCTGCCACATGGTTACACAGAGCCTTTAAGAGCTGCCTGCCGTTGTCACTGACTCGGCCTCCTTTCCCCTCCAGCGCTTGGTGTCCATGAACATGCCTCTGAACAGCGACGGGACAGTCATGTTCAATGCTACCCTGTTTGCCCTCGTCAGGACAGCCCTGAGGATCAAAACAGAAGGTAATAGCTCTTGTGGACCACTGGCAGGAGGATGCCTAGGAAGGTCTAGCATCCCCACCAGAAGGATGCTCTTGCCTGCACAGCATCAGTGCAGAGTAAGACTGACAGCCTGCACTCTAACTCTGAGAGCTGCTGCATGCTTACCTTTTTCTTGGTTCCCAAATGGCCCCTTACCTCAGCTTATTTATTTTGAACTTTTCTTTTCCATCAACCCTAGAAACTGCAGCGGTAACCTTCTGAAGACTGAGGGTTTAGTACAAAGTGCAGAAGAGGCAGTTGTTATGCAGAGCAGGACCAAGCCCTATTTGGTAGACTTATATTAGCAGCAGGCACGTCTCCCAAACACTCAACTCTATTTTGAAATTACAAGGACCTATATTGGGAAGGTGACCATGACAAGCAGTGACTGTGGTAAATAGAAGTCATTACATGCAATTGCTAAGGGTTAGGCTGCTACGTGTGCTGTGCTGCTCAGATTGCTCCCTCAGGCTACTTACAATACAGGGCTCTTCTAGTTTGCCCTGTAGGTTAGCAGCAGCTCTGGTGAAGGCATCTGTTGTCCATCTCACTGGTAAGTACTCTGAACTGTTCTAAGATAGGCTACATGGACACACCCCCAAAAGATGCTGCTGCTCCCAACTTAAGTGCCTCTTAAGAGTGTGGTCAAAGAACAAAGGCCATGAGCTGCTCTAAAGGCTACCTGCCTCAGCAGCATCTGAACCTGTGAACCCCCATGTATGAAGGGGGAGCCTAGGAACCTGCATTTACAGCTAGCTGCACAGACCCCTCATGGATCAACTAGAGTTTGACAACACTGTTGCAACCTGAGAGACCCAGGCTTCCAGCCAGTGTCCTTGGTACAGCAGAAACGCACTGAGCATCACACACAACAGGGCACACAGTAGACTGTGTAACTACGTCCTGTCTTGCTTCAGTTTCCATATTGTGAAATAATGAAAGGTGGTAGCCGGGCAGTGGTGGCACACGCCTTTAATCCCAGCACTTGGGAGGCAGAGGCAGGTGGATGTCTGAGTTCGAGGCCAGCCTGGTCTACAGAGTGAGTTCCAGGACAGCCAGGACTACACAGAGAAACCCTGTCTCGAAAAAAAAAGAAAGAAAGAAAGAAAGAAAGAAAGAAAGAAAGAAAGAAAGAAAGAAAGGTGGTAGCATTGGCATTTCCTTCCCTAGGTCACCCAGAGAGATGCCCTCTTTAGTTGTGCTCTTTCAGGGAGTAACAGACATGAGGGAACCGAGAACTAATCCTGAATGACAGGTCAGAATGAGCCAATCTTTCAAAACTAAAAATGGGTCAGATTCTCCTGGTAAACTTAAAAGAAAGCAAAAACCAAAAAAAAATGACATTAGTAATTAGTGTAAAACTTCAGTCTGAGGTAGGTATACATAGGCCTGTTGCTGATGAGAGAATTCAGTGCACATTTAATGCATGTGTGTATGTAACAGACAGAACCGAAAAGATGCCTGCTGCTACATTGATATTGAATACCACTGAGAAGTGTGTATCCGCATGTCAGAGGGTGGATCAGAGTTGATCTTTCCAAATGTTCTACAGTGAAGATAATTTCCTTTCAGTTCCAAGGGAAAAGTCTCCTTTTCTAAGGAGAAAAGACAGAATGGTTGCTAGAAGGGACATGTTGTAATACTCAAAGCTTGGTGCAAATTAATAATGTAGGTTTTGGCTCCAGGAAGGAATAAAAAGAATTTGTGCATAGAAGCCAAGATTCAGTGATGCCAGAGATGCAATGCATAGGCAAATCAGACCTCAGCACACTGATGCCAGTACTTGAGGCCACACTGAGGGGCAGGCTGCCAAATTCTCTATCACAGATAACCACTGCTGAGAATCGGGAAATCCTGAGGAGAGAAGCCAGCCAGTGGGACATACAGTTAATTAAAAGTTAAAAAAACACTTAAGAATAAGGGCTCTTGGGAATAGCCACCAAGGGCATTACCCCCAGGACTCAAGGCTGAGCTTCATCCAAAACAAGCTTTCTGTGAACTTGCTACATAAGTCTGGGAGCCAGCACCATGCTCAGAGAAGAAATGGAAGGAAACAACATTTGTAAAGCTAAGACATAGTCAGCACTCCCCCTTAAGGCGTTTGTAAGTGGAAATAATTAGAAAGAAATTAACATGTACCTTGAGAACCAGAACCCTTATCCCAAGCCAAGTATCAAGATGAACAAGACTTTTTTACTGGACCACTGAAGGAGAAGAAGCTAGTTAAATTAGGGCTTGGAGGGGAGCTCAGTGGTAGGATGGTGACTAGTGTGCATAAGGCTCAGGGTTCAGGGCCCTGCACTGGTAACCAGACGATAAACATAAACATATACACTATGAAATAGTAATTGGTGAAGCTCCACGGCTACATAGGTTGTTATAGAAGCAAATGGAATCTAAAAGATGTAGAGGGTCTTTTGGGAGATGCATCTGTGCCTTAGCTCTGACCAAATGATTTCAACTGTGGTTTCTTCTCACAATTTAAGAGAGCAAACACCCAAAGTGTGGTGTTGGCAGGCTGGTTCTTTCCAGAGGCCGTGGGGAAAACGAGCTCCATCTTTCTGGCTTCAGGTAGTCTCAAGTACCTGGCTCCGTCCCTCAGTCACTGTGACTCTCTTCACAGTGTGACTCGCCTGTGCACCTCTAGTCTTTTCCTATTGCTCTATGGCACCAATCACATTGGATGTGTGGTCCACCTAACACATCATTACTTACTAGTTAGCTCTGTGAAGACTCCATTTCTAGGTAAACTCACATTCTGAGGTTTCAGAGAGACATGAGTCTGGGGATATTTTTTTTTTCAACCTAATGCAAAAGCTAAGTTCATTTGCACCTTGGTTTGCTCAGGATTCTTTTACTGTGTGTATCAGAAACCACCAAGTCCAGAAGGATGCTATATACCTATAATCCCAGCATTTGAAAGCCCAAAGCAGGGGTATCATGAGTTTGAGGTAAATCGTAGATATATAATAAACTCTTATTTGGAAAAAACAAACAAACAAAAAATCCTGAAACACCTTTAGTGAGGGAAACTGAGGGCCTGTTGGAATGCTCGGGAGATGTTTTGGCTTCAGCTGCAGTATGAATTTGATGCTCAAGGCTCTCCGGAGCCATTGCTCACTCCTCATGACTGCCTCTGTTTGCCTCCCGTGTATCAATCCAGAGCTGTGTGTGAACTCAGGCAGTCTGACCCCAGAGCTCACACTGTTTGCCATCCCCTTTTGTGTGACAACTGTGGCTCTCAGCCGTATCCTCTTCCCATCACTCTGCAGCAAACCCCATAAACTTCACAGCTTCAAACTACACCCAGTTAGTAACTCACAGGTCTGTCAGAAGCCCAGGCACAGAGAAGTGGGGGGCTCTGCTCAGGGCCTCCCAAGATCAAACTTAGTACACTAATTAGGCCGTGCTCCCTCCTGGAGGCTCAGGGGAAGATGCCACCTCCACGCTCATTTAGGTTGTAACTGAGATTCTTCTCTACTTTGTGGGAGATCCACTACTTTGTGGATCCACTAGTATGTGGTCCCTACTTCCCCACTAGCTGCCTGTCAGCTGGGGATGTCTTAGCACCCAGAGACTACTTTCTTCAGTACACACTATTCATTCATCCAGGCCTCTCAGGGCCCATGCATCCTACTTGTCTGCTCCCAGCCAGAGAAGGCACTAGACTTCTTTCAAAATCAAATAATCTTTTTTAGTAAATATACAATGAACCAAGTATAGTTTGATTTAGGACATTTACTAGGCTCCTGTGACTAGATCAGAAGCATCATACAGGAACACCATGTATCATATCCTCTCTCCAAGGGATTACACAGTGAGCATGTGCACACCGGTGGTGAGAGAAGGTGTCCTTGAGAGGAGCATAGAATCCTATCTAGTGTGTCCCCTCTTAAAATCACCTTTTAGCTTTTCCTCCCCACCAGTAGGGGGCAGTGTCTCAGGCAGCCTCCATCTAGCAAAGCCTGTTTTACCAGTGGAGAGAGAAAGTCCGAAGTACCAGAACATGGGCCTTCTGGTTTCTGTCTCCACTGTTAGATTTCTTTTCCTCCTCCCCTGGGGGACTCAGCAGAGAGCCTATAGATACATATGTGGCCCCTGTGTGGTGGATGTATGTGAGAGGAGTGGAATGGCCTCTCTTTGAAAGGTCTCCATTTCCTGCAGCAGCACAAGGAGCTCACTATGAAATGTCGCCATTATGATCTGCCTTGATGCTGTCCCACAGGGCAATCAGTATCAAGGCTGAGACATGAGTGTCTGTGGGCATCACAGGCTCTTCCCTAACCAGCAGGGAAAACAGCGTGGGGGTTGGAGAAGGACTTTGGGCTGGCTTGCAATGGAGTAAGGCGGGAAGGAGAATGGCCTTGGACGGGGCAAGAGAGGAAAGTCACAGGGGGATAAGGTAATAAGCTAGAGGGGGAGGAGAGGGGGAACTAGGAAATAGGAAGGCAAGGGAAACAACTGATGATCAGGGCGATTTGTGGGGATAAGGCCACCATTCACGGCTCCCCAGTGCATCCAAGGGAGGTTTTCAGTGTGCACTTCCTTCTGTCAGGGAACCTAGAGCAAGCCAATGAGGAGCTGCGGGCCATCATCAAGAAAATCTGGAAGAGGACCAGCATGAAGCTGTTGGACCAGGTGGTGCCCCCTGCAGGTGGTAAGTGTTCCCTGCATTTTCAGAGCAGGGCTATTTGCCTAGCCTATGGGGTTTCTCCACCTTCCTGCCCTCCAGCTGTGCCATCCCCCTGAGACTCCCATGCTTAAGTCTCCCGTGCTTCTGGATTCTTCTATTCTGGACCCTTCTGTGGACTCAGAGGTCCTACCAGGTTGCAGTGCCCTACACAGAGTTGGATGCAAACTATCGGGTTAGAAATCTGCTGTAACTCCATTCATCTGTGGGAACAGGCAAGCCCTTCCACGCTATGGGTTTGGCAGAACTTTCGTGGGAACTCTATAATATATGGATATCCGTTTACCCGTAGGCCACTAGGCTGACTGCTCTAGATCTCTGGAAGGAAATTTACCTGAGATTCAGCATATTGTTTCTAAAAACTCATATTTTTCCTAGAGTAGCATTTCTTATGCCCCAAGCCTCAAGCCCCTTCTCCTAGTAAGTACTTCATACCATCCCTGCTAGATTCCCAAGTTGAAATCGTAGGTAACAAGCACTGGTAGGAGGTTTAAAGTAGGGTGTGTTAAAAGCAACTGCATCCAGGCGTACAAAGGCTTGGTACGCCTATATACAAAGCTACAACGACTGATGGAGTCCACATACCCAGACACTTAGGATGAGTAACTCTCGGAAGGAAACAAGACAATGCAAACATTGTCAACACTTTCATTTGTCCTGTATATTTTATTAACGTGTTAGCTGAACCACACATTCTGGAAACATCTTTAGGAAGTGATTCTTTCTATTTGAGACCCACTTCTGAAAGGGAAAGCAAGTAGGCTGGGAGTCACCATGTGATGTCTCATGCTCTGCAGCATCATTTTCCTTGCTGCCCAAAGCATCTCTGTGAGGTTCATGCCAGGCACTGCTGTTCTTAGAAGGGATGCCAGTTTTCCAGTGAGTTCAGTGTAGACTTAGGCATCCAGCTCAGGCCTCAAGGAACCTAGGATTCCAAGTCCATTCCCAATTTCCCTCATCAGGGATCTCCAGGGTTTTCTCTTCCATGTAGAAATGAGTCCCTGCCCCATGGCAAGCCCAGAACTTCTGTAGAATTAGCCACTAGAGTTGGCTACTCTCAAGGAACAGTTGAGGATCAGGAAAGCCATCACAGGTTCCACGGCTCAAGACAACCATCTGTCTCTCTCACACATGACAGGATGAAGGGGCCACTTGCTTGGCATTAAACATTCTCCTGGGAGCTTACAGCTTCCCTACCATTTAGCTCACTCCTAAGATCCAGACTCTGTCATGTGAGGACTGGTGCACCCAGCCTAACAAGGACACGTGTCAAGCCAGTCTACTTGGCTAGAAGGGGAATCACCACCCTTGTGTTGGCAATTAGAAAGCTGGCCATTTCATGGTAAGTGGAATCAAGCAAGACTTAGTAATGTCCATTCCAGAGGAGTGAAAAAATAATACGGGAAGTAACCTTGACAGTATCCTACCTTTTCTGTGAGGGAAAAATGAAGAAAAAAAAACAAAACAGTCAAGTACAGGCAGGAACATATGCTTCTGGCCCCAGCTACTCGGAAGGAAATAGGTCACTTCATCCCAGGACTTGGAAGCCACCTGGACAAGATAGGAAGACGTCGTTTCAATTAAAAAGGAAAATAAGAACATGCTTGCTTGTTTCTAGAAAGATACTCAAGAGGTAGTGAGTAAGCAGACAGGATGTGGTGACTTTTCATCATATACCTCTTTACACGCTTTCTTCATAACATAATAATAATAATAATAATAATAATAATAATAATAATAATAATAATAAGTTAAAGAAGTTTTAAGTGCTGAAAAAATCAAGGTAATCTGGTAGAATCACTCATCCCTTTCTCCTCTCCATGTGCCTTAGATGATGAGGTCACAGTGGGCAAGTTCTACGCCACCTTCCTGATCCAAGAGTACTTCAGGAAATTCAAGAAGCGAAAAGAGCAGGGGCTGGTGGGCAAGCCCTCGCAGAGGAATGCACTGTCCCTCCAGGTGAGGGGCTGGAGGCGGGTGCCCACACTCAAAGGCCTGGTCATCTCCCCCTGACCCTACTGAGGGTCCAAGCCCTACTAGCTACCTAGAGGCTAAATCCCATCACAAGAACACCTGTGAGCACTGTAAACAGTCCTGAAGGCGGCTATGGGAAGGCAGTGTGCTCTCCCCACCCCCACCTCCACCCCTGCCTCTTGCATTCTGGCCCACATGCTTCCCTCGACAGACCTGCTGGCTTTCCCAGCCCCTGGTTCTTGCTGATCCTGTAATATACCTTCGTTCTGCCTAGATAGATGAATAGATTCTTCTAGTCTAGGATGATGGGGGCAGGAGTGTCCAGGGAAGCCTGTCACCTGGTGTGGAGTCCCAGCTGCCTGGCAGAACAGAGAGGCAGGGACTTGGGGATGAGCAGAAGGTCCTAGCCAACTAAAAATCCGTAGAAAGGACTTGGGTCTTCACATGTCCTTCTGGATTCCAGGCTGGCTTACGCACCTTGCATGACATTGGACCTGAGATCCGGCGGGCCATCTCTGGGGATCTGACTGCTGAGGAGGAGTTAGACAAGGCTATGAAGGAGGCAGTGTCTGCTGCCTCCGAAGATGACATCTTCAGGGTAAGTGCCATAACTGATGCCCTTCATAAAGTTCAATCTGGGGCAGCAGTACACTAAGTCAGTGTTTTACCTGATCTCTCTGAGGAGTGCCCCACTGTCCCTAATCAGCTATCTCCTGAATCACTGCCTCCTTCCTGAGCCAACTCCAAGCCATGCCATCCTCCTAGGGCACAGCAGCTCAAAATATGGCCTGCTCTCAGAGAACAGGAGGAACCTGTTTCTGGAAAGAGGTTTCCCTGGAGATGTTTCTTATCAGAAGGTGTGGAGTAGGATCTCCTGAGCCACCTATAATCTGAAAGCCTGTTTTATTCGCCAATATTTGAATATCTGGCATATCTAAGTAAAAATATAAACTTCTGGCTTTTCTTGGAGAAAAATAAACAGGTTAAGTGGCCATACTGGGTGTGGGTTCTCATATGGCAGACAAACAGCAGCTGCCCTGTCAAGATGGAGCATGTGATGTCCAGTTCACAGTGGTACCCTCCAGGCCTCCTCCTCTTTTCCTGGAGTAATATTAACGCAGTGGGAAAGATCACACACTGCTGTGCCTTAAAACCACAGTCTTCCATCTTGCTCCCTTGCTTGTTCTTTCTTCCAGTCCCAGTCCCCAGATCTGTTTCCCATACTATAAAGCACACAGGGAACTAAACCCATCTCACCCTGCTATGGCCAGCCTTGCAGCCTTACTGGCATCACTGAGATGTCCATCAGTGAATGGCCTCAGAGATATAGAACACCATTCTTATAAGACCCCAGAACCCAAAGACCTTCAGATAGCAAGGATTAGACAAACCTTGCAAACCACCACTTCCCCCCACCCCATGCTCTGGGACAAAGTAGGGATATTGGAGAATCACATATCCCTAACTTCAAATCTTAGAGGATCCCCTACAAGAAAGGGAGCAATGTATCATTGATACAATAGACTCTTCACTCCTAGTTTCAGTCTGCCGAACGTGGCTCCTAGCTCCATGAGCCAGTTGTTGGGGATTTTTTGTTTTGTTTTTGTTTTGTGTTGTTGTTGTTTTTTCGAGACAGGGTTTCTCTGTGTAGCCCTGGCTGTCCTGGAACTCACTCTGTAGACCAGGCTGGCCTTGAACTCAGAAATCCGCCTGCCTCTGCCTCCCGAGTGCTGGGATTAAAGGCGTGTGCCACCACTGCCTGGCCCATGAGCCAGTTTTATTTCCACTAAAACAATCTGGTTCCCACCTTCCACTCCATCTCCCCATCCCCCAGCCCCCCCCCCCAGCAAGCTCCCCAAAACTAAGCAGCTGGCTTCTGTGGAGGACAGCCATCTCAGACTTGTCCCTGAAACCCAACCTCTGTCTCCAGTGCTCTTTTGGGAACAAACTTCCAGGGAAGCTTACCAGACGAGCAACGTCCTGTCTGTCCAGGCACATGAGGAATTCATGTCCTGGTGCCGTAGGGGAACTGTGGGACCTTGAGCATCTAAGTCCCTCCCTTTACCACGTGTCCAGACTGTGGTAGAGGTCAAGCTGGAGGTCAGGCTCGTTCCCGTGGCCTGTGCCTCTCAACCACTTCCATACAAGAGAGAGAGAGATGGTGGAGAAGCCTTCTCCACCTACACCTCTGTCTTGTCCACAGAGGGCTGGAGGCCTGTTCGGCAACCATGTCAGCTACTATCAGAGTGACAGCAGGAGCAACTTTCCTCAGACGTTTGCCACCCAGCGCCCACTGCACATCAACAAGACAGGGAACAACCAAGCTGACACCGAGTCACCATCCCACGAGAAGCTGGTGGACTCCACTTTCACCCCCAGCAGCTATTCATCCACAGGCTCCAATGCCAACATCAACAATGCCAACAACACTGCCCTGGGCCGCTTCCCCCATCCCGCTGGCTACTCCAGCACAGTCAGCACCGTGGAGGGCCATGGGCCTCCCTTGTCCCCTGCTGTCCGGGTACAGGAGGCAGCATGGAAGCTCAGCTCTAAGAGGTAAGCAGGAGGGTAAGCCTGGGCATGAGGGCTCACACACCCTACTTAGATGATACCAGGAAAGATGGACTTAGGCCCCTCAGCCTTCTGCTCAGCCTTTGAGCTCCAGTGGCAACCACTGCCATGAGGTAGAGGTTGAAGCCAGCTTGCTACCCACAGCTGCTCCTGCTCACACAGCACTGTTCTGTTTCCCGGATGTCTTCTAAGATACCACACCTCTGACGGTCCTCTCTCTTCTCATCCCTCCTCAGCATGTTGACCTATGACCCTCCAAGATGTGTGACTTGGGCTTATATAACAAAACCTCTGCCCTTTCCCAAATCCCTAGGTTTAGCCTTTCATGCAATTGAGAAGGGCAATGTGTCCACTACAGCAGTACCGCAATGTGGTTCCGGGATCTTCCATGTCTCCCACCTCCAGGCTCACCCATTTCTGCCATTGCCCTGTACTGTAGGACACAACACTAGGAAATGCAGTGTGGTGGGCTCTATAATTGCTCTAGGCCTTACTCTGCAGGTCCCCTTTTATTAGATGCAGGCTTCCTAAGCCAGGGTGGGAAAGGACACCTTCTGCATCTTTATTATGTCACCCTTAACTAGCTGCCCTTGCAGCCAACAGGCTGCACAGATCCTCAGCCCATGGGTTCTTGGTGAGACTGCCCTTTCTCTTGCCCTCTGGCCCAGAATACAATCAAGAACCTCAAGCTTCTTTTCTGAATCCCAAATGGCCAGATCTGCTACTCACGGAGCAACACACTTGCTCACTGGTTTCCACACAATCCCATTTCCAAATGGCTACAAGCAAGTCTCCAGGCCTATGCATTCGAGTGGCTGAGTCCAGAAATGTTGCTATGGCATCCTCCCTACCTACTAGTCACTCAGGCATACTAGCTGCGTTAGCCACTCAACAGCAGTGCTAGCTGAGGCAGCAGACTGTGTGCTGCCCTGACAGCTGGCTCCCTAGGATATTGGTAAGAAGAAGCAGTTACCCCATGCCTGTTCTGGTAGCCCCGCGTTTTTCAACAAACACTAGGCCTGCCCCACCACCTTTGAAGATTCAGTCCTAGTGCTAGCTATTATTCCCTTCTATGCTTTGTGAAAGCCTCTCACTTTCTTTTTGAAACTCTTATTTAATTTTTTTCCTCAAAATTTCATACACATACATATTTTTTTCTTATTCATCCCCCATCACTGACTCTTATCCCCTCCCCCCAGCCCCACCAGTTTCCTTCCTACTTCTATGCCTTTGCTTTTTTATTTGGCTTGGGTAAGAATGAGTGGAAGCTTTCACCACTGAAGACCCTCATTCTCCTCCCTGAGCCAATAACTCCTCATGGAGGGGTGGAGCCTCCTGAGTCACACCCCCTCCATGAGGATCCAGTCTTCTAAGAAGGCAACAAAGAGCAATTTCACACTATTCCTCCAAACCTCCAGCTTCCTGCCCCCTCTCCTCAAATGTTGGAAGGGCTGGTGCAGATGTCTTGGTTAGGACTGAGCACCCAAGAGCAAATTATTTCTCAGCACTCTGATCTCATGAGTCTCTGCTGCTTTCAGCAGAAAGAAGCTTCTCTGACCCAGGCTGAGAGGAGCACTAATCTGTGGGTACAAATGTAAATATTTGGCATTTGACAGCATAGCCATGTAGTAGAACAGTAGGTTCATGTAGGCCTAGGGCCCTGACATGCTGGATCCCTGAGAAGAAAGCTGCAGGGAGGTACTAAGCCACATACAGGCAGGAAGAGGAAGAACACTTGGCCAGAGCTTGGGAACAAATGACCAGATGGGCAGGAGGCCCTGGCCCAGAAAAGGGACAGCATTCTCCTCAAAGGCACAGGCAGGTGTATGTGTGTGTGGGGGGGGGGGGTGTTCTTTAGCTCAGGAAGTACCCGGAATCAAAGCAAGCTCAGGCTTATTCCATCTACCCAGACAAGCCTTCTGTGTGGAGTCCCTTCTTTGTGCCTTCACTTCAGGGTCAGCACAGAGAGTATTGAGTATGATCCCAGGGTCTTGTCAGTTGGATCGAGCAGCCTCCTAAAGGCTATGCTGCCCACGGCTAGCCTGTGGTTCCTTGCATTGACTGCCCAGTCCAGGATGCTGCTTTAAAACCAAGTCTCCACTTCTGTCTTTACATGTTCAAGTTTGTATAGGGGTACATGTGCTTGTGGGTACCAAGCCATGATTGACATTCAATGTCTTCCTCAGTTACTCTCCACTGAGCTAGGATCACTCACTGAACCTGGGGCTCACCGATTCAGCTAGTTGTTCCCAGCTTCTCCTCCTGGATACTAAGGATTGAGCTTGGGTCTTCATGCTTGTATGACAACTGCATTGTCGACTAAGTCCTTGTGTAAAGTATGTTACTCTATCTAGTATTATAGAGGACAAAACTGAGTCTTGGGGTGAGCTAAAGGTTTCAGGCCAAAGAGTAAGAGTTGGGAGCAGAATTCAAACTTCCCTGAGTCTCCCACACAGAGCCTTGACACAGTTTGTGGTGTCTATGGCTCTGTGGCTTCATCAGAAGCTGTGGGACCATGTCTCTGTGTATGCCCAATGTCATCTTACTTGCTGGGGAGAAGGTAGGAGGCCTGACAGATTTTGAAACTTTCCCCACCCTCGGATGCTGCAGGTGCCACTCCCGAGAGAACCAAGGAACCACGGTGAGTCAGGAGATGTTTCCGGATGAGACCCGCAGCGTGAGGATGTGTGAGGAAGCTGAGTACTGCAGTGAGCCCAGCCTGCTCTCCACAGATATGTAAGCCTCCTCCCTGGGCGATCCTAAGTGTAGAACAGGGTGGGGACTGAGCAGTGCTGAGATCCCTCCTCTAGGCCAGACAGTGGCACGTCTATAATACCTACCCAGGATTCTCTCTGCAGCTTGGATTGCCGCATTGCAGAACACTTTCAGGAAACCTTTTAAATAGCGCTTTTTAAACTTTGGGACTGTGATCAAGGTGTATTTCCTAGTGTGAGTATACATATACACATACATACATATACATATATACACATATATACATACATATCTATACATACATACATACACATATATACATATAGACATGTATACATACATATACATGTATACATATATATGTGTGTGTGTATATATATCACTATATATATACATATATATATATATACTGATGCTTAAATAAACTTGTTATGGAACAGCTTCTTTTAAGGCTGCCTTGAAGAGGCACAGTTGGCCTAGGGATGCTAGCTCAATCCTCTTGGGAATATATATTTAGCTTCCATCTAGATCACTGAGTGGCTGTAATGCCCATCTGGTGAGTGGTAGTGCTCTGAAAAGTGAGATCAACTTACAGTTTATAAATAACTAAACAAGAGGACCTCAAAGGTGCCAAACATGAAGTAAAATAAAAAGATGGAGACGTTCATTACATACAGTGCATGCCTGTTGAACTGTCACAGTGCACCAGATAAATACTGTGCCATTACACGGTGCCAAACAGGCAGTGAACTTTACTGTTTAGTGACTAGACGTAGTCATTACATATTATCTACCTATTCCGAATGGTCACACCATGCCTCACAAGTGTGTGGTTAAATTAATAATAATTGATACAAATAAGTAAAACAGAATGACAACAGAAGGTGTTGGATATATCAGATCCTGCAAAAATAAAAATTGTTGAAGAAGTATGTATTTCAGTATGTGCTTCTCTAAGCTTCTTGTAAAATGTTTATGGCTACTGCAGATACCCTTCACTTGCCTGAAAGAGCTTTAGTATTCACCAGCTTTTTGGGGTCCTTAAAGATTTAAAAAAAAAAAAAAAAGGCCAAGATGAAGAGATTCTTGTTCTTATTAAATACTTGCCTGACTCTGAATAAGCCAGCTTTGAATCCGGGAGATTTTTTACTAATCAGTTAGGGAGCTAAGAGATCGCAGATGAGGGGGAAATGTGGACCTTTTTAACCATCTACCCACAGAGCACTAACAGTGCCGAGAGGCACAGACATGCAGAACAAGTCCATAGCGGGGTAGCTGGCGTTGTGCTCCAGGCCAAGCAGAAGTTAGGTCTGTGAGAGTGGGTATAACTGAGAGAGAAGAAAATGTACTGAAAGGTTTATCTAGCTGGGGATGGAGGCAAGGCTAAGCAGTGTCAGAATATGAGGTCCTCATATCCCGAACTCCCCCTGCAGACAGATACATTCCTGGAATCCCTGTGCTTGGTTGCAGGGTTGGATTCAAAATGAACAGGCTGTACAGTGTCAGCCTTCAAGATGTAAAGCGTTCTGCAATCATAGCTCAGTGGTAGAGTGTCTGCTTGGCATGCTGTGGTCCTGGGTTCCATCGTCAGTACTGCAAGAAAACAAAAAATAAACTCAAAAAAAAGTGTATTAGTGGTAGCACCGTCTATGATCTAATCTACACTGAGGGCTGGGGTACATCTGGGCTTCTCAAACTGAGGACTGGTCAGTGGGGGGTCATGCAGGAACTTCAGTGGGTGATAGCCAAAAGGTTTTTTTAAAAAATCCACTAAAATAGTCCAGAAATAGAGAATGGGGTTCATGCAACTAGGGGAGTGTCTGCTATGGCTAGGGGTGTCGATGGTAGTGGGGATATGTATAATATGTTTCTCATTGTGATAGAGCCTCAAAAAGTTTGGAAGTCATCAACTAGACACCCTCAGGTCTTCTACTGCTCTGCTGTCTGCTGACTGGATGATTACATGACCACTCCAGGAATGGCTTGTGCTTTCGGTAGTGAAGGGATAGCCAGGCAGGGGAGAGTTGGAGAGGGGATGTTGTGGTAACATTGAGACGAGCCGTAGTGAACAGTGTAGACCTATGTAAAGACAGGCAGGTAAGGTCCTTCTAAGAGAATGTTATATGGGCTTAGAATTCTTTCTCCAACTTTCTCTGTACCCCAGAAAGCCTCCACTGGCTGAAATCAGAAAGGCAAGGAAGGCTAGGGTCTAGGATAGGAGCTCAGTGGTAGGGTGCTTACCTAGCATGCATGAGCCTTTGAATTCCAGTCCTCGGCCCAGGGGGAAGAAAACAAACAAAAAATCAACTACAAAGCTCGTGCATTGGATACACATCAAGAGCTGAGACCCCCAACAAGCAGGCCTAGGAAACAACTCCAGTGCCTGAGAGCAGACACAGATTTCTTAGCATATCCTGTTACTTACTCCACACACCATAATGTAGGCACACTAACGGGCATTGCCTTCACTGAGGAAAGTGGAAACTGCTTTCTGGGGATAGCAGTTGTCCTGACAGGCGGCACCTCTGGGCTGGCCTTCCGGAACAAACATTAATGCTTATCTGTTCCAGACTCTCCTACCAGGAAGATGAAAACCGACAACTGACCTGTCCAGAGGAGGACAAGAGGGAGATCCAGACATCTCCAAAGAGGAGTTTCCTTCGCTCTGCCTCTCTAGGTAAACTCACACCTTGCTCTGCAGATGTGGACAAGAGTCACCTCCAAGATGGCAATGGTCAGACAGCAAGTGATAACTGAGAAACTATTTGGGCTTCACTCAACCTCTAGAGATGGCCTAGTAGATATGCAAAGTGACAAGACAGCTCTCCAAAGACAGAGTCTTTTGGAATGGGACATAGACATTGGCTACGCAGATGCCTCAGATGTAAAGAGCTTGTGGCCGACAGCACTGACCCTTGTACCACAGCAGAGAGTGAGCCTCTCTCAGTCAGCTGTCACTGTAATAAAACACTTGAGATGGTCAGCTTTAAAATGAGAAAGGCTAATTTGAACTCACAGACTTGGAAGCTTGGCTCGTTACTTTTGGGCCTGTGGCAAGGAGACACATCATGCCGGGAAATGTGTCCTTTGCTGCCTGGCCTGGAATATAATAAAGGAGGGAAAGAGACCAGTGTCCCACATTTGATGACAAAGACACATGGCCCTGGGAGAAAGCCTCCTATGAGGCTCCACCTTTAAATACTCAACCAGCCTTTCAACTCTACTAAACTGGGGACTGAGCCTTTAATACATGGCCCCTGGTAGACATTGTGATCAAAACTATAGCAGAGCTGTTATGGGGCGGTGCTGTCACATGTGTCCTGTGTCCTGATTCTGGCTCCCTGGCTACTTTTGCAGGTCGAAGGGCCTCCTTCCATCTGGAATGTCTAAAGCGACAAAAAGATCAAGGAGGAGACATCTCTCAGAAGACAGCCTTGCCCTTGCATCTGGTTCATCATCAGGTATTAACAGCTGTGAACAGGCCACAACCACACCCCCTAGGATGACAGTAGTTCACCAGACACCCTTCTGTCTTCCATTCTCAGACCTCTGTGCATCAGCCCCTGAGTAGGGCTGTCTTCTTCTCTATACATAGGCAAGTCCCTATAAAACCCTGTTGAGGATTCCTCTCCTGATTCTAACTGGAAGCTTCAGGGCTCGTGAGCTTTCTCCTTACAGTGCACAGATATCCTCCCCCGCCCCCCACACTGCCTTACACTGCACGCACCCAAGTGGATACAGTATACCTAGGGATTGTTGGGACCTGGAAGTTGAACATCAGAGCAGTCTGTCTGTCCAGTGCAATGCAGAAGTGATGGCAGCACCATCAGCAACACGGTTGAGAGTAGGCAATGCTGGGCATGGTGGTCATACTTGTAATCACAGCATCAAAGAGACTAAGACAAGAGGATAGAGAGTTTTAGGCTAGGCTAAACTGACAAAAATAAAAAATAAGTAGGAATTGTTTCCAAGGAGAAAAGACCCAGGGAGACTCATTATATAAAATCCATCCTGGCGTGGCACAGCTGAGAAAGTAGAAGCACCAACATCATACTCTGAGAACGAGGAGAAACTTCAGGCTATGTCCAGTATATTACCTGCAGCAAATGGGGTTTCACCTGAGCACCCCAGTTTACCTTTTTAATTACAAACTCCCTTTTGGGCCTGTACTTTGTGTGTGTGTGTGTGTGTGTGTGTGTGTGTGTGTGTGTATGTGTGTGTGTACATGTGTATGCATGTGTATGCATTTGCATGCATGTGCACACATATGTCTTTTCTAAACTGATATCACTTTAGCTCAAAGCCAAAGCGCTGTCTAAATAGGGATTATAGTCATAAACTTTCCAACATAATGCGCACAGCATTATATTATGCTTCTCTTAGATTTCCAGGTACCCAGAAGCTGGGGATCCTCATGAGCTGGGAAGGAGGAAGAAAAGCAAACTGCAGGGACACTGTGTGTGCTATTTTAAAAGGTTTCTCCAGGTTGCTTTGCCCACCTGTCCACATGCCCATAGGAAAGAAACTAGCTTCCCCTGTGTATCTTTCTGCCACCTCCAACCATCCTCTCTGTCTCCCAGAGATGGACATTCCCACCATATGGTCCCATTCAAATGTATCACATCTGAACAGTGGACAGTGCCGAGAGAGTCACAGTGATAGTGGGAATTCAGACCTACCCTCAGGATTCTCAGGAGCATTTGGGGACAGAAGGCAGACATGAAAATCCTTTAATCATGATGCAGTCTAATAATAAAAGGAGTTCAAAACACTCTATTGAGAATGACAGTGTTATCAACAGGCCTGTTTCACTGTAAAAGTTAAAATAATAGCTACTGGTGTTCCTAGGTCTCCATAATGGACACCATCCCTCAAAAGCTTTATTTCACTTGACATCACATGGACCTATAGGTCAGTTCATAGAGAGGGTGCTGGCGAACTGCAGCTCTGTGTACCCACACATCATCACTGTCCTCTCTGTTCTGGTGGGAAAGCCAGAGGGACCGAATCCAGATGCTACGGATGGATGGTAGAGACAGTCTAAACGTCGGATGATCCATGCTGTACTCAGTTGTAAGGTCTTAAAGCTAAAGGAAACTGCTATTATGTCAGAAGGAAATATATATATCTGGTTAAAATATATCTGGATATTATTAAATGTTACACCATGTCTCAGTGAGGCAGACAGAATCTTGACTTCCAGAATTCTAAGCAGAACTCACTGGAAAAGTATTAAGCTAAGCAAAGTCACTCAGCCGGCAGAGGGTGAAGCCTGCCAGTAACTCCTGTTTCTTATGTCCACAGGCATTGGCAGTGGCAGGCTTGAGCCCGCTCCTGCAGAGAAGCCGTTCTCCTACCTCCTTCCCCAGGCCATGCCCCACACCCCCTGTCACTCCAGGCAGCGGGGGCCAGCCCCTACAGCCCATCCCTACCCTACGGCTGGAGGGGGCGGAGTCCAGCGAGAAACTCAACAGCAGCTTCCCATCCATCCACTGCAGCTCCTGGTCTGAGGAGACTACAGCCTGTAGTGGGGGCAGCAGCATGGCCCGGAGAGCCCGGCCGGTCTCCCTCACCGTGCCCAGCCAGGCTGGAGCTCCAGGGAGGCAATTCCATGGCAGTGCCAGCAGCCTGGTGGAAGCGGTATGTGAATCCAAGCTCCTGGGGGAGAGAGAGGACCCAGAAAGCAAGAGACTTTGGTGCAGACAAGAGAGCCTGGCTTCTTCCCAAGTAGCTTGGGTGTTAAGTGTATAAACTAGAGAAATGCTGAGGGAGGGGATGGTCTACAGACAAATCACCACCATGCCCTACATGACACTGGCCACTGGGTGTGATGCAGATAGAAAAGCCCTTCATAAAACAGGGGTCCAGTGAACCCTTAAAAAAGCTCCACTGCTTCCCAGAGTTCACATTTGCTGGTGCTCGCTCCTACAAAGAGGGCCACCCTTCACTATGCTCAGCTCTGACAGCTCAGAACACCCCAGAGCTTTGGACGCTTGCCAAAGGAAACTGGCATTTTCAGGGCTTCTGGCGATTCTAATGCACGAGTGGCCATGTTCAAGGTGGCACTTTTTTCCCCTCCTGAGCTTCTGTTCCTCCTTTAGAGATAGCTTAGTGCCACAGTCCTCTGCCCTTGAGGAACATCTACTGCAACCCTAGCACCACGGTTTTTGTTGACAAACAGTAGCAAACCCTAAGGAGCATGGGCCTTAGAAACTGTCTCCTAGGAGAACTGGTGGAGGGAAGACTTGGCAACAGAGCTCTCCCCAGTACGGGGCCTGTAACAGAGTCTCCATCACTGGACATGTCAAGCAGAGACTGCACCTGTCCTGTGGTCAGATGGACCTAAGAGTGGAGTTCACTAGAATAACCTCTGGTCCTTTCCAGCTCTGAAATCCTAATTCTTTATTTGAGCTCGGATGTCCTTTATT
Organism: Rhynchomys soricoides; assembly: GCA_019843965.1. NCBI lineage: Eukaryota > Metazoa > Chordata > Mammalia > Rodentia > Muridae > Rhynchomys > Rhynchomys soricoides. The sequence goes on along the minus strand of JADRCH010000155.1, from coordinate 1,998,397 downwards.
CATCTCTAAAATCTGAGGCTCTTTCTAGGTGCAGAGACTGTAGTGGAGGAAAACATTGAGGGAAAGTGGGTCTCAGCTCTGGTGAGCTCCCACTGGTGGTACTGAGGACAAGCAGAGAAGAAGTAAGCACAATGTGGCCAGAACAGGCAGGGTGTCTGTAGAATGACCAAGCAAGGCAAGGAAGGAGAGATGCAGGCAGAGGAGGAGCAACTGAATGGGGGGGGGGGGCGGGGAGGAGAGACACTGGGACTCTGCCATGTTCCTCAACCCTTCGGCTTAGAGACTTAATAATCTTCCCTCTAACTAGTCAGTAAAGCAGCTGACAGGAAGGGTGGATACATGATGGTCATCTGTAGCCCTTCCAAAAAAAAAAAAAGGTGCCTCTTGCCCGGAGGCAGACAGCTATTCAGGGGTGGGAGATAGGACTTAACACCAAACCAAAGTGAAAGCTTCTTGGACAGATAGGGCAACATGAAAGGTGTCTTGGAGGCCAAAGAGGAGAAAGAAAAGAAAGGGCATTCTAAGATCTGCTGGTGAAAAAGCAGAGCAAAGCCCACAGTTCCTCTACAAGTTTCTCCTTATTTGGTGATAGTGGCTGAATCCTCTAAAGCCCTCTCCTCTGACCTGTGCATGCCCACTTCCTTCAGTTCTGTCCATACTCAAATCTACTCTCCTGTGAATACAGACACACAACATGCATGCACACACAGGGCACACTTTTATGTGCATATGCACACATGCATATGCACACATACACAGCTTGCACACATACCCACAGGCACATGCACAGATGTGCGGCCTGAACACCAGCCTGCAACTTCCTCCCCAGGGACCTTGGAACTCCAGTGACCACGCTCCTCTCCTGTCTTCTTGCCCCTCCTTGTTCAGGTCTTGATTTCAGAAGGACTGGGACAGTTTGCTCAAGATCCCAAGTTCATCGAGGTCACCACCCAGGAGCTGGCTGACGCCTGCGACATGACAATAGAGGAGATGGAGAACGCTGCAGACAACATCCTCAGTGGAGGCGCCCAGCAGAGCCCCAACGGCACCCTCTTACCTTTTGTGAACTGCAGGGACCCGGGGCAGGACAGGGCTGTGGTCCCAGAGGACGAGGGCTGCGCTTTTGCCCTGGGGCGAGGGCGGAGCGAGGAGGCGCTCCCGGACAGCAGGTCCTACGTCAGCAACCTGTAGTCCGCAGGGCTGGCAAGACGCGGGTGTTTTTTATTCGTTTCAATGTTCCTAATGGGTTCGTTTCAGAAGTGCCTCACTGTTCTCGTGACCTGGAGGTAACCGGAACAGCGTCTTCATTCACTGCTGTTGGGATAAGCCTCAGAGCTGGGCGGTGTACGGAGTCGGCTTTTCAGGGGAGAAGGCCAAGGCCGTGGTGCAGGGCTCCAGCACCTTCCCGCGGCAGCACCGCCCAAAGGACCCCACCCCACCCCCTAAGCAAAAGGGTGTTTCCCCCTTGCTTGTATAAACAGTCATTTGCACATGTTCTGTCTGAGCCTGGCCGTCTCTATGGAGCAGGGCCCCAGGGATCTAAGGCAGGAATGGGCCAGTGCCCCCAGTAGGAGCTGGGAGGTGACTGCAAGGGTCCCAGCAGTGCAGGTCTGGTCCCTGTGGTCCCTTCAGGGACCCTTCCCCCTGCAGGAGCTGAGATGCTGGTGGCAGGAACCAGTGCAGACCACACCACCCGCCCCCAGCTAGCCAGGCCAGGGGGCGCAGGCTGCTGCCTGGTGCTCTGGGTTTCATGATTTGATGGTTCTTGTCAGCATGTTGCGATTTTCTGGGTTTTGATTTCTTTATTACTATTTGTTGTGTTTTCCTACGGGGAGGGAAGGAGGAAGAGCATTTACAACTGCGCGGCCTCACTTCACTGTTTCCACATTTGCGTATTTAAGTCGGATTTGGTTTTATTGTATTCTTTAAATGGTGCGGTCCACCCCCCACCCCCACCCCCATTGGAGCAAGGGTTCAATATCACCACAGGGAGGTTTTACCTGTTCTGTGTATGCCCAGAAACATGTTACAATTTCCATAAGTAAAAGCAACTTTTTTTTTCTTTCGAGTTTGGTTGAGCATCACAATCTGCAGGCTAACCGGCAATTAGGTAAGGTGGTGTGCGCCTGGGCGATTGAGCTGGGCTCCTTTCAATGCTGGCCATATAGATAGGTTCAGGAGAGAAGAAATATGGGCATCTTTGTGTCACAGTGTGTCCATAGTGGGTCGTCTGTGTATATGTGCACCCACACGGTATGTGCGCACCCTACCCCACCCCGCACAAAAGTCTGTAGATCCCCGTTCGGGTTTGACTGCAGGGAGTTCTAAATCTGGGGCTATTTGAAAGCAAGAACAAATCACTGTCTCTGCTTCTGCTTCTGAAACGAGAATCGGTAACTGCATTTTTCTGTCCCACGAGATATGCAAAAGCAATGCAATAATATCCATTTTAAAATACGATTGTGAGTTGTGTCAGCATTAAAATTCTATTTTAAAAAAAAAAACAAAATTTAAGGGAAAAACTCAAGAAGACATTTTGCTTCGATATATTCTGTGTAATGTTTTATTGCATTGATAATGTTTCTGTTGAAGAAACTGTTATACTTGAATTCAGGTCAGTTTCAGTATTTTTCAAATATTTTTTTAAAACTGAATTGCAATTGTGCCAAGCAAATATAATGACTTAAGTTTGTTTTAAAATTCACTTCTTGTATATTTTGCTGCATGTAAAGTAAATCATTTTGTATTTGGAGTGTGACAAGCTTTACCTTCGAGCTCTTAAGTGCTTTTTCTATATGTGGTTGGGGGAAAGATGGTTTTTCTTTCATTTGCAAAGTGAACAAAGGTGTCCCCGGTATAAGTCCTCACACTGCTCTCCACAGGCAGGTCTGGGAGGTGCCAGTTTGCATATCTTGCGTTTTGTTTCCATATCCCTCAGTATTCCCAAAACCCGGTGGTAAGATTGCCCATGGCGCATCTTGCTTTTCGAGGTCAGGACATGTCCCACCAGGTCTTCTGTTGCCTTCTGCTGTTCTCTGTGGATACTTGTCCAAGATGCTCCAGCATCCTGTGGGAAGAGGTGGCTGGCTTTCCCAGGCATTCCCACAGCACACGTCTCAACTGAGAGGATGAGGTGACCATCAGACTGGGGTAGTGGTGGGTTAAACTCACCTTTGACCCATGATTTACCCAAATACAGACAGCCATAGTTGGGGGCTGGCGAACAGTGACTGGATGGAACTGTAGCCCTTACAGAAACTGTTCATCCTTTTCTTCTTCTGAAGCAGGAAGGCAGAGAAGCAGGGGATCTTGACCAGGGTGGGAGCATCAGGATCTCACAGGGATGAATGGAACAGATGTATGGGGCTTTCATTTAGGATCCTCTGTCTGCCTTCAACCCTTACAATTAGTGCTAGGTCCTTTAATTGTGTCTTAATAAGAATGGTTGAAAAGGAAGGGCTTTGAGGAAAATAAGACTCAACCATTCGCTTAGAATTTGCCTACCAAGTAGCTTCTAGTACTAGTGTCCTACAGCCTTTTGTGGAGATTATGTGAGAATCTACTAGAAATTCCAGCAAGGATGCTCCTCAGTGGCAGTGAGTCTGCTCTTGGGCACTGTTCCATGAACATGCAGAGAGAGGTACCCAATGTTCACAGGCTAACTGGAGTCTAGAAACAGCCTTTCTCCTTGGATTTCCATTGACCAAACATGTATGTACCCATAAGGGCTTCTAGAGGTAACAATTAGATAGTGTCCTTTGTCTTGCTTCTGCTAAGTTCTGCGACTGAGTTGATGAGACTTTAGTGGTAGAAAATGAGCCCTACTGACTGGCTGTGTGGTTCTTGTTTGTTTCTGACACACACACACACCAGGGAAATATGGTATTCTGATTGATCCTACACACAAGCATGCACACTCTGCATACTCAGTCTCCTCATGCTGCCTTCTGTTTTCCTTTGGATGCTTTGATTCACATTACCAGATTCCATTGACCAACGACATAATCTACAGACTGAGCTCCTGCAGCCCCTGCCAGAACTCTGCCCAGGGTCCAACTCACCCCCTTTCACCAGCCATACCTGGTGAAAGGCTGCTTTCTCCTTATGGCCAAGAAAACCAGAGTAGCATTTTACTCATACAGGGACAATGCCCTTTATTGCTGGAAGGAAAGAAGGTTCAGTGGACAAGTGAGTCTTTCAGACTTGGCTTCATGACCACCTGCATGTTACCAGGACAATGGAGAACAGTGTCTAGGACAGCCAGTGAACATCTACACCAGACTATCTACTCTCCACCCAACACAGAATTCTCAATGACTGTTTTGAACGAAATTATCAAACCTTCTGCAATCCTGACAGTTCCTGAGTTGCAGGGGAATTAGCCTGCAGCTGGGGACCAAAGGGACATGAAGGGGTGTAGATCATGTGTTTTTATCTGTCCTATGACTAGCTCTGTCTCTTTTGTTTCCGAGCTTGTCATGTATGTGGCCATGACACTGTCCAAGTAACAGGCAAGTCCAGTTAAGGTCCTTTCTGTCTGGTCCTAGGTTCTTTGTATCTTCAGATGAAAGAGAGGGAGGTTTTCCTAGGCCTTGTTTGATTTGTAAATGTTTTTTCTATGAGTTGGGGTTCCCATCTTCTTAATCTGACTAGGAACCCAAGGCCCAACTGTGTCTTTTACCCTCCTCTGGTACCTTGGTTCCAGATTCTGGAACTTGTATGAAGAGAAGGTCTTTGTTCCTTTCTCACAGTTCTCAACCATCCAGAGCTCTGGAGAAGCCCAACTGAACACAGTAGACAGCCCTTCCTTTGCCAAAGTCAGCACATTCCTGGAACACTCTGGAAGTCAGTAGAAGGAACATGGCTGGTGTATAGAAGCCAGGTGACACACCCCTATTGCTCCTAAATGTGGGCCAAGAGAGCAAGGATCTAGGTCAAGTACAGAGTAAACTCTGGTAATCAGGGTTTTTAGCCTTATCATACCACTTTTCAGACATATCCAAGGAGAAGGATGGCCCCTCCATCCTTGAGTGACTGAAATGTCCTCAATCATGAGCTAGAAAAAACTGAGCAAGAAACTGAGGAAGGAGTGTCTGGATTTCAGAAGAGTTACTCAGAGCCCAGGGAATCTGATGTTAAGTGTCCTGACTGGTTCTGTTCTTCAACAAGCCCCGGCTCTGAAGCGGGTGTCAGCAGAGAGAACTAGAGGGCTGGGGGATGAGGGACCATCAAATCTTGACTCCCTCTGGGTCATCTCACTGTATGGAAAGCTCTTCTGTGTGGTCACCCTGATGCCAGCCTTGGCAAAGGCTGGTGGCTCCATAATCTGCCTCGGAAGTTATGGGGATTCCTACCCTGGGTGTTTTTCCAGGCAAATCAACCTAGCTAGAGAAATGCGGTCCTTGCTGGCCATGTGATGCTGGGGGAGCTTGGCTCTCACTCACCAAAGTCCATGTTCTACAGCAGCTTCCATGAGGAAAGTCATCCAGGAAGCTGTGAGGGGGAAAGCACCCTATCTATGATGTCAGTAAAGGACGCCTTCCCCTCCTTGAGCATGTTATCATTCCTCCTTCTCTCTTCTCCCCTTCCCCCTTCCTCTTCTTCCTCCTCCTCATCTACCTCCTCCTCCCTTTCTCCTCTTCTCTACTTTCTCCTCCTCACCTCTTCCTACTCTACAAACCTAGTGAAGGGAACAGAGGTAAAAGGAACCCATTGGAGAGTCTTACAATGTTGGGGGGTGGATGTTTATTTGTTTGTTTATTTTTGTATGCCATATTGTCACCTTGTTAGGGAGTCAGTTGAATGTCACACACACACACACACCCTAAGATACAAGTGCTGGAGGTGGTGGCCACATAGTGATTTTTTTTCTACAGAAGGTGTGGGCTGTTGTCGGCATGTCCAGTGTGTTTAATCTATGGCCATGTATCCCAGAACAGCTATGAATGTGACCCAGCACATTTATAGATGATGTCCTATTATAACAGAAAATCACTGGGCACCTTTGAAGAGGGACACATGGAAGAAACTAGAACAGTTTTCATGGGTAGAAATGGCGCCCGTGTTCTTCATGTACAGTGAGGAAATGCTGCCACGCTTAAGCTCACCCTTCTCCTCCAGGCATCTTAAGAAGTTTGATCCACATAGTATGTGAGAAAGAGCCTGGTCTTCCTGCTGTGTTAGGAAAACCATCTCTGTTAAGCTGTCTCTGAAAGGGAATTGGAGAATGGAGCTGAACATATCAAGCATTGCATTCAATGCCGTGAGTAAAGTCTGAACTGAGATCTTTCTATTACGTTTCTCTTAGGTCTCTGCTAGCAATAAGGAAGACAAGGCCAGGTAAAACTCAGTGCAGATGTGAAATGTCATATCACCAGAACCAAACTGTCTCAGATGCTCACTGCTTTGGAGGTATAAACCCCTCGTCCCCATGGGAAAGCCTAGGCTCTGCATTTCCCCAGAATCTAAATGCCTTGATGGTGTCAAGCTTACAGAATAGGTGACATGCCACTTGTTCCGGCATACATGAGGCAATCATTGCAAATTTGCCACCTAAAATTCCTTCATCCACCACTCAGCAGGCTCATTACAGAGACAGTTTGGGAATGCAGAAGCTATAGGGAATTGGAGGGCTGCTTCTTTCCTTTTTTTCTTTTTTGGGGGAACAGTGTGAAGTTACTGGCGGTTGAACCAAGGGCTTTATGCATGCTAAGCAAGTGCTTTAGCTTTTATTTGTGATAGTTTTTGCCTCCTAGGATTTCCCAGCATGCACAAACACACCAAAGTTAAAAGCAGGGAGAAACCACTGGAAATTAAGGACATGATTTATAAGCAAGTAGTCTCTGCAGAGGGCCCCTTAGAAGGCATCACAGTGATCCATGAGCTATGGGCCCCTTTCTGTTCTACGTACAGCACACATCCACAACTACACACAATCCCTCAGACTTGAAATCCACCTCTTAGCCTTCCTTATCAGACCATGTACCCATCTGTCCTGCCCTACTTGGACATGCGCTATTTTTTATTTGCCCAGTGCCCTGAACACAGCACAGATGACAGAGAAACAGCAGGGTTTACACAGATCTGTGATGATGACAGCAGCTAAGAACAACCTGTGGGAAGAGTCATTGAGAAATAGGGTGGCAGAGCCCCAGAGTGAGCGCTACAATGTCTGCTGCTCTCAGAAATACTGCAATTCCTCGCCTTCCAGTGTTAATAAGGAAAATGTCCCTCCATGAAAAGGGTCCACATAAAACAGCTCCCTCCCTCCACTGTCCATGTGTGTACTCAGTCCACTTTTATATCCCCAAGAAAACCTGTCATGTGACACGCCTGATCCCAGAGAGGCACGGACAGATGAACAGGCTTCTAGACCACTCATATACACCTGCCCATCCCACACCTGCCCCTCCAGGCTCCACGACACCACAGTCTGACTGTTGTAAATATTGTTGTACAGTTTGTCATCAACTCCTGTCGTCAAAGGCCCTGCCTGCTGCGCCTTCTCCCCCTCGAGCAAGGCCAGGGAATCTAGAAGGGAAAACCTTCAAGGAGAGCTTCAGGGTCCATCTCTGTGTGAGACGCTACTGTATATTCCTGTAAGATTGCATTTTTATCTAAGGAATGATGTTATTTAAAAAACAAACAAAAACGCAAAAAAGAATTGCAAATAAATTTCTTAACAATGTCAATCTTGGTTTAATCGGTATCTCCCCTTTTCCACGACTGTCCTTTTCTCTGGTTCCCTACAGGTCATGGAAATAGATTTAAGCCTCAATATTTCACTTGTATTGGATCCTTCAAAGGCCCAGTGGTGGGGGACACAGGGGATGTGACTCCAGAATAATCCCTAACTTCATGACCACAGTTGATCTCACTGTTTACTTCTTCCATCTATGAAAGGGTTAACCAAAATGGCCAAAGGTGAATAAGGAGGCAGAACAGGGTAAATTAAGTGGTTAGCCCAGAAATTAGAAGCACTTCCCCCTAAATAACTGATTTTGCATAAAGTGTGTGTGGGTGTAGGGTATAACAGGGAAGACACTGGGGAGATGAAGTTGGATGTGCAGGACTTTGCAAGCTTTCAAGTGCAAGGTTCGGTGGTTACTAGGACTAGAAATGGTGTAGACAAAGCTTCCAGAATAATCCCCATGAAAAAAATAGAACAGTTGCAGGGGATTCCAGGAGGGGAGGGGAGGAGGCTTGGGAACCTGTCTCCTGCTTAGAGAATGACTCTTCTATTGGACTCTGGCTCCCTCTAACTCCTCTGGAGCTCTGGAGTCTGTTGACACCTTCCTTTAAATCCCCAAAGAGGAATGCGTCAACAGCCAATTTATCTTAACTTTGGCTAGTTCAGCTTTTAGCCCAGCCCAGCTGAGTCCAGCCCAGGAACTGAACCCTTATCCAGAGCAGCTGGCATGGAGCCTGTAAGGCCCAGAGTAGATGCAAAAGCAAATCTTCCCAAACATCAAAGATCTGTATCCAGCAGATTGCTGTTCGTAGAGCAAATCCAGAAGCAGGAAGTCCTTACTGTAGCCCCATCTTTGAAAGTTATTTCCCTACCCAGCTGAAGTGACTCCCTAGATTTAAAGGGCCAGTACCCGTTTCCATCCTCTCTTTCTTTTTCCTCCTATCAGTAACTAGACATTAAAGACTAATGCATTCAAAAGCAATGATATAGCTGGAGAACATTAGAAAGTGATTACCCATAACAAGGAAAGATTAGTCTCAGAAAAGACGCAAGAAGCCTACGTTTATCCATCATACCCATCAAAGCTGACCCTGAGTATGGAGCTTACACTTCTTCCTTATAGGCTTATAATATAATCCCAGTACTCCGGGAGCCTGAGGCAGTAGAGTGACTATGAGTTTGAGGCTATCCTGGCCTACTTAGTGAATTTCAGGTCAGCCTGAGCTACAGAGAGACCTTGTCTCAAAACAAAAACAAACAACAGAGGAAAAAAATCCACCAAGCAAACCAGACCCCACAAAGGAAAAGCAAATAAGAAATGTGGGGGAGGGGACATCTGATTTACCCACAGATAAAAATGTGGTAAAAAGAGTTACCATGTTTTTAAACTCAATTGTTCATTTTGCAACAAGAAATCACAAAACAAACCAGAAATAGGCAACTATGACTCATTTGAAAGGGAAAAAAGTCAACAAACCATCTCTGAATAAGACCTGGCAAAACTATTAAACAAAGATTACTCCAAGTTACATACATTTATTTATTTATTTATTTATTGGAACAGAGCATGCAGCCCCACGGCACCTGTGGCAATCAGAGAAAGACTTTCAGGAACCAGTTCTCTCCATCCAGAGATCTAAGTTTCTTGATGCTCTCAAAACTAAGAAAAATGTAGAGAAAGTCAGTAAAATGGCATGCAACTAGAACGGCAAGTCTGTAATCCTAGTGCGGGAGCTAGAGATGAGAAGCTGAGCAGCTAGTCTAACCAGTGAGTCAGTGGTGACGTCAGAGAGAGAACCTGGTCCAAAACTTTGAGTGCTAAAGGGGAGGGGCTGTGGGGAGAAAAGAACAGAAAAGAAAAGAAAGAACAAGCTAAGCGATGGTGGCACACTAATCCCAGAGTTCAGGAGGCAGAGACTGGTGGATCGCGTGTGTTTGAGGCCAGCCTGGTCTACTGAGTGAGTTCCAAGACAGTAGCCAGGGCTACTCAGAGACACCCTGTCTTGAAACCCTACTCTCCCAAAAAAGAATTAATGTGAAGAATGATAGGTGAATATACCTAGCTTGAGTGCTATATGATGTAGAAAATGAACCTCAGATTAACAGTAGTCTGACCCAAAGAATAATTCTTTTAAAAGTGAATGAATTAAAATTTCCAATTCAAAGATAGGGATTGGCAGAACAATTTGAATTTCTGTTTTGTTTTAGAAACAAGCCAACTATATACAGTCTCACAGACATCTCTTAAAAGGCTTAAATCTTAGAGATCTGGTCTTAAGGGGAAAAAAATCACACGATAATCTCAATAAATACAAAGTAAGCCTCTGACCATTCACTATGTCAGTATGATAAAGGTCATGAAGAAATTAAGAATAGACAGCATATCCCTGAAAACAGCAAAGGCTGCATCTGACAAGTCTACCAGCGTTATAGAAAGAGAGAACAGCAGAGAGCACGTCCCTTAAGATTGGGAGAGACACACATATTTAGTACAGGTCATGTAGTGTTAGGCCAAGCAAGAAGACGAGAGATATACAAGGTATAAAATTGGGAGAGGAAAGAGTTGACTTCTCATTTGCAAATGATTCTATACTTAAATATATACCAGAAATCATCTAGATTGAATCCTTTCAGTAAATTTGCAGAATTACAAAACTCACCAGCATTCACACATACCAAAAACAAATTGAAAACATTCCAACCACTAGGCATGATGGTGCAGGCCTTTGCTCCTAGTACCAGAAGGCAGAAGCAAAGTGAGTTCCAGGACAGCCAGGGCTACTCAGAGAACCCCTACCCCACCAAAAAAAGGAAAAAGGAAAACATTCTAATCACAGTAGCCCCTGGCAAAATAAAATACCAAGGAATAGTCCTGAGGGCTAACACTTAAATCCCTGTAAAATAAAAACTTGAAGACATTAAAAAAATTAAAGATACTAGATAAGGAAAAGAGATCTTATGTGCACCAAAATTGGCAGACTTTCTACTGGGAAAATAGCTATAATACCAGAAATTGGAAAAAATGAAAACACAAAAGACCACAAATAGCCAAAGCAATCCTTCGAAAAAAAGGACACAGCTGGGCTAGGCAGCGGTGGCACACACCTTTAATCCCAGAACTCAGGAGGCAGAGGCAGGCAGATCTCTGAGTTCAAGGTCAGCCTGGTCTACAGAGTGAGTCTCAGGACAGCAAGGGCTACATAGAGAGACTCCGTCTCAAAAAAGTTAATTAAAAAATAAATAAATAAATAAGCCATTCAGGAAATGGAGTCCCAAAACTGGGTATCTACCTGCAAGAAAAAGGAAGTTAGAATCTTTCACACAATCTGAAACTGCTAAAGAAAACATAGATAATACATTCTCCCCCCCCCCAAATGGCTATAAACAGAAACTTTATAAACAGCAAATAGCTCCAAGAACTGACAGTTGGGATCACATGACATAATGGGATTCTGTTTAGCAAAGGAAACTGTCAGCAGACTGAATAGATTGCCCACAGAGTGAAAGAAAATCTTTTTCGGACAGGGGGTTAATATTTTAAAATATACAAAACTTAAACACCCCCAAAGACCAAAGCTACCAATCAATAAATATACTAATGAACAGACAGTTCTCTGATGCAGAAACACAAATGGCAAATAAGATTTTCCTTTAAAAAAAAATAAGGATTTTGGTTAGGTAGTTGTGTAGATGGTTTTGTGTGGGTGTTATTTTGTTTTCTTGTTTGGTTTTGAGACTGGATCTATGTAGCCCTGGCTGGCATGGAACTGATCCCCGCCTGGCTTTGCCTCCTGTGCACTGGGAGTAAAGGTGTAAGCCAGCACACCTAGCTGTAGATAGTTATTTTTGAACATGTACAACATCCTAAGCCATCCAGGAAAGGAAAACTAAACTGCTTTGGGATTCAACCCCACCACCACCACCATGCTGATTTGGATGTAGGGAACGCTGATCACTTAAGCGCTGCTGGTGGAGAGCAGAGTCACACTGCCATTATGGACATTTCTCAAAGAATTAAAGACAGACTTCCATATGACCCAGCTATACCACTCCTGGGCACAGACTAAAATAAGTCTATCCTACCATACAAATACATGCACATCCATGTTCATTGCTGCACTATTCACAGCAGAAATAAATCCAAATGTATATTGACAAATGAATAGATAATGAAAATGTAATGTATATCATTTTATTCCGCTTTAAAAAGTAAAATTAGAGATTTCAATAAAATGGGTGGATCTGGAAAGTCTTATATTGATTACTTGAAAAGACACAAAAATAAAAGAAACCTCCGCATGTTCTCTCTATGCAGGTCCTAGCCTATAATGTCTATTGTGTGTGAGAGGGGTGTGAGTGCAGTACAGGCTGTGAGCTAGTGAGGAGAACATCCAAGAGGAAAGCAAGGGCTCGAAGAGCGTGTGCAGCAGAAAGCGTGTGACACAGAGCAGATCAGAGGCTCCTGGGGATGTTCAACCGAGGGAGGCTGAAGGGACCAGGGAAGACAATGGAATGGGAAAATCAACAGAAATAAAGTTTGTTTAAAATGTTATCATGAAGCCTACACTCATATATACTAATTTAAAATTTTTAAGCTGGGCACCTCTTTAATCCCAGAATTTGGGAAGCAGAAGCAAGCAGATTTCTATAAGTTCAAAGCCAGCCTGGTCTACATAGCATGTTCCAGGACAGCCAGAGCTATGAAGGAGGAGGAGAGGGAGAAGGAGGAAGAGGTGAATGAGGAAGAGGAAGGAGGAAGAGGAGAAAGAAAAGGAGAAATAGAAAGAAGCAAGCAAGCAAGAAAGGGAGCAAAAGATGATATGATATGAAGAAATGAAGCCGAACTATGTTTCTCAAGGGCATCGGTGAAATTTAAAATCCTTTAACCAAATAAACTGGAAAGAATTACAAGGAGTAATGGGGCTAAATCTGATCAAAATGCATTATATGCATGTATAAAATGTTTAAAGAATTAATTAAAATATTATATTATTAAAATAAAGAAACCACTTTGATATAATAAAAAGTCTTGCACAAAAAGCCCACAGTGAACATCACACACTCCATGGTGACAGACGAACACTTCCCTCTGAGATGGGGATCAAGTCAAGGATGCCCACTTCTGCATGTCTATTCAAAACAGTGCTGTAGGCTCTAGGCAGAGCAAGTGGGCTAAAACAAACCCAAGGCAGCAAGTAGGGAAGTGTAAAGTAAAGCCATCTTTTTTTTTACTGTGGGACATGTAGGAACCCTGAGCGATGCCACACGCATGGAGAATCAGGCTAATCCATGAATTTAGCAAAGTAGCAGAAAACAGAGAACAAAGGAAACTCAGTTGCACTTCTTTGCTTTCTTGGTGTAAGGAAAAGAAGAGCCTCACTTTATACCTAGCAGGCAAGGGCTGAACTCCTGTGCTACATCCCCACGTTGGTTACATTTCTATACACTAGCAATACACAATATAGGAATGAAAATATAAAATCAGTCCCACTTATGATAGTAATAGCAAAAGGAATGAGATGCGTAGGAAGTCATTTAACCAAGGAGGTTTAAAAAAATGCACAAGAGAAACTACAAAGTATTTCCAAATGAAAAGGCATAATAAGAAACACATTTCACATTCACGGATAAGATGTCAAAACTACTCAAAGCAATCATAAAACTCCATACAGTTCCTATCAAACGCTCAATCATACCTTCTGCCAACATAGAAAATCCACTCAAAAATTCATAGAAAACCACAAAGGAATCCAAATATTCAAAACCATCCTGAAAAATAAGAGCAAAGCTGGAGTCTTATGCTTGCTCATTTCAAACCCCAGAAAGCAGTGAGGTTGTAGACTAATAGATTAAACACAGACATACGGACCAAGATAATCCCTCACACATGTGTTAAGTCATCTTTGAGGAGACTGAAGACCATTCATTGCAGGAAAGGTCAGTGCCTTCAACTGATAGGTCTTAGAAACTCCGATGTCCATGTTGGGGGAAAAAATGAAGTTATTCATTATCTATCACACCATATGAAAACTGAATCAAGGGCATGTATGTAAGAGCTAAATTTACAAAATATTTTAGAAGTAAATATAAGAAAACAGAATTATGACACTGGATTGAACAATGGTTCTTTTTTGATATGACATCAAAGGAATAGATAACAAAATAAAAATGGGCTAATGGTTGGACCTCAAGAAATCTTAAAACAAATGTGCCTTGGTAAGTGTCGAGGCTCATATCTGTAATTCCAGCATTGAGAAAGCTGGAGGAGCAGGATTCCAAGCTGGAAGCCAGATAGGGTTACACGTGAGACCTCGCTTTAAAATGTTTTGAAAGGAAGCCTAGAGAGTGGAAGGAAATATTTATAAATCATTTGTGGCGCACTCCTTTAATCTCAGCATTCAGGAGGCAGAGACAGGCAGAACTCTGCGAATTTGAGGCCAGCCTGGTCTACAGAGTCTTCCAGGGCAGCTGGGGCTGCACAGAGAAACCCTGTCTCAAAAAAACAAAGAAAGAAACAATAGATAAGAGATTAATATTCAACATATGGAGAGGGTTAATATTCAACAGCCAAGAACTAAATAACTGATAAAAATCATAAAAGTTGGCAAAGAACTTGTGTAATTTTTTCCAAATGTATGAGTGTTTCCAATAGGCACAAAAGTAAATAATCAAAATTATTACTCCCTTTTGAAAAGACAACCTGAAGCCACCAACCTGTATGGCCAGAAGGAGGCAGTGGAGAGGGAATAAACAGGAGAGCGTTGATTGGGATGGAGAGAAACTGTCAAGGAGAATGTGAAATGACTCAACGGCCATGGAGAGTGCCCATGTCTTTGGCAGTCAAACACAGAATCACCGCGTGACCCCAGGATGCTACATCTGGACCCATCCAAATAATTGAAAGCAGATTCTCAGTTGTTAATAACAGCTAAAACAGGGAAGAAGCCAAGTGCCCACCAGCAGTCCAATGGAAGCATGAAATCCAGTGCGTGCATGAAGCATCCCATTATCTGGCCTTAGAAAGGACATTTTGACACATGCTGCAGGGCAGAAGAACCTGGAGGATAGGGGCTAAGTGTAACAGGGCAGTCATCAGACATACTGTACGGCTCCACGCATATGCTGTATTGCATGTAGCAAAAAATCAGACACAGAAGACTGGCTGGTGAAGTGGAAGGGAAGGCAAGGGGAGGGTTTCTGTTTGACAAGAGCAAAGGTTTGGTTCTGTGAGATAAAGGACTTCTAGGCAAGACTGTGGTGATGGTTGGATAAGAAAGACTATGTGTGTATTAATATATTGAACTATCTGACGGAAAATTGTTACCGTGCTCAACTATATACTGTGAAAATTTTTCCCTCAGTCCAAGAAATATGTGTGAAATAAGTTGAATATAATTACAAAAGTGGAAAAAGCAATCTACTCTCCCTACTGATGACGATGGCAACCTTTGGAATTGCAGGTATCAGCCAATGACCCTCTCTCTTTCAGAGCCTTCTCAGCCTTCCCAGCTGCCAGGCCCTCATCTCAGTGTATGGAGTTCCAGGACTGAAGAAAGGAGCAGAGAATTGACTCTGTCTAAACTTGCTGTTTGCTTCTGCAACAGACACTGTAGATGTAAGTTTGCCAGGATCCAGCCTATAGGATCACCACATATTGGTGGAGAACCAGCAGTTGTAAGTTGCCAGTAATCATTCAAACACTAAAGTTTTCAAGTTGTGTTTTTAATGACTGTACCAGAGTTAATGAAATTACTCTGCTGTAGTTGGGTGCGTATGCTCTCCTGAGTGGGAGTAAGGAGCAAAATATGATTTATGGCAGAGACTGTGTCACTGTGGACGAGCATCACTAAAGTGAAGGTCACCCACCCTATGGGTAGGGCCGCTCTTCTGCTGCATAACAGGTGTTAAACATGCATGTCTAGTCTGGTCTTTGGCCACCTGTCCCTGCATGGCCTCTACTTCTGCCCATTTCTCCTCATATCCATCCAACAAGATATGGTTACTGACTTGACTCACCTCAGTGTTCCCTACTAGTTAGGCCACAGTTACCGGCAAGCTGAATTGCTGTATAGCAAACAGTCAGCGTGTGAATACAACATATGAAGTCTTTTATATGGTTTCTCCCCTCCATACTGTGAGCTGGCACAAGCATTCTCTGCATATATGCATTCCTATCCTGCATTTTGTCCCTCCTATTATTAGCATATGGCGCCCCTATGATGGCCCTATGGTGAATTAGCTCAGCAGTGTCCTCATGCTGTTCTCTTCACAGGCATATGAAGATCTGTGGCTGTGAGGAACGGCAAAGAAGAAGACCATGAGCCACTGGCAGGCTCCAATTCAGCCTTTGCAAAACTCTATGCTATGCGTTATTAGACAACATCTCATAATAAAATGATACTTATATGTATAATTGGCTACAATTGCATGTGTATAAGGTTCCCATCAAATCCCACAGAAAGGGAAGGACGGCAAGATTTGACTCTTTTGAGAAACCTCAATATTGTCACTATATAATCTCATCAGCTATGTTGGGCTAGCTATGGCTGCTCAGCCCAGGTGCTTCAGTGATATCCACTGACACACAATATAATAACATGATCTTGGAGTCAAAAAATATTGCTAACACAGTTATTTGTAATTATTTATGTGGCATAGCTATGGATACCCAATAAAGTAGCTCCTCCTACTGTGGACACATGCAAGTGTAGCATACGTGTCTCCTTCATTTAGCATAAGTTATTCTCAAAACCTGACTCCTGAAGCACCTAGCCAAACAATCTGTGATTCTTGATTAAAACACCGATTACAAACTGTTATGTGACAGACTTTTCCTAAGGAGACACAACAACAACAACAACCACACACAACACACACACACACACACACACACACACACACGCACGCACATACATCTACTCGTCTAGAGAGGGTGCCCATGGTTACCACCAAAGTTCACCTTGGTGAACCAATAAGCTTATTGGGATTCCTTACGGGAATATTAGTGAAGGGCTGCTCACCAGAGTAGAAATGACTCTAAGACAACTGTATCGCCAAAGTTCATCCCAGCATGGGTGACAACTCACAAAAGCTGGAAACCTGTATCATACTACACAGCCTGCAGGTTACTCCAAAGGTTTAGACATATCTGTTCCAGGTGTTTCCATTGGTCTGTGCCTCTTCCAGGCAGCAGGTAGCTCAGCTGAGCTCTACTTCTTTCAGGCTGCTTGTTCGATCTCTACTTCTTGCAGGTGGCTGGGCTTGTCTGAGGATCTTTGCAGCTTAGCTTAGCTGAGTCTAGAGCTTGGTTTATATGAGAGTGATTCTGAGTAGTCTTTTCTGGTTTATACACTGGGTTTATACACTAGTGAATCTTGTCAGTTTCAGGAACTTCCTGAAGCTATTTTGAGATTTTGTTTTAACTTCCAGTTTTATTGAGCTTCCCTGCAAGATGGAACATCTCAATCTGCTAGCAAACAGCTACACAACAGGAACCTAGCATGGTGGTAGAAGCCTGAAATTCTAATACTCAGTAAACTGAAACAGAAGAATTGCCCCAGAAGTTCAATGGTAGTCTAGGCTACAGAGTAAGATTCTACTAAAAACCAAATAACAACAAGTCCACACAACTCCTGGCTTCTCCATACTTAGGTACCCAGGTCTACTGAATCTACTTCTGAGGAGTTGGGGTCCATGAACATGCATTTCAGACAAGTTCCTCATGCAGTGCTTCTATAGAAATGTCAGGAAACACAGGCATTGGACTTCAATTCCTGAGAAAACGCAAAGGTCAGTAGGACAGAAAACATTTCTGTCATTTCATAGAATAGTAAATGGTCTGTGGGACAGTGGACCTTGCCAGGAAACTTGGTAAGGTACAGTGGGTCTGAATCCCCAGAAACTTGGGGATACATCTGAGACTGTAGGCGGTGTCCTGCTCCCTGTCAGATTCCTTGCCTGGAACACATGCCACACACACCCCCCCCATAAGGAAACCTATGATCAAGTAGGCCCAGAACAGTTCTCAACGCTAATGAGGTACCTAGAGGCCCTGAGGATTTAGTCAATAAGCTCCCCTTCCCAGACATTCCTCCCTGCAAAAGGTATTTAATCTCTAGTCCACCCTGAGAAGTTGGTACACATCTATGTTCTACAATGAACAACCAATAAACAGTTTGGAACCAAGGACTGTCTCTTTCCATGGGGAACATGGAGAAGGCCTTTGCCTACAGAGCTACAGCCTAATTCTCTCACAGAAGGCCTCTCTGTGCCTCCAGACAACTGCCACTACCTTTGCTGATGAGCTAAGCCAGAGCTCCTATTCCCCCCCCAACCCCACCCCTGGCCATGGGCTCTCAGCCCTCGGGCCCCCAACAGTTCCAGCCTCATCTTGGGCTGTGGACTCGCCGTGGACTCCTGATCTTTTGTTCCCAAGTTCTCTGTGAGGTTTTCTAGAGGTGACTAGATTCCTGTTAGGAAACTCCAACTTCGGCTCTTAAACTGAGTCTTCTCAGAGTGTTTTCTCAGCGCTTCCCCGACAGACACCAGCTTGAGATAAGCACAGTCAAGCTCCCTGCAACTCACCTCCCCAACAGCCATGCCTGCAGCGGGGCAGAAGGGGCAGAACGTGGCACCACAAGGGTCTGAGAGTATAATAAAAATAAAATGTGGAGGGAAAACCCAATGGACAGTGAGACAAAGGTTGTCAGCATCTGTTGCAGGGGGTTGAGTAGTGGCTGGGGAAGATGGCCACAGGCATCATGGGTGTGCTTGTGGTTTGCCTATCTAGAAGTTGTCACTTGGCTATGAAATCCGTGAAGAAAGTCAGCAAACACAGGTGATCCGGCCTCTAGTTTAAGAAAATTCAAAGATGGCTAGTGTGACCTTCTGCATGTGGCTGACTCCTTGAAGGGCTTAATGGTCTTCGGGCTGGGAAGTTGTCAGTGTGACTCCTACCTTGTCCCCCAGGGCACCTATTGCAAGGGTTTTCCGGCACAAGAGCATCTTGGCAGTCAGGAGCCAAGGAATACCTCAAAGTCACATCATGCAACAAACCTAACACAAGAAATTTATTGGGGAGAGACACAGACTGGCTCTGCCTCTGACCTAGAACAGAGACAGCAGACTGTTGAGTGGAGGGGAGGGGTTTTTATAGGTTTTTGGAGCATGCGCACACAGTGAGCTAGTGGAAAAGTACCCGGCAGGAACTCCGAGTTACGGGGACAGGGATTTCCAAGTCTCAGGAGCTCCAGGGCAATCCAGGGGCAAAGTGTTTTCCCTCAGACCTGGTCTTAGGCTTGAGGTCAAGTCAAGGGCAGGGTGTTCTTTCCCTGGCCCCCTTTTCCTACACCTACGTCAAAGGAGTGTCACCTCCACTACAGAAATTAGACAAATGTTCAGGTACTTGACAATATGAAGTAGAAGAAAAAGACTTGCATGTATTAGGGGTTCCGAAAAGGTTTTAATACATTCCCTGTATTAAGCATTATTCAAGCATGGTCATGACTAGCGATGACATGGTGTCACCTGCGGGCATTCTGCCTAGCACTCTTGAAGTTCTGAGAATGTTTTCAAGAAAAAGAGGTCATGCTATATGCAAGGTGCATGCGACACCCTGGGTGGTCATATAATATGTCCATATACAATCCAACCACAAAGGAATCCAAATATTCAAAACCATCCTGAAAACTAAGAGTAAAGTTGTAGCCTTCTGTTTGCTTACTTTAAAACTCAGAAGGCAGTAAGGTTGCAGACTAATAGATTAAACACAGACATATGGACCGATGGGTGGTAGAGATCCCAGAAATAAACCCCATGCACACAGTAAGTCATCTTTGAGGAGGATTACCTCCCAAGTTCTGGGATTAAGGGCATACCTCTACCACACTCTATGCAGAACTCTTGAGAGTAAAGGATGCATAGTCCTTTGGTGGCCCCAGACCAACTGAAACTTTTAGAGCCTGAGGAAGACGGAGTGTAGATGAACTAGCATTAGTTAGAAGCATGCTGGACTCCCCTCTGTCTTGTGGAGTCATGTATTCACCTGACTTACAGACTGGCCTTTTTTAAAAAAACTTAGACCTTATCACACCTCTCCCTTCACTGTGCAAAGCTTTCCCTTCACACTTGGGTGACAATTGAGTCTGTGCTACGGCGCACACCGCCCCGTGTGAGCTGATGTTGCCTGTTTCTCTGACTTTCAGACCTTATTTCCTACCTTCCCTGCCCCACCCACCCCAGCTACACACCAAATGTATTCACTCATGCAAGTTTATTAAGAAGTCCAGCATCTTTAACTTAAAGAATTTTTTTCACCATACTGTTTTTGAGATAGTTAGAGATTTGAGGAGAGGAAGCATGCATGAGACTCCATAAATTCAACATTCTGTACTACAGGTGACAACTATATACAAAATATATCTTAGTATTAATATCTTGAGCCTTGAACATCATATTTAATGCAGGACCATTTTAGAAATATTCAGTTAGTTGTACATTTCCTAGCTTATAAGGGCTAGATCTAAGATTATTCTCATGAGAAACGTTGAATTTATAAAGAATGGATTTTGAGGCGTTGAAAATGGTTAGAATCTCAAAAGATGTCAGAATCCAGACATCTATGGTTTTGTCCCAGGAGCAGGCAGTAGCTAGCTAGACAAACAGTCGTGACAATGTTTGTCACACAGGGCCTATGGTTTGTTGCTGAACAATACAGTACTTTTCTCATGTGACAGCACTATATAGCACAAGTATTATTCCCCTGGATCCTCTGAAGGAGCACCTAAAAGACGGGTTTCTAACAGTGTTTGCTCTTTATGCTTTCTTCTACCCGCCGTTGGCTTTGCATCTATTAATACGTTCTCAGCTGCTTTATTAGCTCTCTATGAGGACAACTCCTTCCCTGCTTTTCATCTTGTATTTAGTTTATTGTGTTAAGATATTTGATTTCAGATTGAATGAATGTAAATAGAAATTAAATGCAAATTTGAATGAACATAAAATAGAAGTGATTTTTTTATTCCCTGAGAAAAAATTTTAGTATACATATTTACTATAGTATACATAACAGATGTACAATTTTTCATTAATGTTAGATATGTTCATGTTATCATATTTAATAAACTACTTTTGTATGAAAAATAACAGTTATAAAACTTTCTCCCAAGATATTGGAGCTATTTAAATATATAACAAATTTTAGTGGTCACTTTGTGTTAAATGTTACAGATTCTTGTTATTTTTTAGTATACTTGAATTGTTTGCTTTTAAAGATATTCATGCAACAAGCTATGTGGAATCTAGCTTCACATAAAAATAGTGGAAATAAAAAAAAAAAAAAGAAGTCCAGCATCAGCTGGGTGGTGGTGGCACACACCTTTATTCCCAGAACTTGAGAGGCAGAGGTGGGTGGATCTGTGAGTTCAAGGCTAGCCTGGTCTACACAGTGAGTTCCAGGACAACCAGAGCATAGAACAGCATCATATATACTATTTGCAGGGGGAAATAGTCCAGATCAGCAAAGAGCTAAATCAGATAATATTGGTGACAAGAACATAGGAGCCTTCAGTCACAGCTGCCTAAGGATTGATAACCACAGCCCAGGGGGAAGAGTTGGGTCCCCAGAAACCACATCCTTGACTCCTATGAGGAGGCACTGGCTCCTGTGTCAGAGGGACCTTGTTCCTGGATGTGGGCACAGAACTAAAGTTCCCTTTGTCCTTTCATCGGGGCCACTGGGACAGTGCTGGGCTGGTCTTGTTCCCCACAAGTCAGGGTGCCAGCGATGCTCAGCTCAGTGGTCCAACCGGCCAGTTCCAGCCTGCAGTGTTTTCAGCATCTCTCTTCCACCCAGCTCAGGGCCATGCTCCCAGAAGGAGGACTCTTTAGCCCTGGCAGACTGTGTGAAGGGCCCTTCACAGCTCCAGTTTCCATCTCAAATCGCTCTGCCCCAGAGGCAAGAGCTGAATTTTGCATTTACTGTTTCTGATTTGATAATTAAGACCTTTTCAAGTTACAATTGTTTACATTAAAAAAAAAATTCCCATTCAAATTTCTAGGGTACTTTCTGTTTCCAGATTGGTTCCTGACACAAGGTGGCAGTAGGAGTGGTCTTTGGAGCCGGACTCTCAGCAATGAGAGCAATAGGCGTGTTCATGTGCCCTGTATTTAGGTTTGAGGGCACTGCTCAGGTTCTAGCCATGGGAAACCACACGTCAGCATGCCATACATTTCACGCCAAGTGATTAATTCACCACCTGTACCTGGTTTTGATAACAAGCTAACAGAAGCAATTCCCCCGGGGAGCCCAAGGGCTGCTTGGTTGCTATGGTAACGGTGCTGCAACAAGCCTGCAGCTTGTAACTGAATTTCCTGAGTGTAGTGTAGCACTTTAAGAAATAAAAAGAAACACCCACGTTTACAGTATGAGAATCAGAGGGCTCCACAGTGGCTCTGATAGAGTCTCACTCTCGGTGACCGGAAGGCCACTGCCGTTGAAAATGAAACACACAATCAACTATGCAAGTGACCTGATTAAGTAGCAGCTGAATTCATGATCTTTGCAAGGCTCTTCTGATGCCCTCTTCTGATGTGTCTGAAGACAGCTACAGTGTATTCACATTTAAAAAATTAAAAATAAAGATAAAAAACCCTACTCCTATAATATTAGCAAATGTTCATTTTTTTAAAATGCGGTTTTTAAAGAAAAGCAGATAAGTTTTCTGGTTTTCAACTATGAAAATCCCTCATTGGAATACACGGATCAGGGATAGAGATTTGTCTTTTATCTGCATAAATCCTCGGAGCCACGCAGCACTAGAAGAAGCAAGAAACTGAGCTTCTGAAAAATAGACACAGTTCTTAACTGGAAGGTTATAAGCATAAATCTAAAGATGCAACCCCAGTAAATTTAGCCCCTCCCCTCGCAGAATACCCAGTTGTGCATGCAAGAGAACACCAAAACTTACATTCTAAGTAACGAGAAACCACTTAAAATAACATTTATGTCAAAGCAGAAGAGGAGCAGAGGAATGCTACTCCACCACAGGACTAAATAACCAATCACAGTATTTAGGAAATAGGCAAAACATTACAAAGCACCCTAGTCCTAAAAATATCATTAACCGGTGTGGAGAGATGGCTCAGTGATTAAGAGCACTGGTTGCTTTTCCAGAGGCCCGGGTTTGATTCCTAGCACACATGTCAGCTCACAATCATCTGTAACTCCAATTCCAGGGGAATCCAACATCCTCTTTTGGTCTCCACAGGCACCAGGCAAAAATGTGGTACAAACATACATACAGGTAAAACATCCATACACATAAAATCTTTTAAAAAATTAAATCATTGACACTGAAAACTTACATAAGAAAGTTCGTTAGAAAGAATATGAAAAACTGATTGAAAATAATGAAGTTAATTGCTGTGAACATCAATAAAGGAAAATGTGTCAAGTGAAATTATGATATCTGCCAGGAGAAAGCAAAACAACTACAAATCAGGAAGGGATTTAATGGCAATAATTACAATTGTGGCAATCAGTTTCTAAGAGAAAGGACTGCATTTCAGTGAAATTGAACGCAAATGAAAATAGCTCGTGACAAATTAGAATGGACAACTTATATTTCAAAGATAGCTATGGACATAGGCGGGGAAACTTTCCTAACTGATACCCATTCGCTTTCTGTGCCGTGATGATTCTATTGCAACTGTGTCCTTGTTCTTCCTTCTCGAGATAAGTATGGAACTTAGCGGTTTGATGTGTTTGTTTGCTTTGTTTGTTTGTCTTTGTTTTATTTTTTTAACTTTGTTTATTTGCATCCCAGCCATTCCCCCCCTTCCCTGTCCCCCCTCCCACAGTTCCTCATCCCATTCCTCCTTCCCCTTGCCTCTGCACCAGGCCTCCCGCTTCCCTGGAGCCTCAAGTCTCCCCAGGATTAAGGGCATCTTCTTCCACCAAGGCCAGCCCTAGCAGGCCTCAGCTATATATGTGCCAGGGGCAGAGGAGGGGGCAGACCAGACTGTGTATGCTGCCTGGGTGGTGGCTCAGTTTCTGGGAGCTCCCTAGATTTGGATTAATTGAGAGTGCTGGTCTTCCTATGGGGTGACCCTCCCCTTCAGCTTCTTCAATCCTTCCCCTAATTCAACCACAGGGTCCCTGACTTCAGTCCAATGGTTGGGTATAGGTATCTGCATCTGTCTCAGTCAGCTGCTGGTTGTGCCTCTCAGAGGACAGCCATGTATCTGTAAGCACATTATAGCATCAGTATCAGGCCTTGGTGAACCTCCATGAGATAAATCCCAAGTTGGGCCTGTCACTGGACCTCCTTTCCTTCAGTCTCTTCTCCATTTTTATCCCTGCAGTTCTTTTAGACAGGAACAATTCTGGGCCAGAAATTTTGACTGTGGGTTAGTAACTCTTTCCCTCCACTTGAGACCCTGTCTATCTACTGGAGGTGGACTCTACTACAAGTTCCCTCTCCCCACTGTTGGGCATTTTGACTAAGGTCACCCCCATTGAGTCCTGAGAGTCTCTCACCTCCTCCCTCTCCCTGAGGATGCATATTTCCATTCATTCCCCTGACCCTCTGGGCTTCTCTCCTGTTCTCCCAACCCCATACGTGATCCTGTTCTCCTTTCCCCTCCCCCAACCCCTCCCCTCTCCCACCCAGATCCCTCCATCACTCTGCCTCCCATGATTATTTTCTTCCCCCTTCTAAATGAGATTGAAGCACCCTCACTTGGGCCTGTTTGTTACACTTCTTACTGTCTGTGGATTATATCCTAGGTTTTCTGTACTTTTTGGCTAATATCTACTTATCAGTGAGCACATACCATGAATATCATTTTGGATCTGAGTTACCTCACTCAGGATGATATTTTCTAGTTCCATCCATTGCCTGGAAAATTTGTGATGTCCTCATTTTAATAGCTGAATAGTATTTTATTGTGTAAATAAACAATATTTTCTGTATCCATTATTCAGATGAGGGACATATGGGTTGTTTCCAGCTACTGGTTACAAATAAGGCTGCTATGAACTTAGTGGAGCACATGTTTATGTGGCATGGTGGGGCATCTCTTGGGTATATGCCCAAGAGAGGTATAGCTGGGTCTTCAGGTGGAACTATTTCCAATTTTCTGAGGAACAATCCAGATTGATTTCCAGAGTGGTTGTACCAGCTAGCAACCCCACCAGCAATGGAGGAGTGTTCCTCTTTCTCCACATGCTGGCCAACATGTGCTGTCACTTGAATTTTTGATCTTAGCCATTCTGATTGGTGGGAGGTAGACTTTCAGGGTCATTTTGATTTGCATTTCTCTGATGACAAAGGACTTTGAACATTTCTTTAAGTGCTTCCTGGCCATTCGAGATTCTTCTCTTGTGAATTCTGTTTAGCTCTGTACCCCATTTTAAAATTGGATTATTTGGTTTTTTGAAGGTTAACTTCTTGAGTTCTTTGTATATTTTGGATATTAGCCCTCTGTCAGATATAGGGTTGGTTAAGATCTTTTCCCAATCTGTAGGTTACTGTTTTGTCATATTCACAGTGTCTTTTGACTTACAGAAGCTTTTCAGTTTCATGAGGTCCCATTTATCAATTGTTGATCTTAGAGCCTGGGCCATTGGTGTTCTGTTCAGGAAATCTCCCCTGTGTCAACAAGTTCCAGGCTTTTTCACACTTTCTCTTCTATTAGATTCAGTGTATATGGTTTTATGTTGAAGTCCTTGATCTTCTTGGACTTGAGCTTTGGGCAAATTGATAAATATGGATCTATTCTCATTCTTCTATATACAGACCGCTAGTTAGATCAACACCATTTATTGAAGATGCTTTCTTTTTTTCAATGTATGTTTTTGGTTTCTTTGTTAAAGATCAAGTGTCCATAGATATGTGGGTTTATTTCTGGGTCTTCAATTTTATTCCCTTGATTGACCTGTCTGTCTCTATACCTTTGTTTTTACAGGAGTCCATTAGTTAAGAGGCTTTGGATTTTTATAGAGATCTTGGACATGTAAGTGTTGACATTTTTAAAGACCATGGCACTTTTAAAAATTGGAGAATGTGATGCTAGATAAATGAAACAGATTTGCTTCAAGTGATGTGTTCATGACAAAGTTGACAAGGGATTCAATGTCATAGTTTTTGCCAATGAAACACCAACCTAGAAGTAGATAAGTAGAGGAAATCTTAAATGAGGAATTATCTCCATCAGACTGGACTGTGGGCATACCTGTGCAGACATTTTCTTTCTTGTTGGTTGATATGTGGAAGCCCAACCCAATGCAAGTGGTACCACCCCTGGGCAGATGCTCCTAGGTTGCTTAAGAAGGCAGGCTGAGCAAGCCATGAAGACCAAGCCAGTAAGCAGCAATCCTCCATGACCTCTGCTTCTGGTCCTCCTCAAGGTTACTGCTTTGAGTTTCCACTATAGCTTCCTTAGGTAACAGACTCCAATCTGTAAACAAAAATAAACTCTTTCCTCCCAAGGTACATTTGGTCATAGGGTCTCATCAGAGCAACAGAAACCCTAACACAAATATAACAAATGCAAAGTCTAAAAAATAGATATCACTTTTAAATGTCAAACAAATAAGTGATATTTAAAATTAAGTAATAAAAATAAGTATTTTAATTTGTTTAAATAGTACCTAAGTTTATTAAGAAAGGACATTAAATAAATAGTATATAGGTGAAAATTTTGTAAAACTATTCTCATTTATTCAACGGTTTACTTAGAAAACTCAAGACTAGCATAAAAATTATCACCAAAATTCTTAATTTACAATAAGATATAGATCCAAGATAAAATTGGCAAAGTTAATAGCTTTATTCACATTAGGAAAATTTACCAGAAAAGGTAATTAAGGCCTAGAGAGATGGCTCAGTGGGTAAAAACTCTTGCTGCTAAGCCTCATGATCTGAGTCCATAAAAGAATTAAGTTTACTAAAAATGAAGAGCTCTGTAAACAATGGTAATATAGGCATAAAAACACAAAGCAAGGTCTCACAAAGAGAAAAATACTGCTCCTGGATAACAGGACTTGATGGCATGAAAAAATCGTGCTTTGAGGACTGTGAATGTAGCTGAGCTGTAGAGTGTTTGCCCTGGGTTCCATCCGCAACACAGCATAAACTGTGCTCGGTACTGCTTGCCTATACAGCACTGGGGAGGGAGAGGGAGGAGGATCACATGGTCATGGTCATTCTCAGTTACATAGCTGGGTTCCCTATCTAATAACAGAAAACGTGATGATTGTACTTTAACACACATTTGATGAATAGCAAACTAGTCTATTATTTTAAATCAGCTTTGGAGAATTTCATACAGTACTGTGTTACATCATTTCTACCTAGTCCCCCCTCCCTCCAATTCCTCCCATGTCCACCTCACTCCTTTCCTTTTTTTTGGATTGAATATTTACTTTACTTACATTTCAAATGCTTTCCCCTTTCCAGGTCTCCCCTTTGGAAATCTCCTATCCCATTCCCCCTGCCCCTGCCTCTATGAGGGTGTTCACCCACCCACTCACTCCTGTCTTCCCTCCCTAGCATTCCCCTATACTGGGGCATCAAACACCCTCAGGCCCAAGGGCCTCTCCTCCTACTAATGTCCAACAAGGCCCTCCTCTGCCACATATGCAGCCACAGGTCCCTCCATGTGTATTCTTTGGTCTGTGGTTCAATCTCCAGGAGCTCATCTTCGGGAGCTCCAGAAGGTCTGGCCAGTTGACACTGTTGCTCCCTCCATGGGGCTGCAAACTCCCTCAGCTCCTTCAGTCCCTTCTCCAACTCCTCCATCTGGGACCCTATGCTCAGTCTAATGGTTGGCTTTGAGCATTCGCCTCTGTATTTGTCAGGTTCTGTCTGAACCTCTCAGGAGACAGCTTATCATGCTTCCATCAGCAAGCACTTCCCAGCATCCACAATAATGTCCAGGTTTGGTGGCTGTATAAGGGATGTATCCCTAGGTGGGGCAGTCTCTGGCTGGCCTTTCCTTCAGTCTCTGCTCCACACTTTGTCTCCATATTTCCTCCTGTGAGTATTTTGTTCACCCTTCTAAGAAACACTGAAGCATCCACATTTTGGTCTTTCTTCTTCTTAGGCTTCATATGGTCTGTGAATTGAATCATGGGTGTTCCAAACTTTTGGGCTAATATCCACTTATCAGTGAGTACATACCGTGTTCATTCTTTTGTGACTGAGTTACCTCACTCAGGATGATATTTTCAAGTTCCATCCACTTGCTTGTGAATTTCATGAAGTCATTGTTTTTAATAGCTGAGTAGTATTCCATTGTGTAGATGTACCACATTTTCTGTATCCATTCCTTTGTTGAGGGACATCTGGGTCGTTTCCAGCTTCTGGCTATTATAAATATGGCTGCTATGAACATAGTGGAACATGTGTCTTTACTACATGTTGGAGCATCTTCTGGGTATATGCCCAGAAGTGGGATAGCTGGGTCCTCAGGTAGTATTATGTACAATTTTCTGAGGATCTGCCAAACTAATTTCCAGAGTGGTTGTACCAGCTTGCAATCCCACCAGCAATGTAGGAGTGTTCCTCTTTCTCCACATCCTTGCCAGCATCTGCTGTCACCTGAGTTTTTGATCTTAGCCATTCTGACTGGTGTGAGGTGAAATCTCAGGGTTGTTTTGACTTGCATTTCCCTGATGACTAAGGATGTTGAACATTTCTTTAGGTGCTTCTTAGCCATTCAAGTTTCCTCAGTTGAGAATTCTCTGTTTAGCTCTGTTCCCCATTTTTTAATAGGGTTATTTGGTTCTCTGGAGTCTAACTACAGAGTAATAGTGATAAAAACTGCATGGTATTGGTACACTGACAAGCAGCTAAATCAATGGAATAGAATTGAAGACCCAGAAATGAACCCACACACCTACAGTCACTTGATCTTTAACCAAGTAGCTAAAACCATCCAGTGAAAAAGAGACAGAATTTTCAACAAATGGTGCTGGATCAACTGGCTGTCAACTTGTAGAAGAATGCAAATTGATCCATTCCTATCTCCCTGTACAAAGCTCAAGTCCAAATGGATCAAGGACCTCCACATAAAACCAGATACACTGAATCTAATAGAAGAGAAAGTGGGGAAAAGTCTTGAACACATGGGCACAGGGGGAAAGTTCCTGAACAGAACACCAATGGCTTATGCTCAAAGATCAAGAATGGACAAATGGGACCTCATAAAATTGCAAAGCTTCTGTAAGGCAAAGGACACTGTAAATACGACAAAACAGCAACTTACAAATTGGGAAAAGATCTTTACCAATCCTACGTCCGATAGAAGGCTAATATACAATATTCACAAAGAACTCACTCCATTTCAAATTCATGATATTGTCTACTTTGTTTTACACACACACACACACACATTTATATCCTGCTGAGTTCCTTTAGTGATGCTTGTATTTAGGCCTGGTCACTTGAGATTAGATAAGCTATCCTGATTTGTTCCTGAAAGAGTGATTCTCCCTGTCTCAGCAGCCAATTGGCTATAGCTGTTCATCTAGGGGTGGGGCCTTGTGGAATTTTCCCTACCACACTGGGGTATCAATCGGTGGTGTCATTATGCAGTTCTCGTCTAGACTCCCTTGATGAGGTTTTATGGGTGCACTTCCCTCTCATAGCCAGAAGACACTAGCAGTTGTCTGTTGGTACTCCTGTCCTAAGAATCATTCTACCCTGTAACCTACCATGGAGTTCTCCGAGACTTAGGTCTGTAGGGGATTCGTTGTAGATGCATCTGTTGGGCTTGGGGACCCTATAATCTACTACTGCCAGTTTCCTAAACCACTATTATGTCTAACTTAAGTATAATTTTATAGTCGAGGTATCTATTATATAAATGTTCATCCCATCCTATGTGTATGTCTATGTACCACATATATGCAGAGCCCATTAGAGGTAGAAGAGGGCATCAGATCCCCTGGAACTTGTATTTCAGACCAATGCTAGTCATCCTCATATGGGTGCTGGAGCAGTCCGTGCTCTATAGGCTGAGCCATCTCTCCAGCCCCTGAACTTGCATTCCAAATACTTACCCTTATACCCAGAGATGAGTGTAATTCCCATCCCTTCTCACAGAAGCTTCTTTTTGCAGCAGATGAAGGTTATTAAAGCGATCCACAGCTGGTCAAAATGCAGAGAATAACTAGCTGATAGTTAGTTAGATAGAAAGACCCAGTGCAAAGCCCAGAGGAGCGTGATGAGAGAAAGCAGGAGAACAGTGGTCTACACCACAACACCAGCTTTCCAAGGCAGAGGCAGGAGAATCAATAAGGTTCAAGGATAGCTCAGGCTAGAGTGAGATTCTGTTACACACACATGAAGATAAAAGTAGTAATAGAACTTATTTCAATTTTTATTACAAAAATTTAGTCAAATCATTAAATAGTCGAATTTAAAAAAATAGTCAAATCATTACAAATAGATGTAAAACAGCATGTAAAAGAGATCCACACTGTGCAGTAGTAGGACTCCTGGAAAGAAGGGACGTACTGATCCACACTACAGCCGTGGCAAGTGTTGAACGTTGCAAGTCCAGAACCAAATTATATTGAGCCATCTTGTTCTCCTGTGTGTGTGTGTGACCTAGCTTCTTTATGACTAGTAGGTAAAATCTTTGGAACGTTCACTCGGACTCCTCAATACCATCAGTCAAAGGGGTAAGAAATTCATCAAATGCCATCTGAGGAGTGTTAACAAGAACCCCGCTTACCTGATGTACTCACCAATGCATTTGAAAAGTATGTTGATTTATTGTCGTTTCTATTAAAATTGGAACATGAAACAGAATTTGGGATAGCCTGAATCTGTGCTCCTGGAGGTCATATTAGGCTCCAGAATGAACGGTATTTTATTCCCTTTGAGGTGAGCTGTGGTTTTAGATTGACAAAATTTATTAACAATGTAAAACGTCAAGGTAAATACTTCCATTGGAAAACTGTTTATTAAGTATTACACTTTCCAAGTCCAAAACCAAAAATTTACACACATCACATCGTTTCATTCAGGTTCCAAATGCAGATAACTTATTCTTACCGTCCATCCACTTGTCTAACTCACACACTGACTCTTTAGACTATGAAACACTACCATTTATTGCACTAATTCCCAAACTACTTAATGGATTAGCTTGACAAAATCTCTTCCCTTAGTCTTCCACGCCACAATTCCATCCACACTGTTTGTAGTTTACTCTACTTTTTGATTATCGCCTGCCTAGAGCCCAATAGGTTTGCTCCCTGTGGCCTTATAACTGCCACTGAAATACAAGGCCAAAGCTAAGCAGGGAAGCGGGGCTCCAGCTGCTCTAGAAGGATCTGCCCGCATCTGCTAGACTCTCTCGAAGTCCGCAGTCCTGGAGTGCTGCTCCGCGGAGTGCCCTGGTTCTAGTTGAAACCTTGCAGCGATCACGCCCAAACCGTAGCCTAAGCAGCAGGGAAAAGACTCACCACGGGCTAAAGCCTAGCGTTAGAGAACCCGAGGTGTTGCAAGACCTTAACCTTCCGAACAGCAGAAAAGGCGGAGCCTGATCTTACGCATGCGTGTTGGGCTCTGGTCGCTGCTGGGCCCGTGTGAGCATGCGCGGCGGCTAGAAGGCGCGGGTTGCTAGTTTGCAGCTTTGCTTGGCGATTATTGTGCTTTAAAAACTTGAGGGGCTATGCAGCGTCTTTCCCGTTGGGATCCCATGAGACTAGGCTGGCTTTTCAGTAAGTGCTAGGACTGCGTTGTGGAGGCAGCCGACTCCACGCGGGGGAGAAGGTGCCTGTGAGGGGCGTACCCTCTGCCATGAAGAAGATTTTTGGCTTCAGGAGTAAGGGCCCATCGCCCTTAGGCCCCTCTGCCCGCCCGCGGAGCAACTGCGTGGGCTTTGGACGTGAGAGTGCTAGTGGCTCCCACGTGCCCAGATACCACATTCACGACAAGGATATGGGCAAGATCCACAAGGCTGCAAGCGTGGGTGATGTAGCCAAAGTGCAGCATATCCTTATCCTTGGGAAAAGTGGCGTGAACGATAGAGACAAGAAGGACAGGTAATAAATAACCCGCGAGCTAGGGGGACGGGCCGAGGCTGGTGGGGGAGCATGCACCTTGTCTGGCTTTGGGGCTGGAAGACAGAGCCAGAGTCTGGCTTTCACTAGGGAAGCTTGGCTCTTCTCACCTTGCTCTGATGCCTAAATCTGGGTGGGCTAAGCCCCACCCTGTATGAACAGCAAGGACAGCAACAAAAAAAAAACACTCCAGCTGGTTTCTGATCCACTTACAGTTCCCTTCACTGGCTATGTAAAACTAGTTAACTAACAATTGAATTTTCTACATACATATAAAATTGTTTTATATTGTAGAAATACATAATAGAAATGTTTCTGTTTAAGGTTAAAAATTCTTCCACTAATATACAGCATCCATCTTATATCACTGTACACCTGGTGAATGTGGGTTTTGGTTTTTGTTTTTTACTGAATTTTGAAGTGGGAAAATAATTCCATGTTCTCTAATGGAAGATTGGTAATTCCCAGAATGTGAAGTATCCTGATCCGTTTTACATAAACCAGATATGATTGTCAGCGTTTTAACAATTTTGAGTTCTTATGCTGCTTTTGATTTTGTGCTGACACTAGGAAAAAACCTTTCTAAAGAATCAAAGCAATTAGTTTTCCCAGATCAGTCATTTACTAACAGCCAAAGAGACCCAGCAGTGAGTAGAGCGGAATAGAAAACCCGGAAGTACCCAATCAAGTATATGTGAGAATTTAGAAATTGATTCTGGTGACACCCCTATTAGTAGGGAACATAACACTTAGGAATAAAATGGTTGTTAGCTTGTTTGGAAGAAACTAGCTACATTTCTATGTCACTAAAATAAATTCCTAATAAAATATAATTTAAGCATTAAAAGAAAACACAATGAGAAAAGTACCAAAACAAAACAAAAAGACTAAGAATGACCAAAGAACCACTGTGTGTGTGTGTGTGTGTGTGTGTGTACCTGTGTATATGTCTGTGTATTGGTGATTGAATGCAGGTTTGTGGTGTATCCTCAGAATACATTCTAACATTGAGCTTTTTAAAATGAAGCATTCTCAAATCCAGATTAAACAAAATCTGAGGATAAAGGGACTGTATACTTGCAAAGTATTCACAGTAATACATATATGACTATCGCATGAAAAACATCTTCATTTTACAGAAAAGTCAATGAAAAAAAACAAACTCTGAACTCTTCATTTTTTTATTTGGTGACTTATGTACTGTTGCTGGGGATGAAACACACAACCTCACATATGCTAGGCAAGTTCTCTAGGACTGAGCTGGATTCCTAGTCCCTGGACTCTCAATTTCATAAAAGCTGTTTTTGGTAGATTCATGTAATCTATGGACATTAGAAAGAATGTTTTGTATCCGTAGTGAGAGCAGGAAAGTAAGTTTAGAGAGAAGTGAGATGTTAGTTTTCAGGGGCACAGCGTGTGAGGATGAGACCGTGTTCCTGATGAAGCTTGTGTTGCTTAAGGCTTTCCAGTAGACGCACTGATTTTTATATTGATTTGTAGTGTGTGTGTGTGTGTGTGTGTGTAGGGAGGATGGGGAAGTATATCTGCTTCCATCCTTTAGTTTGTGTGGCTTTCTCAGTGAGATGTGTTTTCCTTAGACAGTGTTATTCTGGGGATTTGCTGATTTCTGTGATCACCACCACCCACCCCGTTAGTTCAAATATGGTTTATTCTTTTGTATTCATAGCGTAGGAGTTTGCTGGTGTACTGTTAGTCCTTTTCATCTCCAATTCTCATCTGTTTATCTGCTCACTGTCATACCAACCCCTCACCCACAAGCATACAAGAACTGTGGGCTCACCCTATGACCAGGGCTGTCACTCTATTTTCTTTCTTTTTAATATTCTTAGAGAGACAGATGATAGATAGATAGATATTGTGTGTGTGTGTATGTGTGTGTGTGTGTGTGTGTGTGAAGGTGCGTACATGCCATGCTGTGCTTGTGGAAGTCAGGTAACTTTCAGGAGTCAGTTCTCCTTTTAACATGGGGATTTAGGAAGCATATTCAAGTATTCAAGTTGTCAGGCTTCAAAATGGTGGTCCAGAGAAAGGCTAAGTGATGGCTAATAAGCAGCAGACCTTAAAGCAGTGTTGATACCCAAGTCAAGCTACATCCAAAGGCTATATATACTTCTTTGCAAATTGGCTGTTCTGGGCTAGGAATGTAGCTCAGTAATTGCTTGCTTAGCACAAGTCTCAGGGGTTCATCTACTACACACACACACAATAGGTTGTATTTTTAGGAATGTACTATTGTCTAAAGAAAATATTTGTTTTGAAAGAAGACATTACCTACTGTTCTACATTGCATGAAATGTATTTTTAGATAATACTTTGTAATTTACTAAGAAGTGCTCTGGTTTTCACAGGACCCCTCTACATCTTGCCTGTACTTACGGCCACCCAGAAGTGGTGACTCTCTTAGTAGAAAGAAAATGTGAGATAGATGCCTGTGATGGTGAGAACAGCACAGCTCTCATTAAGGTACCAGCAAACAGCACTTCCAACTGAGATGATCTGATTTAAATACTTGGGGCAAAAAGACATCACATTGATTTAAATATACTATTAAGTAAAACCTAAAATGTGTTTATTTTAACAACAGGCCGTACAGTGCCAGGAAGAAGAGTGTGTAGCTATACTGCTGGACCACGGTGCTGACCCCAGTGTGATGGACAGCAACGGCAACACTGCCCTCCACTATGCGGTCTACAGTGAGAACACGTCCATAGCAGACAAACTGCTCGCACACAATGCAAATATGGAAGCCAAAAACAAGGTATAATGACAGTTTTATTTCCAAAATAACCAAAGACTGAGACACATTGTGAAGGTTATCCTTATCGTCATGACTGGATTGAGAAAACACACTTCTGTGGATTTTTATAGGAATATTTTCAGGAATGGTCAGATCATGAGGACTCTGGATCTTAGTAAGGTTTGAATCCATTGGATAGAATATAAGACTGAGTATAATTACCCCTAATATAATATAATATAAGACTGAGTATAATTACCCCTTAAAGATACTTTCATTGTGATTAAAACAATCCATACACCAGTCAGGAACTCACTGATTAAACCAGTGTCTTCTTATTTTCTTATTACACTCATTTATTTATTTGTAGGGGTAGGAGGTGTGTGTGCGCCACAGTAGACATGCGAGATCGGAGGACAGCTTTAGGGAGTTGCTTCCCTCCTACTGTACGGGTGTCGGGGTTGGACTCAGGTTGACGGCTTAGCAGTAAGATCCTTTACCTGCTGACCCATCTCTCTCCCTACTCCCAACCCAATTGCATTTTAAAATTTTCCTTTTTACCCTTTTAGAAAAATTAGGGGCTAGAGGGATGATGGCTCAGTGGTTAAGAGCACTTGCTGACTTACAAAAGGCCCAAGTTCTGAGTGGTGGCTCACAATCTTCCATAACGTCTATTCCAGGGGCCCAGTTCCTCTCGCTCCTTGTCTTCTACTGCTTTTGTGTTCGATTGTTCTTTTTTTTCCTCTAAGACTGTGAGGTGCGTTGTTAGGTTATCTGAGAGCTCCCTGACTTTTCAGTGTAAGCACTTACATCTCTAACTGTTCCTCCTGAACCCCTTCTGTGTCCCAGAGGTTCTGCTGAGCTCAGCTTTCTTTTTCATTTCATTCCAGGAACTTTAAAATTTCTCTCTGATTTCTTCGATCTCCTGATGTTTGTGTAACTTCTTTGCTTTTGATTTCTAGTTTTCTTTCACTATGGTAATACAAGGAATGATTTTGGTCCTTTTGAATATGGTATACTTGATTTTTGTCTAGATTGTGGTATGTTTTAGAGAAGCTTGGAAGGCTGCTGAGACGGACTCGTGTTAGTCGGGACTATTGCTTGGGGATCACTTAAGCGCATTTGGTCTGTGGTGTAGTTTAACTCTGAAGTTTCTTACTTGAATTCTAGTTTGAATGAGCTGTCTAAAGACGAGAGGAGGGTGTGACGGCACCCACTGTTATCCTATCAGAATCTGACCTTCATGGTCATCGCAATTGTTAGTTTATCTGTAATCAGATTATTGTTCTTTTTTTTATCATCTCGTTAATTTTATGAGTTCACTGTTCTGTTGTTTTGGACGTGATAGCTCTCCTTTGTTCCTCTTATGAAATTTGGGAGTCTGTTTTCTCTTTTCACTGTGGGATCAGATCATCAGCAAGTACTTTTTTTACCCACTGAGCCACCTTGGCAGGCTCTTGTAAGGGTATTTTACAGTGGTGGCTTGCTTGTTGTGAATTGCCTGTGTGTGTGTGTGTGTGTGTGTGTGCGTGCATGTTGTGAAGCGTTCTTATGTCTCAGGCAATTATAAATGATAGCTTTGCTGGGTATAGCACAAGAGTTGGCAGTTTTTTACTTTTGAGCTTGAAATAATATTGTTCCCTATATGCAGACAGCTCTCCTGGCTTTAAGGTTCTTGATGAGACATCTGATGTGTTTGCCTTTGAAGTCGGTTGGTGTTTTGACATCTTGACTATGATCTGTCCTGGGGCAGGTTTTCTCTCATCATGTCGTTGATGCCTCTTGTTTTGGGATGCTTCTTTTTTAGATTTGTGAGTTGTGTTTTATTGTGATTTCATTGGACAGATTCCCCCAGGTGTTAATGTTTGTCTCAGCACCTTTGTCTAAGCCCACTGGTTCTTAAGTGTTACATTTGTGTTGGTGATTTATATTTTGCCTGAGATTAAATAACAACACCTGAGTTTCAATTAAAATGATGCCAGAGTGAAAAACAAATGAAAAACAGTAGAGTGTCCAGATTCTTCATGAGCAAGAATAACCTTTGCTCCTGCGCCTTGCAGTAGAAACAGCATCCCTTCACACTATAAGAGAAACCCCACAGACCTTTTAGTAATAAGCAGTGGATGTTCATCTGCATCTAGGGCTTTTAATTCAGTGCCCATTTCCTTAGTGACCACTTGAAGCAGGAGTGTCTGGCACTGGATCCTGGAATCCTGGCATAAACAGAGGAGAAGCAGCAAGTTTGCATAGCCTAGAGGGAACTTCCACACTCTTGTAAAGGATTTCAACCTATTTCCTCAAAACTTACTCCTTCTGTTTTAATGTTTGCAAAGAAATCTAATTTTCGAATAAAGCTTGAGGAGAGTTGGAGATTCCCTTTACTCATCACGTCAGTTTATTAATGGATATGATCATAGAATCTTCTGGGAGTGCCATTTGGTGTTTGCTTTAAGAAGCCTTATTTGAAGATGCTAATTTTGCTCATTATTTCAATAAGATATTTAAAATTTTTAGTTCTGTTAGAGCTACTGACACAAAAGTTAGCATCACTGCCTTCAAGAGATGCTTTACTGGGTGGGTCGCAATCACATAATTCCAAAGTATAGTTCAGTCAAGAAGCTGGTAGTTTGTGAATTATGGATTGCTTGTGATGTCTTACAGGATGACCTAACACCTATGTTACTTGCTGTAAAGGAAAATAAACAGCATATTGTGGAATTTTTAGCAAAGAAGAAAACAAGTATTCATGCAGTTGATCAGCTTGGAAGGTATAGTAGTTTATTTTTCAAATATTGTGGGTAAGAGTGCTTGCTGTGAGTTTAAATCCCTAATGCCAGGCATGGATGTGCATGCTTGTAACACCAAGTGATGGAGGATGGAGAGAAGCAGGTCCCAAGAGCTCGCTTGCTAACTGAGGTAGATCGGAGAATTTCAGATTCAGTGAGAGACTTTGTCTCAAAACAGAAAGTGGAGCATGATAGAAGAAGACACCTCTGGCCTCTGCATATGTTCACACCTACACATGGACACATACACCACACACTACACACTAAACAAGTAAGACCTGGTGTTATAAAGTGATAACAGTCACTCAGAAATATATGTGAAGGGGGAGGAAGAGGAGGAGGAGGGGAAGGGGGAGGGGGAGAGGGAGGGGGAAGAGGAGATGGGGACTAGCTTAATTATGGAGATATGTTAGAAAAACATGAGTACCTACATTAGTTAGGTAGACAAGCAGTTATTCACGCTAGGCAATACAATCTGTAGTTGGATTCACCTGCCCTGTTATTTTGAGTGAGATTTGTAACCTGATCTATGATCTTACCTTAGCTATACCAGTTTCACATTAGTCACATTGAATTCTCATTTTTTTTGGTAACATTTTAAATCCCCCATATATACTTTTCATTTTACCACACTGTACTGACCATAAATAGCAGTTCCAAATCATTCTGTCTTTTTACTTTTTGTTTTAAATTACTTTTGTGACGAATGTTGATGTTGTCAACATTATATGCTTTTCTTAATTTTTTTCCTGTTTTGTTTCTGATATTCTAATGTATTTCTAATGTTTTTTGGTTGGTTGGTTGTTTTTTTTTTTAAAGTAGCTTGAGCAGAAGAAAGGGATAATCTTTAATGGACAATCTTTTCCTTTAATGAAAACAAGCCATTGGTGGATAATCATGGGGGAAAAGATAGTTTTAGATTCCCATGGTGCTGTGATTAACACCCGACTTCCTCATATGAAAAGGAAGGTCATCTATCCTTTGGATTATATTGTGGTTGAGGAGATAGCTCAGTGGGTAAGAGTGCTTGCTGTGTCAGAGGAGGAGCTTAGTGAGACTCTCCAGTCCCTGTGTGAATAGCCAGGCCAGGCAGTATGCCTGTGGCCCTAATATGGAGGCGCAGAGACAGGCAGATCCTGGGGGCCTGCTGGGTTCGGCTAAGCAGCCAAAAGCACATGTGGTTTGCTGAAAGAGCCTTTTTTTTTTTTTTTTTTTTTTTTTAAGATTTATTTATTTTATATATGTGATTACACTGTTTCTGTCTTCAGACACACCAGAAGAGGGCATCAGATCTCATTACAGATGGTTGTGAGTCACCATGTGGTTGCTGGGAATTGAACTCAGGACTTCTGGTAGAGCAGTCGGTGCTCTTAACCGCTGAACCATCTCTCCAGCCCAAAAGAACCTGTTTTAAGGGAGTACGGCGGACAGTGATAAGCCAGCTCACTTTCTGGGCTAGGCAGGCTGGCCAGCAAGCTCCTAGGATCTGCTTTTGCTTTTCAAAGCATTTAAAATTTGGATTAACAAGGATCAAAGTCGCTTACATTCATACAAGACCTAGGTCCTCATGACCAACCGTGCATAAAAGAACAATTTATCTTCCACAGCAATTAGCAATAAATGTAGGAATTAAGCATTAAAGAGAGAAGTACTGGTTCAGAGTTTGGTTAGACAAGGAATAGTGCCCAAGCCAAATCTTAGTCTTCATGTTTTCTGCCCTTAGTAATTGGATAGTTCAGTCTTAGTAGACAGTTACCTAGTTTAGTGAGATATTTACCAATACATTTAGTTTCAAATTACTATGTAACTGATTTGACTCAAATGGCCACAGAGAATATCAAGGTGAGCTTCAGTATTTTGTGACTACTGCAACATTATTAGAAACTGTGAACACACACTCCTCTCAATTTTGCTTGGAACTCCAAGATAGCTTAGCATGCGTTTATGTTTAACCGACTGTCTTCAGTTCATCACCTACATTTGCACATTTGAATCATGTGGGATATCCTGATATTAGCTCTGATTTTGTCTGTAATACTGTTGTGAATTTAACTAATATATTTAGTAGGTTTTTTTTTTTTACTTACCAGAATTAAAATAATAATTTTTGTCATTTTTTAACATAGCAACAGGCAAATATTTGAATATGATGGGAAGAGACTAAAAAATTCTGAAAATAGCAATCCAGGTAAGATTCCTCATTTCTCTTTGTGATCCTTCCCTGGGTAGCCATGGAGATGAAGAATGTTTTGACCACAGAAGAGCCATATAAAACACAAATCATTATGTGAGTGTCACTTATCTGCTTTCCTTTATTCCTCAGACTAAAATGGAGGGTTACTTAAGAATTTAGTTAAAGGAAGATTAAAGTCTGAAACAGCATTCCTGGGGATGGAAATCTTTTCATTTGGGCCCTGAAATCCGTTAGAAAAATGATTTTCAGTTATTACATTGTATGCCTCCTCCATCCACATTGCAGCAAATTGTGTTTAGCATAAGAATGGATTTCACAATAAGTAGATTACTTTATTAAGAGAATGGCATTTGGCCGGGCAGTGGTGGTGCATACCTTTAATCCCAGCACTTGGGAGGCAGAGACAGGCGAATTTCTGAGTTTGAGGCCAGCCTGGTCTACAGAGTGAGTTCCAGGGTTCCAGAGAAACCCTGTCTCAAAAAACCAAAAAAAAAAAAAAAAAAAGGAAGAAGAAAAAGAAAAAAGAATGATATTTTAGTTGTTTAAATTACTAATAAAGTATTTCAACTAAAAGTAGGTACAATATTTTTTTCAATAATGTTTATCTGTTTCTTCTCTAGATATAGAATAAAATTGTTCTGTGTATTTTCATAGTCTTAAGTGTAGGAGAGGATACCATATTGTTCCTTTGATTTTCTTTTTTTAGTAGCAGGCTTACTAAATATTTTTTCAATCAATAACTTTCTCTCTCTCTCTCTCTCTCTGTGTGTGTGTGTGTGTGTGTGTGTGTGCTGGGAGTAGAACTTGGGGCCTCAATATATGCTAGGCAAATTGTGGGTTTAGATCATACCCCCTAATAACTTTAGTTTTTAGGGAAGTTTTAGGTTCACAGCAAAATTAACAGGAAGAAACAATTTCCCATATACCCTGGGACTCCCAGACATGCATAGCTTCTTACTTTGTCATTCCCATCTACCTGAGTGCTGAGTAGTGGATGCATCTGTTAAAATGTTAGCCCAGCTGGGTGGTAATGGCGCATGTCTTTAATCCCAGCACTTGGGAGGCAGAGGCAGGTGGATTTCTGAGTTCGATGCTAGTCTAGTCTATTAAATGGGTTCCAGTATAGCCCAAGCTGTTTACATGGAGAAACCCTGAATCTAAAAGCAGAAAAGGGAACTAGTTAACCCTGCATTGACACACCATTATTACTCCAACATGTCTAGCTTACATGACACCTCACTCTCAGTCTTGTGTGTTCTGTGGATTTAGGCCAGTCCGTGACTTGTGTTTACCCCTGTAGTAATGTAATCAGAATAACTTCACTGTCCTGAATATTCCCTGGACTTCACCTGTGTCTCTCCCTGACCCCACCTCCTGGCAGCTACTACTCTTTTTACTGTCTTCCGAGTTTTACTTTTTCCTGCAGAGTCATGTGTTGCCCCATGTTTGAAATATTAAGTACCAAGGTAATTGAATATAGTCACTTAAGGTATTATGTCCACCCGCCACGCCCCCACACAGGCCCATCACCACCCCTCCAGGCCATCACCACCACCAGCCCATTTTGTTCTGTTCTGTTTTGTAGGGTAGGTGCTCCGACACTGA
The DNA here is from genome assembly GCA_019843965.1 of Rhynchomys soricoides. NCBI lineage: Eukaryota > Metazoa > Chordata > Mammalia > Rodentia > Muridae > Rhynchomys > Rhynchomys soricoides. The sequence continues at coordinate 1,957,285 of JADRCH010000155.1, read as the reverse complement.
ACAAAGCCTCAGATTTGGCATGAGTAGCATCATGGGAAATGCCAAGACACTGATTAGTTTGTTTAATTCATACCTTGCATGAAATGAGGAAGTTTTTTGTTTGTTTGTTTGTTTCTCTTACTGGGGAAAGTCAACTGTTGTCACATTCTGAAAGCTTGAGTTAATATTTTATTTTAAAAAAACCAGATGCTTCCTGGAAATCGCACAGTGCTTGTAGATTGTGCTTGTTTGTGATAGGGTTTTTATCCTCAACTGTGGCGAAGACTAACAACCTGGGAAAGCCAGATCCCACCATAACAAAGTAATTGTACACCTGTGATTGTTCCCAGTGCTGTTAGTAAAGAAACCCCCACAAACGGTATGGATTCTGCTAATGGTGCCAGCTGCTGTCTGTCTGATAGTGTTCAGTCAGCTGTGGTCATAGTACTAACAGGCTTCCTTTGGGTATCATAGTTTTAAAAATTGTATTCCTTCTTGGATTTGATAAACATGAAGGGGAGACAAAGCAAGCTTAATGGATTAGTTACCTATCAGTAGTAGTAGCATTCATTCCAGGTTAGCCGCTAGGCGTGGTGTCAAAGGGAAAGCATTAGTAACAATAACACCTTATTGTTTTACAGTGTTCTGTTGGTTTAAAGTGTACCTTCTTTTTTCTTTAACAGTGGATAATGGTTCTGAAGATGGCTCTTTAACCGGGTGAGTAGGAATGTATAAAGTTGTTAAAATGAAATGTTATGGGTTAGAGAAGCCAGAGGGAGGAGACTAGAGTCTGTTAGGTGTTCTGCTTTGTCCTAGATAACTATATTGTGCGGTGTGGCTGACATTTATTACAGTGGTCACCAGAGCTTTGCAGTGGGGTCTCATATAGTCCAGAGTGGCCTTAATTAAACCTTGTTATGTAGTCAAGGATGTCCTTCAACTTCTAATCTTCCTGCCTCCCTCTCCCTAGTGCTGGGGTTATAGGCATGAACCACCATGCCCAAGTTTATATTGAGAACTGAACCCAGGCTCTGGGCATGCTAGACGAGTATTCTGTCCTAGACGATGTTTTAAATTGATTTCTTAACTTACAAATTTTCCAGTGTGTGTGTGTGTGTGTGTGTGTGTGTTAGAGAGAGAGAGTTTTTCCTTTTCTCCTTGGCTCACAAAGAGTTAATGAACTCCGAGCCTCTCACCTGGCCATTGAGGGGCCCTTGAGCCAAAGAGAAAAGAGCCTAAGTAACTAAGCTTTTTTCCCTTACTCCCCTGCTGCTGTCAGCAGGAGTTAAATTGCCAGAAGGCACCAGCTTCTGGCCCCAGAAGAGCAAGAAAGTAAAATTGCCAAAAGTCAGCAGTTTTTGGCCCAATTGCTGATGCCATACCCCTTCCCTGCCTTCGTTGGGTACTTGGATGCTGGGGGGGGCCCTGGCAGGGTTCAAGGGATTGGTAGTTTATACTTAAGTAATACATGACCTACTTAGGAAAAATGATTGGATTTTTATAGTTTTTTAATGTTTTTTGTTTATTAATTATAGTGTTCTGCCTTCGTGTACACTTACACACCAGAAGGGGGCACCAGAGATTATGAGCCACCAGCTGGGAATTGAACTCAGGACCTCTAGAAGAGCAGCCAGCTCTCTAAACCTCTGCTCTGAACCATCTCTCCAGCCTCTTTTTAATGTTTTAATCTGTAGAAAATGTATTGCCAACACAATAGTTTGTACTGATGTTTACTTAAATTTAATTTTCAAACTCTTTAAATATTTCATGGGAGTTCTTCATGGGATTCCCTATACTATTTTAAGGTACCCGAGAGCTATAGGTCTTACTATAGAGCCATCCCTGGCCTGGCCTGCAACACTGTAAACCAGACTTACTTTCTACTTGTGGCAGACTTATCTACTTTGTGATTGTAGGCATGTGCCATCCGACCTGGCTTCTAGGGTCTTAACAGGTCCTTTCCAGGCTGAGCACCAGGGCCGCTGTTCCTTAGTCCCTGCTGAGTTTTTGAGTAGCGTAAACAGAGAAGAGCAGACAGTTTGTCCCCTGCTTTAGGTTATCAGATTCTTTTCAGTTCTAAAGACAAAAGTGATGTCAGACATTGATGAGATTTCAGCACGGCCATTAGCACAGGCAGTTTTTGAAACAAAATCATTCATAGGCTCACCAGTATATTGACTTTTATAGTTTAATATGGAATAAAGAGTGAGTCTTGAGGATTTCAGAGTTGGAGAAGTAGAGGCAGAAAAAAGCAACTGCTTTTTGAGAAGAGGCCGAATTTAAATCACATCCACCAAGAGATGTTTATTACACTGATAATGATCTGCTCCTAGATTTCTTAGAAGTACTCACTTACTACTGGAGAGAGGGCTCAGCAGCTAAGAGCACTGGCTGCTCTTCCAGACGTCCTGAGTTCAATTCCCAGCACCCACATGGTGGCTCACAGCCATCTGGAGTGTGATCCGATGCCCTCTTCTGTCATGCAGCCATACATGCAAGTAGAGCACTTATATAAATAAACAAACAAACAAACGAACAAATAAATAAGAGAGCTTGTCTTACAATTTCTGTTGGCTGCTGTTCTAAGGTCTTCTAACACACCTGGTCCTGCTGATTCCTGGCCTACATCAGATGAGGATGACTATAACTTTGATTCCAAGGTAAAATGCAGTTTTGTGAAAATAATGGTTTTTGCTTTGTATTTGTTTTGCTGAGTGTTTGCACTTAAAATTTAGTGATGGTCTATCATTGTCTTATGTGGAATATTGGTTGGAGAAACATTTTGTAGAACAATGACTTGTTAAATTATTTTTTATTTTGGTGAATATCAAAAGCTGTGATTGTTCCTTTGGGAAGTAGAGGTTGGGAAAATGAATGAGCTGGAAAATCTGTAGAGACGACAGGGAATTGCCATGAGGGAAAACTTCCTACAATACACAAAATAGGAGGTTGGATCAAGACTTAAATCTCTGATGGGCCCAGTTAGTACAGGATCTCCATTAGTTTCAAGAGTGTAAACACTCAGCATGCAGTTTCTGTTTATCTTTTTCCTTGGACATCTCTTAGTATGATACAGTTTTTAGGTGAACTTGTTCTCTCTTTTTATCCTTGGTCTGCATGTAAATTACCATACCATCAGAAACTGTAAAAATATGCAAATTAAAATAGTTTATTACAGTCTATGCCCCATGTCATTCCCTCAGGATGGCTTACCTTTATATTCCTTTGTAAAGTCAGGTGCATTATGTTGAGAAAATGTCACATATAAAAACATAAAGTCTATTGAATTCTTAAAAACATGCTCACCTCATAATGTTTAGCTGTAAACATTAAATAAACTTGCATGATACTGAGGAAATGTCATGTTAAAAAGACAAAAACAAAACAAAACAAAAGGTTAGAGAAGTGTCAAGAGAGGAGGGAGATGCAGTGCATACTTACTGTCAGAAACTGTGGACTTAGATCATGAATGAGATTAAAATATCTCTGCCTTATTGGATTAAATAATATATTTTTGAATCTGTATGTTACCCATAGAGTTCTAATTAGCAGATCTTCTCCAAGTAGGAAATTAATAGAGCATTGCTTTTCCCAATGCCTTCTTTATCTAGTGATGATGTTACATCTCTCAGGTAATGGTAGCTAAGCATGATTAAGCGTTATGTACTTATAGTACTGAATTAAACTTTCATTATGTTAATGTCTTCAAAATGTAACTACAAATCATTATTAAGGGTATACTATGAATCAAGGTTCTCATGTTACGCTGGCTAGTTTTATTTCAGCTTGACACAAGCTAGAGTTATCTGAAAAGAGGAAATCTCAATTGAGAAAATGCCTTCCTATGATCTGGCTGTAGGGCATTTTCTTAATTGATGGAGAAAGCTCATTGTGGATGGGGCCATTTCTGGACTGGTGGTCCTGGGTCCTATAAGAAGGCAGGCTGAGCAAGCCATGGGAAGCAAGCCAGTAAGCAGCACCCCTCCATGGCCTCTGCATCAGCTCCTGCCTCCAGGTTCCTGTCCTGACTTCCTTCAGTGATAAACAGTGATATGGAAGTATAAGCCAGATAGACCCTTCCTCCCAAGTCTCTTCGGCCATGGTGTTACATTGCAGCATTAGAAACCCTAACTAGGACAAGCTTTTCTCCTTTCTTCTTCATTTAAACTCATTCATACTCTCCCTCCCTCCTCACTCCTTCTGTCCCTCCCCTATTTTGTGGTGTGACTTCTCCGCAGCCTACTCCTTCCTGCAGGACACATGACACCTGTCTGCGGTGTCTTCTATTGGTGCCCTTTTCTCCAAGGTTGGCACGTTTTGTCACACTTCTGTGCGGTCCCTGCGTGTGGCTTTGCCCCTCAAGGTTTATTCTCTTTCCCTCCTCGTTGTTAGAAAGAGCTAAATGTGTATAATGAGTTGCATGTTACTTTTGGCACACAGGGTGGAATCACTTACACCATTTGCAATCTCAACCCATGAGCTACAGAAAGTAAGCCCTCAAGGCTTCTTTAGAAGCAGTCATGCAAATACAGGTCGTGGTGGTTTGGTCGGAGTATTTGAAATTTCTTTAAATGCTAGTGTTTTCAGAAGTACTCTAAATTGTGAATACATTCTTATTCTAGGTTATTTCATTTAAATAATTCACTAAAGGATAACATAAAATTGGTGCAATCAGCTAGGTATAAGGAGAGTAGTTTTGATGATATTCCTATCCTGAAATCCTCATGCACTACCAGTATGTGACTAGTAAATGGCACAATTAATATTTGACTCTAAAAGATTCAGAAACATGCTTTTGGTGTTATATAGTAAGAGCAAATATTATATTTACTTTATTATCATGTCATTTTCAAAATTATTTTTGTTTTTCTAGAATGTCCCCAAAATTAACTTAACAGAGTTGTGGACAGCTGCTCAGCAGTCTAAGAAAAACCGTAAGTCATTTAAAGATGACCTATTCCTGTGCTGTTCATTGATTTAAAATAAGGGTTTCCGTGTATTCTTTTTTTTTTTTTTTCATAATAGAAACAAAATGTGGCTTTGAGGAACTAGACAACAGAGCCCTGTTTGACGATAGTAAGTCCACGAGTGAAAATGAAGATGACATTGAGATTGAGCCTGCATCATCAGCCAGAGTCCAGACCCTCTCCCCGTCTTGCCAGTCACCTGACCCTGTGGTGCGTACATTCTCTCATCTTTAAAACACAGGCATACTTTTGATTGTTGGGGGGGGGGGGCTCCCTTCTCTTTCCTTGTAAATACTGGGTCATAATTCTCTTTTTTCTGCATGTATGTATATGTAGGCCAGAGACATCAGATGGCCTGGAACTGGAATTACATGTGGTTCTGAGCTTCTGTGTGGGTACTGAGAATTACAGTTGTGTCCTCTGAAGACAGCAAGTGCCCCCTAACTGCCGAGCCATCTTCCAGCCCATGTCTTCCTCTGAATGCACTTTTCGTGTCTGCCTTCCAGTTCCTTTGTCCACTTCAGACCAAGGGCACGGACCTTTCCCTTACTGACTGTGGCCTGTGTTACCCATTCTCACCAAGCAGTGAATAGCAAGCACCCTGAGAGTGCAGAGTGAGTGAAGTTGCTGTTTTCTCCCCATAGGAAGGAACAACTGAGCCAGCAATTGAAGGAGAAGAGAACAGTCCTGATATCATTGAGAGCGTGTCACAGGAGCAACCAAATCATGGCAGTTTAGCCCATGCTGATGGTTGGCACAGAAGTAATAAAAGTGGTGAGTTAGTGAGTACTTCAGACATGTCTGTGCTTCCCTACTGTTGCAAAGCACCGACGTGTTGAGAACCAAAACCAGTGTCTGTTTCTTCTACGTACTCTTTCTTTTGCTCTTTCTTGCTACCACCAATTCTGTCTGAAGCTGCTTCAACCCGCCAAAACTCCTTTCTGCTATCATCTTCATTGTAATTTTGTGGATATAGATAAAATCGCATGCATTTACAATTCAGCGACACATGTTCTCATTAATGTGTGTGTGACTGCGTTTTACAGAAATGATGTCTGCCCTGGGGTTAGGAGAAGGCGAAGATGAGGACTCACCTTGGGACTCTGAGGTACGGACAACACATAAATGGAGTTGCTCGCTTTCTCACCTGTATGTGCCTTTGGGGGCCATTTCCTCTCATTTTCAACCCATTACTAATACTTCTATGCCAAGGACTGCTCGTACCACAGTTCTGCTCATTTGTATGCTTCATTTAAAGATGTAGAAGTCAGAGGAAACACTTTGGACTAAGTTTAAGTACAAATTAAAACATCACGTCAACCTCTGACCTGAAAGATTCTGTGACAGATGTAGGTGTGTACTAGTCCTGTGGGATCCCAAGGGAAAGTGTGAACTGTGAGTTTTACCCCTGAAACCTGAAAAGATAACAGGTGGGACTTGAAAGTGTCATTCAACCTGTAAAGTATAAATCCACAAGGGAAATATCAGGAGAAAGGAAAGAATCAATGTGATTTTGTGGCTGTAGCAGTTTTGCTTAAATTTCTTTTAACTTAATTTCTTCTGTAATGGATTTAAATCATCTTCAGATGTGAAATGCATCCTGTATAGGATCCCTCCATCCATAATGATCCATTTTAATGACACCACCATAGAAAGGCTTGGAAGTGTAGCATGCTGGAACCACCACAGTCAAAAGACCTGGTCATACCTGGTTCTGGCATTTAATGTTTATAGAATTTGGGGGGAAGTTAACCTATTTGAACGCCAGAGACCTTGTTGTGCCATAAAGATGTGAGATGCACAGGTGAGGTGGGAACATAAACGCACCCTGTAAGGAATAAAATGCATCTACCCATGTGGCAGCTGCACGATCCTAGTGTTCCTCAAAACAAAATGGAGAGACATAGTGTCAAGGCAAAGATGGGAAGGTGCAGGGGCACTCAGATACTCATTTTGGAAAAGTCTCGACAAATCACCAGTTGAGGTAACCTGGAAGATACGGTGCTTCCATGCATGTCTTTCTGACAAGATCTTAAATGCTTTGCCCTGAGTAAACTGTGACTGAGGTACTGTTGTGGCTGAGGCGGTTAGACACTGAGTATTACAAGTAAAGGCTCAGTGTTAGTGTAGGGATGGAACAGAGGACCAGACAGCTCCTTGTCAGTCAGTGTAGGGATGGAACAGAGGACCAGACAGCTCCTTGTCAGTCAGTGTAGAGAGGAACAGAGGACCAAGCAGCTCCTTGTCAGTCAGTGTAGGGATGGAACAGAGGACCAAGCAGCTCCTTGTCAGTCAGTGTAGGGATGGAACAGAGGACCAAGCAGCTCCTTGTCAGTCAGTGTAGGGATGGAACAGAGGACCAGACAGCTCCTTGTCAGTCAGTCTCACTGCTTTATCTAAAGGAGACAGGAAGGAGTTTAGGTTTCAGATGGAGTAGAGGTGGCATTATTAGGGCTCTGTCTGAGGATGACATTCAAACTCCCAGCTAAAGGATGAGAGCAGCAGCCAGCCCACGGGAGTCGAGAGCATTCCAAGGTACAGTGACTCGAATTTGTTCATCACATTTCTCTGAATGTCCAGCGACAAAGCATGAAGTTGTCAGAAGCACAAAGTTGAATATTTATATATGCATACTCTATACAAAATAATTCCTTCCCACATTGTAAACACTTAGGCACTGCATATTTTGGAAGTTCATTTTTGATTGGGAGAGTTTACATTCTGCCTTCAATGTTTGTGGGCTTTCATTTATACAAACAGAAAAGAAGTTCTTTATCATTTTATTTAACCAATTTTTGCTGGCTGTAAAAAATTCACACAAAATTACTTAAATCTTTCCAAGCCTTGGTTTACCTAAATATAGCAACTTCTACCATGTCCTCTGTGTAATCATTGGGACACGCTCTGAAGTTTCTTACCATATAGGCCAGGTTTCTGATTCTGGCTTTATAAATTTCTGCCACTGGACTTATTTTAAGTATTTCATGCTGTATTAAAGCAGGTGAACTTTTAAGAATTTCTTAAGATATCGGTTTTTTTAGTTGTCTTCTTACATTGCATGAAGAATGAGGAGCAGTGCCAAGTGTTCTAAGCTTAGTTGCTTGCTGAAGCATGAAAACAAATTAATTTTTTATGAACGCTCTCCTCTGACCTTCCACGGTTGCCTTCATAGTTAGTAACCTGATGAAGAGCGGAGATGGGTTTGATCTAGAGGAAGCACATGCAGGCTTCTTTATTGACATGGTTCTTTTCAGTGCATGCTTCTTATTTTTCTGACAGTGTTTAAACAAGAAACTAAAGCATCATCTTAGAAAAGGATTAAGAAATCTTTATGTAACTCATTTTGGTCTCTGCTCCAACAGAGTATGTCCGAGAGTGTTTCACTGAAAGGTCATTTATCTGGGACTGCAGATGAAACTGGGAAAAGGAGAGCACATGGACCGCTAGAAGGTAAGACTGTCTTATGTTTAAAGTCATTTAACACATGTCTATTTAGAACATGTGGCAGATGTCTATTTAGAATATAACATGCTTTCAGCTGAGGACAGATACTCGGTAACCGCCTACTTAGAAGTAAGCAGTGGAAAGTTGCGATTGAATTACCAAGGTTCAGCAACAGAGTATAAACTGTTGCTGACAGCTGCGTTGCACTGCTTGTTTGTTTGAAGCTATTCTGAAGCTTGGGGGGGAAGGACAGGAAAATAAGAATGGCAGAGAGCGCAGAGGACAGATGAAGGGCAAGAAGAGGGTGCATGCTGTGAAGTACAGTAATTCTGTAGCTAAGACCTCGGCAGAGATAGAGAAGATGGAGGAAGCTTCAGTACCAAAGGCAGGAGGGTCAGAGTGAGCCCGCTCCTTTCTGGCTGTTGAGAAGGGCTGGGTCAGAGTGCCTGACCATGCAGAGCTATTGCTGTTTCCCCGCAGACACACGTGCACCCTTGTGTTACCTACTCTTCTCGTCACCTGACCAAGTGACTGACGTGAAACAGCATTGGGATTACTTGGGTTTGCAGCTTACAAAGGGGTCTAGTCTTTCCTCAAGGAGGCATAGTGGAAGGGAGCAGACAGCTGGCCTCAAGGTGTCTGAAGTTTGGAGGTAGAGAAGGGGCAGGAAGGCGGCATTAAAACCTCTGGACCCACTTTCTCTAGCAAAGCTCCACCTTTTTAAAAAAAGAAACAAATCTTCAGAAACAGCGCCACCAGCTGGGCACCAAGAGTAACACATGAGCCATGTGGACCTCACACTAGAGCCACATGCGCATGCGTGATGTATAACTTAGCCTCTAAATTGCTGCCACTTCAGAGAAATTTTCCAAAGACTAAAACCGTAGAAAGAAGAAAACGGTGAGATTGTTTTGAAGAGCTCATGGAAGCCACGTCCTGACAAAAGTCCATCAGAAGGATGAGCTCTGCTCTTCTGGGGATGATAGGAACGTGAGGTTAGTTTCTACATTGAGCACTAGGAATTTAGGATTAGACTCATGACAGAGCAGTTTCTCTAACTTTAATGAATCAGTTGCTGGTATTGACACAAAAATACAATCCTCACCTCCAAAGAAATCAACCATTTTTCTGGAGCCAGACAGGATTGTTGATGACTTACTTATGTTCCGGTGTGATAACAGCTTTGTGGAGTTTTTATACCAACAAAGCAAAGCAAGCATAAGTCAACATTCTTGGAAAATACACTATGGAAGCTGCCTCTGTTTTCCTATTTGCTGTGTAGGTATGAGGGCCTGCATTCAATTACCTAGCACCCACATTAATAAAATTACCTGCCCCCAAAGGGAAAGAACAAAAAATCAGGTGCCATTTAGTCCATCCAGGACTGGGGGGACAAGGACAGGCAGATTACCAGGGTTTGATGGCTAGCCAGCCTAGCCTGCTTGGTGAGTACCAAGCCAGTGAGATTCTGTGTCAAAATAACACCAAGAATTCCTCCTTCCCTCCCCCCCCCACACACTTAGAAACACCCACCCACCATAATAACTGGATAGAGACAGTAGAGGAATGGTTTACAGAAAAGCAGTGAAATCTCTAGGCTTCAGACGATATCTAATAGCCTTTGAGTTGGTGGGAGCTAAGGGGTCTGTACATTCCAAAAGGGATTTTCCTTGTTAATCACAAAGATAATGGGCTAAGTACAGAGATGGAATAAGCTGCTGGCTGTTTGGGGCTAGAGGTAGCTCAAAAGCCTTTGGCTCTGGACCTGCATCCTTCCAGTTCTCTATAACCATTGCCACTTGAGTCAGCCTTGTGGAATGTTTAACTTAGATGTGACTTTGTTTCTGTAAACTTCAATTCCTACTTTCCTATGTTGACCAGAGACTTAGATCAGATCCTGAGGTCAGATTTGAATGGCCATTAAGAGTGTTAAAGACAACCAAGATAATTTGGTTCTGGACCTGTAATTTTCCATATGTCTACAGGCACAGTTCCGTTTCAGCCACTGGAGTCTGTAACACAAATGTGGGTTTTGGTTTTGTTCTTTTTGTTTTTTTCTGAAAATATTACTCTACAGTTCTTCCAGTTGGCCAAGCATCTTATTTTCTGCAGGCAAAGGTCAGTTATGCTTTTATGTCTTGTGGTCCTGGGAAGACTCATTCCTAGAACCTGACAAAGCTGAGGGTGTGTAGCGGAAAAACATCTTCCGGAGAATGGTGGGTAGAGCCGTAGAGAAGAAACCTACATCCCACCAGGTCTGCCGGCCAGTATCAGCTGAGTTTGATTTATTTATGAATTTTCCCTCTATTACCTTATAAAACACATCCATGTGACATACAAGTATAATACGAATATTATCCCTAAAGTTAAAGAAATCAAAAACAGTATGGCCTTAAACAGTAAAGGCTGGAGTAAAGGAAACGGGCATTTTTTAAATATTTATTTTATGTATGAGGGCTCTATCTGTCTGTACACCTGCACACCAGAAGAGGGCATCAGATACCAGCAAAGATGGTTGTGAGACACCATGTGGTTGCTGGGAATTGAACTCAGAACCTCTGGAAGAACAGCCAGTGTTCTTAACCACTGGGCCATCTCTCCAGCCTGGAAATAGGCATTTTTAACTATATTTAACTATAAAACAAATCACACTCTTTGAGCAGCTACACTGTATTCTCCTCTTGTACCCATAGTCATTTGTATTCTATAAACTGTTTTGTTTGAAGTTCGTAGTATTTTAAATGATTTATTATTTTGCCTTTTCTCCTGGCCAGTTTGAATCCAGAGAGCTAACCTCATGTGGATTGGCTAGTTCTAATTTTTAAAAAGATTGGCCAGAATCTGATTACTATAATTCTTTCTATAAAGATTTATTTATGTGTATGCATGTTTACCTGTGAGAGTTTATGTGCACCACATGTGTGTGGTCTGGAGTTCACATGGAAGTCAAAAGGTGGCATTGGATCCCCTAGAACTACACCAGGTAGCTGTGAGCTGCCGTGTGTATGCTGGAACCTAAAGCAGGGTCTTCTGAAAGAGGAGAAAGTGTTCTTAACTGCTAGGTCATCTCTCCAGCCTCATATAATTATTGCAGGATAATTATTTTATCTGTCCTATTATCTTGGTTATTACACCACATTTTAGTTTTGAGTAATCAAGTGGAAAGTCACATTACAAAAAAAAAGTAAATAACAATATAGTTTGACTTTTAATTTCCTTTTAACAAAATTGTCTATTTTTGTGTACCAGATATTAGTGACAGTTAGAAGAAATCAGACATTAAAATTTCATAGGTTTTATAGGTATAGCCAAGTCATTTAAGTAGAAAGGGGAAAATATGGCCTATCAACAAAGTCTTTGTAATGCCCACTTTTCTGTCATTGGTGAAATAAGAATATTATTTAATTTTAAAAATACAAATGATAGTAAATAATGCTAGAGTTCTTGTTTGCAGATAGTGACAAAGGCAGACTCTTTGAACGTGTAGGCTGTGTTCAGGTAGTTTAGGGTGCCTCAGTAAGTAGACATAACAAAACCGTGACTAATGGGGGACATGATGTCTTCACTGGTGACATACTAAAAACATGATTAGCATTTTGTCACTTAGGAATATATTAATGAAAAACTTAATACCTGAATTTTAAATTATTTAAAGAACATAAAAAGAAAGAATTTTTGTTACAAGGGTTTTGAGTTCATTTATTTGAGGTGGTCATTAGTCAGTGAGTTGAAACTAAGTGTCCCCAGCCTTTCCAAAGTCTGTGGGGATGAACTCTTAGAGGCTGGCACAAGCTGGGGTGAGAAAGCTAAGGTTAAGAGTCTACCTCATGGGGAGTTACAGTACAGGAGATAGGTAGAGGTCCTGTGTGAGTCCTTTCTAGGCCAAATGAAGTCTTTGATATGATATCTTTTCCCGATTGATGGCTTTAGCTCTCCATTCTGCCAGTTTTCCTCCCCTGGAAGCTCACTTTGGAAAGATGCTAATCAATTCTGGGTTTTTAATTACCTCATTTAAAAGTCTCTTATAATTGTGTCTACCTCTTTCATTTTTATTTTTAAATATTTTTAATTCTTTGAAAAATGTTTGCGTATGTGCTATCACCTAGTGTAATTTAGAAATATTTATACTATATTTTTAAAAGACAAAAAATAATAGCAAAACCAATGAAAATACAAACAACCATGGGCTCCATTTTTGTGTTGACAACTATTCCCGAAGATGGAACCTGCTCTGGAGTGTGGTTGACATACCTGGGTTACCACATTGGAGAGAACTGGTTTTCCCTTTTCCAGCAGGTATAAATTGCAAACAGCCTCTTTGTTGGAGTAGAATTTATATCCTCTTCTTTATGCCAGGGTTGTCTGGCTTGACCATGTCTTGTGTATGTTTTCAAGGTCTCTGTGAGTGCCTGTTGTGTCTGGAAGACTTTATTTTCCTTCAGTCCTCCACCCCCTCTGGCTCTTAGAGTCTTCCTGCATAGATCTCTGAGCCTTGAGAATGAGGGATTGATAAAGACACTGGTTGCATTTACAGCTGAGTGCTCCACAATCTCTTCACTGTCTGCACAGTGTCTACTTCTAGGTCTCTGTTAATTTCAAAGAAGCTTCTCCTCCCATGAAGGATCAGCAATGCGCTGATCCTTTATCAGATTTCTTGATGACAGCTATTCTGATAGGGTGAAGTAGTATCTCAAAGTAGTTTTAATTGTGTTTCCCTGATGACCAGGGATATCCAAGACTTTAAAAAATAGTTATTGACCATTTATTTGTGTTTCTTCTTGTGAAAGCTGTCTATTTCTTTAGCCTATTTGTTAGTTGGTAGTTTGTTAAGACCCTGAAAAGAGAACTTCAAGCAGATGTTGGATGATGAAGGGGCTTCGTGCTCCTGGACTGGCAGAATGGCTGTAGTGACAATGGCTCCGTGTTGTAGCAGCATACTGAATTTTGACCTTGGGAATTTTGACCTTGGGAATTTTGAGTTTTATGTGAATTGGTACTTTGACTGCATGTATGTCTATGTGAGGATGTGACATCCCCTGAAACTAGAGTTAGAGACAGTCGTGAGCTGCCATGTGGGTGCTGGGAATTGAGCCCAGGTCCTCTGGAAGAACAGCCAGTACTTTTAATTGCTGAGCCATCTCTCCAGCCTTGACATTAGGAATTTTTAACAACCTTTAATTGGAGCTAACCTAGTTGCCGTATCCACCAACATAGTTTAAGGTTCAACTCTTCAACTCTTTTAAGGACGACCTTTAGCCTCCTACTTGTTTATCATCTATTTTCCTTTTCAAAAAAAATCCTTTACTTTCGGCCTCTTATTTTACCACACAAACCCTTTTCACATTTAAAAGCGTCTCTTTTCCTTTAATGGTTAATCCAAAACAAATTTTATAACTTTTACAGCCCCTTTTCTTACTGACAGTTCCTTCAGGTTTTTTGTTTTTACATAATTAGAAAACATTTCTAATTATATTCTAAGTAAAACCCAAGAAGTTGTACATGAAGCACAGGAGGTGTGGATACTGTGGTTTGAATCTGTGGGGGTTGTGGATGCAGACTGAGCACGCTTCAGGGAAAGTTCAAAAGAAGGGCGAAGGGGGGCTTGCAATTCAGAGTTGCTGCGGAGTACAAAGGAAAGAAAGGGGTATTAGAAAACTCTGTAGAAAACATGTAAAATGAACGCCATGCATGTAAAGATAGAGAGAGCCCTTGGACAGAAGAGCAACGTTTGTGGAAAGGAGAACGGAGGGAAGAAGCTGAGCGCTGGTGGAGCTGACGCGGGTGCTAGGAGCTCACGTTGGACTCTTGCCGCCTCAGTGTTGCTGGAATTAGGAAGTGGAGTTAGAATTTGGTTTACCATACCCTCACAGATGTCATCTGAAGAACTAACAGGCACCAGAGACCTAGGTCCCACTAATATATTATGTAGATTGGATTAATTAAATATGGAAACCTTTGCTGTCTTTTGAGATAGCCAATTTTCTGAAACAGTAGTTATTTCATGAAAATCTATTAAGGACTAACATAGCTAACAGCTAAACCAACTGCTTTTAAAGCAAAGCATTATGGTTTGTTCCTTAATTATTGTAAATAATTATGAAACCAGTTTTGCAATAAAAGTTTGTTAATATCCATGGTTCTAATATCTGATGACTCATTTTATTTTTCTGTCTTGATAATCATTTAATATTAAAAACATGTACATTATTCCTTAGATGTGACTTACATACCTTCTTGCATGAGTGGATCAAGAAACTTTAAGATGGCTAAACTAGAGGAGTCCAGAAATGTAGGCACCCCAGTAGCCCACATGGGTATGGAAAAAATGGTATTTTTATTATCTGTTATTCTACAAGTATGTATCTAAATCTAATCGATTGAAAAAATCTTCTCTAGTAAGAAATAAATTGTACGCTCACCTGAGCTTTCAATCTTTGCACATTCTAAATTATAGGGCAAACTGAAACGCATGCTAAGTGCTTGTAGTATAATGTAATGAAGCATTCTGGTGCGCTGCATTACAGACATGCTTTTACTGTCGTCTCTGAAACATATCTTCACAGTCATGACTTGTTTCTCCGACTAACAATCATGTTTCTGTCTGTTCATCAGCATGTTCACATTGGCGAAAACACGTTTCTGTCTTAGTCATGGTCACTGGATACACCTCACTTTGAGTCATAACTGCATGTTTTGTCAAACTTACTCTCTTGTTCTTTATTGAATAGATTTCTGATACGTGGGTGGCCTTAGCAGAGGGGGATAGCAGAGCTGATCATTTTCAAATGTGTCATGAGGGGTCAGCGCCGTAGTAACTGCATAATAGATGGTTGGCTTACCATATTTACATATATAATAAATTATGCATTTCCCTTTTGCTTTGCAGAGGCCCCCAGGAAATATGCAATCATGGAGGTATAGTAATGTTTCATCGTGAGTTTTCACTACATGTTATATGGAGTGTGCGTTGTTAAATACTATTTCCTAACCCGTCCAGCCTACCATCGAAAGGAGGGCTCCTGTTTTGAACAAAACAGACACAGTGGGAATGAAGGATGCACAGACTTTCAAATCAGGTAAATTGTAGAGTCCTCTAGGGGAAGTGCATTACACATTGGAAATGCTCAGTCTTCTGATTCCTAAACATTTTTTACTCCCTGTTTTATTAGAAAAATTTGAAGTAAATAAAACAGCATTGTTATTAGTGCCTGTCATTGGTAGGTACCACTCTGTCGCCTTTGGAAGCCAGGCGTTACCTTAATTGCTTAGAGGCTTCAACTAAGTCAAACTCAGGATTAGTGACTTCAACATAGAAAAGAGTGATCAGATGGGCCAGGATGAAACAGAATTGAGGTTTTTACTAAAAGGAGAGAGAGAGAGAGAGAGAGAGAGAGAGAGAGAGAGAGAGAGAGAGAGACTCGAGAAAATGAGTAAGAGCACACCTGAGCATGAGTATGCTCATTTCATTGATTCGTGGCTCCTAAGCAGAGGAGTTAAGAGAGACAGGTAGGAGAGAAGTCATGCCCAAGTGTGCGTGTAGGCTTCTCGGGAGGATCCGAGTGTGTAGTCATTACCCATAGCACTTTGGTGGCTCTCAAGTTCCATCTCAAGAGTTGTTTGGAAACCTTGAATTTTTTTTCTTCTATTTTCCTCTTGATTTGAGAAATGAGATTATAAAGTTGCTCTAGGGGTCCCTTGAATGGGATTATGATCTGATAAGGTAAATCCAGGGCCATGCAAGGGGGTGATATCTTTTAGTGTAAATAGGATTTCTGGTGAAACCTCTACCAGGTTTACAGCTGCGAAGACAGACATCTCTGAAGCAGTGGTCCCAGCCTTCCCAATGCTTTAATGCAGCTCTTTAATACAACCCTTTAATACAGTTTTTTATGTTGGACTGACCCCCAACCATAAAATTATTTCATTGCTGTTGTTATGAATTGTACTGTAAATATATGACATTCAGGATGTCTGATATGCAACCCCCGTGAAAGGGTCATTCAGTCCCCAAAGGAGTTGTGACCCACAGTTTGAGAAGCACAACTCTAAAGCAAGTGGTAATTGTGCTTGCTTCTGCTTCTCAGCTGACAAGCCATGTAACCATATGCTATGGTGGTGGCTTCTTTCTTTTCTCATGTCCCCATAATTGTCAGTGTCTATCACTCTTCTGCACTGGGTGGGGCTACAAAGCCCACCCCCACAGTCACACACTTCTTCCAACAAGGCCACACCTCCTAGCAGTACCACTCCCTAAGGGCCAAGCATATTCAAACCACCACAAAGTCAAATGACCAGGGGACCTTAGTGGTGAAATGGTTCTTACAGTTTCAGCATCTTTGCCCTTTGTCTCAGAAAGCCAAAGTCTGGCCGCTGGCCTTAGAAAGGGAAAAGAAACAAATACTTTGTTATGTTTGTGTTTCCTGTCTCCTGTTACACTCTTTGATTTTATGTGGAACAGTACTGGTTCAGTTTTTACATGGGAGACAGCAGATCACTTCAGATATCATTTACTCTTGCAAATTTATCCATGTCTTAAAAAGAGAACTCTGAAAATACTTGGTTTATATCAAATAAGTCGTATTAATAGATGAAAAAAGAATAGGTAATTGAATACCTCTGAGTGGATGATGGGTACGGGACGGTCAACCGTGCTGAGTTGTAAGGTAAAAGAGGATATGGAACTACTTCCTCAAGAAAAACTGCATGCAAATTATATTTGTATCATTTACGTCCTAAGAAGTGAAAACTCTATGCTCACATTTATCAGTTGTAATCCTGATTTGACCTTGCCTAAGACTCATCAACGATCTTGTTAAGCTGATAACAGATGCATTTGTAGCACAATCAGGGTCAAAAACTCAGGTGCCATGCACAGAATTTGCAAAGTTGTCCTGAGGAGGAAATGGGATGATGAATCTTGGATGTGTTTTTTCCTTAAGAAATTTATGTTCTGCATGGCTTGTGTGACTCGTAGCAGACAGAAAACAGAGCACAGAACATTCAGCGTTAGGTACTCTGCATATCTTTGTAATTCTGTAGATATCATTTTCACATATTTTGTTAGCATTGTAAATGAATGAATTCCCTTAACATACGAAATGTGAGGCCAAACTACAAAATAAACACAAGAGGTTTCTTTTTGCATGATACTCGATACTTTTTGCAATGAAAAGAATCTAGTATTTAAGAACTAAAATTTGTACTTTTTGTTGTTGTTGCTGTTAAATGAAATTTTGTTTTACTCTAGCCCCAGATAATGTCATGTCCTAAATATTACATTCCCTCAGTCTCCACTCCATCCCCTTATTTTGCTGCTGACTTCTACTGATTTACTGACTTCCACTCCTCCGGCCCTCACACTCACCCCCCTCCCACCCCGTGGCACTTGGCAGTCTGTCACCGGTGCAGCCGGGATCGTGAAGCACTCTCTAGTGTTAGGGCCATACATCCCACAGTTAGCCGTAAAACTCACTCACACGCTCACTTCTGTTCAGCTTTCGGTCTTTGACTCTTTCTTCTGCTTCTCTCTCATGTTTCTGACATTACTAAATTGCTGGTAATGTCCTCTTCTTGGCGTACTGCTTGGCACCGCTCTCACCCCACTGCCTTTCTTGAACTGATGATGATCCTTTTCTTCCCTTTGTCTGGCTAACCCAGTGGTGTGCCTTTAGGAAAGCCATCCTTCAGACCTTTCATTAAATGCATTCAACCTCAAAGCCTAGCACTTAGTAGGAACTCAAGAACTGGTTCTCGAGGAAAACAAAAATTTTTATATGCAGATGGTTTTTGAAAATTGACCTATCGCTGGGCAGTGGTGGCGCACGCCTTTAATCCTAGCACTCAGGAGGCAGAGGCAGGTGGATTTCTGAGTTTGAAGCCAGCCTGGTCTACAGAGTTGAGTTCCAGGACAGCCAGGGCTACACAGAAAAACCCTGTCTCAAAAAACCAAAAAAAAAAAAAGAAAAAAGAAAAAGAAAAGAAAAGAAAATTGACCTATCTAGTACAAGAGCAAAAAGAACATACGTGTAAGGGGGGTAAATTCAGCTCAAGTGTAAAGATGTGGTGGGAAAATTGCTAAAGTAGCCCTGAGGAAAGCAACACCTGTTAGCCAAGAGACAGACAACTCTACTCAAAGCTTCAGAGAATAGGCTTGAGGCTTGAAGTAAAAGAAATCCACAGAACAGTGGGTGGAAGCATTTCAGATGTAATACAGTGTCCAGCGATAAAGGGCTTAAGAAGGAACAGTAATTTTGGAAGCCAAAGTCACTATTAGCAGACGGACTTGTGTGCACTTTGAGTTTATGGTTTTGCTTATGTTACATGAGTCTCAGGTATTTTTAATGCTCCTCCTCGGGATGTATTTATGTTAAGTGAGTTTGTGCATGAGTCATTGAGATTTTTATATGTAATGAATTTGGCTCCAGATAGTGTCTGAATGATTTGTTGAAGTTTTGGATAATTAGGAGTATTTCCCTAAAATCGTAAATATTTTGCTTTATAGCTAATGATTAAGCATAATTTAAACTCTAGTAAAGAAGTTTATTTTAACTGAGTGTGCACATTTGATTGCAGAGCCAGAAACAGTATCAAGAGAAGAACAGACAAGGCTCAGTGGCCCAGAAGACAGCCAGCAAAGGGTACGCAAAAGCAGGATTGCCGTTTTACCGTGCTCTTTGCTTTAGTAAGAGAGCACGTGGGGCTAGCCTGTTAGGGTCAGTAGATAATAATTGAATATTTAATTTTAAAACAGGTTTTATTTTTAATTACATGTATATGTGTGTGGGCAAGTGCTAATGTGTGCAGAGGTCAGAATAGGGTGTAGGACCCCTTGGAGCTGGAGTTAGAAGCAATTACGAGCCCAACAGGGTTCTGAGAGCCTAACTCAGTATGTTCTTTTAACCACTGAACCAACCATCTCTCCGGCCTCTAATACTTCACTTTAAAAACATTTTAACTAGTTATAAAATTTGAAATAGGCCTAAGGAGATTTCTCCTTGGGTAAGAGTGTTTGCTGTGTAAGAATCAATAGACCTGAGTTTAAATCCAACATTCACATAGAAAAAGCCCAAGATGGACATGTGTGGTGACCGCAGTACCGGGGGCTGGGGGGCAGAAGTAGCAGCAGAGTCTGGGGGCTCAGTAACCCCTCACCATAACCTTTAAGCTATTCTCTGAACATAAAGTAACCTCCATCACCTGGTAGAGAGTCATAGCCCGGGATACACATTAATGTTTGATTTGGTTTCACCGTCAGAAACTGGCAAATACCCTAAGTAGCTGCGTCCACCATCTTTATCCAATAGGAGACTGTATTAGAACTGGACTGAATACGAATGGCTACACTCTCGTAGTTTATAATTGGAACTAATGTTCTTCTTCTTTCCAGTTGGTATTTATTGACCTTGGCACTTAATAAAGTTTGCCTCCTTTCCATTTGGTGATCTTTAGAAAAGGGGCTTAGGGTTAGGGTTAGAAAAGAAAGAAAGGGGCTTAACCTGCTCTTTAACGTGTGATGAGGTGAGCCTTTGTAGCACTAAAAACAAAACAAAACGCAACCCTTATAACCTGTTTTTAGGAAGTGGAGCACATAATCAGTCTGCTGGTTCCAGTTGTAGACTGAGGTAAATTAGGTTTTACTTCTTAGTTATAGTCCAGTGATTTAAAAATAGCTAAAAACGTTTTTACTGGTAAAATTTCAGTTTTCTTTGTATATACTCTTTGATTATTTAAAAATAAAGTTCTTTTAAAAATATACAGCCTTACAGAACTCTTTTTTAAAAAAGATTTATTTATTTATCTATGTTTATGGGTATTTTGCCTGCATGTACATTTGCACAGCAGAAGAGAGCATCAGATCCCATTACAGATGGTTGTGAGCCATCATGTAGGTGCTGGGAATTGAACTCAGGTCCTCTGGAGGAGCAATCAGTGCTCTTAACCACTGGGCCATCTCTCCAGCCCCAGAAAGAACTCCTGAGAATAAAATTCTGCATGTCATTCTTCTTTCTCAATATGCAAAACGTGGGAATTGAGTGTCAAATTCAAATCCTGGCTAAACTGTCACAAGATAAAAGTCAATGAAAACTAAACGCTTTTAAGAAAACCAGAATTCCTTTTGCATTGAATAATGACTTTAAGATTTATTTTTCTTTTACGTGTGGGCTTGTCTGGCCTGCATGTACATATGTTCACTAAGTGTATGCCTGGTACCTACAGAGGTCAGAGGAGTGCACTGGGTCCCCTAGAGCAATAGGTACTGATGGTTGTGAACCACCATGTGAGTGCGGGGAACCAAAGCAGTGCTCTTGACCACGGATCTATCTCTTCAACCCCTCCCACAAAATGTCCTTTTTTTTTGAAAATCAAGTTTTCCTTCTGTCCACTTTTCATTAAAGGTTGAAGAAAAGAGAAAGTTCAAAACTAATGAAGCAGAACTATCAGGCAATCCATACAACGGTGCTGCTGACAGTGGTGCTGATGACGTAACCCCCCAGAGTGGAGGCACTGATGACCAGCAGTCTCCCAGGAAGGGGACTGAGGGACATGACAGGTAAGCATGGGCAATCTTTAACATTGCATAGGTGTTACTATAAAACCCATTCTAATTTGGGTTACTATTCAATTTTAAATAAGTGTTGTGCATATATATTAGACATTCAGCCTCACAAGATTGTCAGAAAAACATTAAAGGACATATTTTTCCAATTATATTAATATTTAAAATATATACAAAATATATATAACATATCCTTAACATACATTATGGGTTTTACCTATAATGTATGACACAATATACAAATCCTTAACATGTGTATGCAGGTAAGTGTTTATGAGTCATGTTTTTCTATTCCAGAAGGATCTGATCCCAGGAATAAAGCTGTTAACTGTCAGGTTAGAGTGTATTTCAGATTATGATACATGCTCTTAAGCTATTTGCAAAAAGTATTTACCATTTTTTTGTAATAAGAATTTTGGTTTCTTTAAAATTCAGTTGTGAATCTGTTTCGGTTTTAATCCCAGGTGTGGGATATGGGAATGCTTTAGACTGTCCACAGCAGCTGACTATGATTTGTCTCATGCTCTGGCAGGGGCCTGATTCTGCCAGCTGAAAATTGTTTACATTTGGCATTCTGGGGACTCTTGAGGGTGTGTAAAAATGCCGGAGCCCCAAGAGGCTGAGGCCACTGAAGAGATTAGCTTTGTGCCCTAATTTATGATCAGTTTTGGAGAGGATTTCCTGGGGTGCTGAGAAGAATGTATCTTTAGTATTTGTATGAAATGTTCTGTGTCAGGTCCATTTGATTTATTAAGTCATTTAAGTCCGATGATTCTCCGTTTAGCTTTGTGCTGACAAGCTGTCTATTGGGAAGAGTGGGATACTGAAGTCCCTTACAGTAACTGGTTTTAGATCCAGTAGAATGTCTCCACACAGAATGTCTGGTTGGGGCACATGTGTTTAAAATTGTGGTACCCTCTTAGTGAACTGTTCCTTTAATGAGTGTGCAGAGGCCCTCCTTACCTCTGCTGACAAGGTTTGTTTGGACGTCTGTCTTGTCAGACATGAGAGTAGCTGTGCCTGTTTGTGTCTTAGTTCCATTGACTTGGAATAATCTTTTCTGTCCTTGTTCCTTAAGATGCAGTCTGCCATTAATGGTGTGCTTCATCAAGACCGTAGAAAGATGGATCCTGTATTGCTATTCATTCTGCTCATATGTGTCTTAGGGAATGGAGATTCTTGATCTTAAGAGTTACTACTGGAAGACATTGTGTTAGTCAGTGTTCTTCAGAGGAGCAGAATTGGGAGAATAAATGCATATATTAGGGCGCTGAGTTAGACTGGCTTACAGCCTGTGGTCTGCCTAGTCCTGCA
>JADRCH010000155.1:1907715-1935015 GCA_019843965.1 Rhynchomys soricoides | reverse complement strand
ACTGGCTTACAGCCTGTGGTCTGCCTAGTCCTGCAATGGCTGTCTCCTGAGGAAAAAGTTGAGACTCTGGTAGTTGTTAAGTCTCTGAGGTTGTCTGTCTGTGCGGTCTGACGCTGGAACTCTGGAGGATTCCTGAAGGGCTGTTAGTCTACTCTGTGCCGGACTCCTGAAGAAGTTTCGCTGCAGCAGACAGACAGACGAACTTGCCAGTGAGTGGGGGCAAGCTGGCAAAAAGCAGTTTTTCCTTCCATCCCTTTCATGTAGGCTGCCGCCAGAAGGTATGATCCAGACTTAGGGTAGGTCTTCAGATAAAAGAAAATTCCCCACAGGAGTACCCAAGAGTTTAGGTCCCAGGTATTTCTAGATGTGGTCAAGTTAGCAGTCAAGATTTGCTGTCACAGATGTGTCTGAGCTCTTGTCATATTGTTGCTTTGTTCTGTTTCCTTAGACTTGTTTTGCTGAACTCTCCTGGCATTATTGATTTCCTGTGATCTTTTGGGTGTGTTTATCTTTCCCTTCAGACAGAAGTATTCATTCTAGTATCCTCTGGCTGACTTAGTGGCCATACGTTTCATTAATGTCTTTTTATCATGAAAAGGTTGCCTTGTTTTAATGGACGTTTTGATGGATATAATTGTTGTCTTCCAGACGGTGGAGTGGATCTTTTCAGTTTCTTCTGACTTTAGACGTTGTCTTAGCCAGGGTTTCTATTCCTGCACAAACACCATGTCCAAGATGCAAGTTGGGGAGGAAAGAGTTTATTGAGCTTACACTTCCATGTTGCTGTTCATCAGGAAAGGAAGTCAGGACTGGAACTCAAGCAGGTCAAGGAGCAGGAGCTGCTGCAGAGACCATGGAGCAATTCTGCTTACTGGCTTGCTTGCTTCTCCTGGCTTGCTCAGCCTGCTTTCTTATAGAACCCAAGACTACCAGCCCACAGATGGTACCACCCACAAGGGGCCCTCCGCCCTTGATCACTAACTGAGAAAATGCCTTACACCTGGATCTCACAGAGGCATTTTTCTCAACTGAAACTCCTTTTTCTGTGATAACTCCAGCTTGTGTCAAGTTGACACACAAAACTAGCCAGTACAGACGTGTTCTGTCACATAATCCTTGGATGCCTTTTTATGTGACTTGACCCTACTCACAGATTTCTTTATAATTTGTTTTTAATGCTTTGACTGTAGTGTGGCACAAGGAGTTTCTTTTCTAATCCTGTTTCATCAAGTTCTGTAGGCTTCTTGTACTTGGATGGACATCTCTCTGGGTTTGGGAAATTTTCTTACACCTCCACTGTGTTAGTAGTATCTTTCTTCGGTAGATGCCCATAGTTTGAAGGTTTGTTCTTTTCATGGAGTCCCAAAGTGCATTCACATCCATACCACCACAGTGTCTGTATTTTCTTCAGGCCTTTGCCCCCTCTCTCTGTCCCCTTGGGATATGTCCACATCCTCCGAGTTGTCCGAGCACAGTTATGACCGTTCTTTTGAATTTGTTGCCTAGATGATCTGGGTCACTCTCAGTGGTGTCTACTGCAGTGGAGTTAGAACTCTGGGGAGCACACAACTGGGTCTTGTATGTTTAGTTCTGTGCAGGAACTTTCACACCTAAGGAATTTGTGTCTTTCCTTCCTTTGGCTCAACTGTCTCTTTTTTCAGTGTAGTGTGTACAGTGCTCTGGGGAGGGTTCAGTTGTAAGCACTGAGATTTCATTTGTTTTGTGTATTGATGGCTGCAGGTCTGAGAGTGGCCTACTGTTTTCACAGACTTTATCCAACATCACCCCCTTGCTGTTCCTTCTACTGCCTTCTAGTGTGACTCCAAATGTGATTTCTCTACCTTGAGTAACTACCTTGCTGCCAGTGAGCAGTTGGGGGAGATCTCAGGGAGCTGGGTTTGTAGTCAGGTGACTATGGAGTCGGGAGGGAAGGGGACCATGTGGGAACTCTTATAGGGTGGGAAGGAACAGGCTTAATTTAAGGGATGGAGTTGGAAAATCCTGGAGGAGCCAGAGGTCCTAGAAGCACTTAGCCTTGGATCTCCAAGGAACCTAAATCCTATAGGGGTCAATGGAGTGGTGCCTACCTGTGGCCCTGGGAGGGAAGTCAGAGAAGAACTGTCTGTAGAATGGGAAGGAGCAGAGCCTAATGGGCAGGAAGGGAGGTCATAAAGGAGAGAAGTGGGCCAGCTATGGAGTAGGATAAGCAGGGCCTATCTGCCAATGTAACAAAGGGAAGTCCTGGAGGATTCCAGTGGGTCTGTGCAATACAAGGAGCAGGCCCACTGTGCGGTGGATTGCTGGGGAGGCTATTCCTGGATGGCTGGGCCAGGCCCATGGAGTGGTAATGAACAGACAATGCTAGAGGCAAGGTGAGGGGGTACCCTGTACGTGTATATTCTGTTAAAAGTAATCTCAATTGCCCATTGGCAAATTCAGCTTCAAGCATTTTTATATTATTTATTCATTCGTTTGTTTATGTTTCTGCACATGCATTACATTTAAAAACACAACTAAACGTGTAGCCCAGAGCTACGTGTTACTCTTGTCTAGCAGTTGTCATAGGCAGAGAGCTCCACCCTTTGGGTGGAGTGTTCAGGTTAGTTTACTCACCTCTTGTTGTCTGAGTTCACTCTCTATTGTTCCTACGAAGCACTCAGTCTTTGTGTTCGTGTTCTCTTCTGTGAGTAAAATTATGTCTGCTGTTTTCATTTCCCAGTGAGCTCTTGTGATTTTACCTCTTCTGAAAAACTTTCCTTGTGCTCAGATAAAATGTCTCACAGATCAACTCTGACACATCACAGTGCCCTGTTGTGGATTCGTTCACTTGCTGAGCAGAATTATATCAAAATTACTTTTATCCTTTGTCAGTAGAATTATTTTTAAAAGGCATTTTTAAAAAATGATTTGTTTTAAATAGTGGTCCTGCCTT
Organism: Rhynchomys soricoides; assembly: GCA_019843965.1. Taxonomy (NCBI): domain Eukaryota; kingdom Metazoa; phylum Chordata; class Mammalia; order Rodentia; family Muridae; genus Rhynchomys; species Rhynchomys soricoides. The sequence continues at coordinate 1,932,083 of JADRCH010000155.1, read as the reverse complement.
GCTTATGAAAGAAGCAAAGAAAAAGGAAAATGAAAAATGGCTATCCAAAGAGTCTGGAAGGATGGCAGTGACTGGGAACCCTGGCTTACCAACTGGTGGCTCTCTACAAATGCAGGATGGTTCCCACTGGAGTGACACGGAACAGAGTGAATCCAGGTGAAATACTCGTCAGATTTCTATGCTGAGAACGATAACAGAAACATGGGTAATGACTGGAGAAGATGTGTGATTTAATAATCTTTAAAATCAGAATTTCAGGAATGATCCGGTAGAGAAGTCTCTGCTTAACTCAGTGTCATTTGGTTTGTATGTCTAAGTTACTAACACTTGACATTTTTGAGCCAGGTGTGGTAGCACAGCAACTCTGGAGGCAAAGGCAGGCAGATCTGTGACGTACGCTAGCCTGGTCTACAGAGAGCTCCAGAACAGCCAAGGTTACACAGAGAAACCCTGACTCAAAACAACAACAACAAAAAGATTTATTTCACCAGGCAGTGGTGGCACATGCCTTTAATCCCAGCACTTGGGAGACAGAGACAGGCTGATTTCTGAGTTCGAGGCCAGCCTTGGTCTACAGAGTGAGTTCCAGGACAGCCATGGCTACACAGACAAACCCTGTCTCGGAAAAAAAAAAAAAAAGATTTATTTCAAAATTGTGGCGGTATAAAGGTTTTTTTATTTGGAAAATGTTTACAAGATTCAGAAATTATTAATAATTACAAGTAGTAATAAAAATTAATGTGGATTCATTTACTACTGTGTCAGTATAAAACCCTTGGAGATAGATAGGCCTGTTTTCACACTGTTTAGCATGCTCCTGGGTTTGCTGGGTATGATGGCTTGAATACTCTTGGCCCAGGCAATGGTTCTATTTGGAAGTGTGGCCTTGTTGGAGTAGGTGTGTCACTCTGGGTGTGGGCTTTAAGACCCTGTCCTAGCTGCCTGGAAGTCAGTCTTCCACCAGCAGCCTTCAGAAGAAGATGTAGAACTCTCAGCTCCCACAGCAATATGCCTGGCTGGATTCTGCCTTGATGATAATAGACTGAACCTCTGAACCTGTAAGCCAGCCCCAATTAAATACTGTCCTTATAAGAGTCTCCTTGGTCATGGTGTCTGTTCACAGCAATAAAACTCAAACTAAGACACTTGTTCTGCCACTGATCCGCTGTGTGCTCTAGAGCATTTCTTTGCCCCACTTTATAAAATGCCCACTGCATCTTAACCTGCCTCACAAGGTTGTGAGGGCCGCAGTGAGGTTAGCATATGAAGGGGTGCTTACAGCAATGCACCGTAATTGTAGGTCCAGAAAAGGCTACATTTTATCGTCATTCAAAACAAACAAAAACAAAACAGTGTTTCTGGGGCTGGGAAGATGGCTCAATAATTAAGAGCACTGGCTGTTCTTCGAGAGGTCCTGAGTTCAATTCCCAGCAACCACATAGTGGTTCATGACCATCTATAAAGAGATCTGATGCCGTCTTCTGGCGAGCAGATGTCCATGCACTTATATATTAAAACAAAACATTAATTAATTAATTAATTAATTAACTAATTTTAAAAAATGTTTCCAGTCCAGGTATAGTAATTTATGCTTGTAATTCAAGGCTAAGGCAGGAGGATCATCATGAGTTCAAAGCCAGCCTGGAGCACATAATGAATTCCAGGCTTTACTAGTCTACAGAGTTATCCGCTTATAGGCAACCTGTAGGACATTTACCTTATCTTAAAAACAAAATGGTTTCCTATGTAAGAACTTCTGAAGCACTTTCCAGATAGGTTGTAGTGCCCACAAATGACAGTGGCAGTGACAAATGGGGCCAGTTATGTGACTTAGATGGTGAAAGCAATTGCCACCAAGCCTGAGCCCTGAGTCTGATACCCCAGAACACACATGGCTAAAGGAGAGCTCACCCATTACACATTGCTCTCTGACCTCCTCACCTGTGCTCTAACATGCATATACACGTGCATACACACACTAAAAAGAAAAGTAAAGAACTTTCTTAATGGTATCTTTTTTTTCTATCAAATAAAGCAAGTACCATGTTTTTCCTTTTTCTGTGATCATCGGAACTTTGACCTAAGTTTAATTCTGTCTGGCCTAGGGATATGGCTCAGGTAGTAGAGAGCTTGCCTAGAATACACAAAACCCTGTATTTGATGGCCAACAGCCCACTGTGGGCCTTGGTGGCACACAGTTCAGACCCCAGCGCTGGAGGTCAAAGCCGGAGACTGAAGGTCATCCTCAACTGCATAAAAGAAATATGTGTGTGTTTTCAATGTCTTCTTATGATAGTAATAATTATTTTTATCTCTTACTCTCTTTTATAACTAAACCCCTTATAGAAAATTATTATATTTTAAGTAGTCTGTAAACTTTATTAGTGAAAGAAATGTTTCAAATGTAGAGGTTTTGTATAAAAGTCAATAATATTATATATTCTTTATATTTTACATAATATTAGTCTTAAAGGATTTTTATGTTTTGGTTTTATTTTAGGCCCACAAAGAAAACATCTAATAAAAATAACAAGGTAATGTAAAAAGAATAAAAAAAACAGTATTTTGTTTTAAAATATGAGATAATGTTTAAAAATATGAGTTAAAAGATAGACGAAGTGAAAAGAGAGGACCTTGTTATCAGGTAAGAAACAGTGGCAGTTGATAACAGTGTCCTTTTGACTACAGTTGAGTTCTTTTAGAAAGTGTCCCTTTCTGCTTGTATAAACAGAAAGCATGTATATTTCATGTATAGTGTAAACATCAGGGAACAGTTTAAAATAGTGTTTATTTTACAGGAGAGCAAGCAGGCAGCTGCTGTGGACAACCTTGATGACTTTACTGAGTCATCTGAAACAGCCTCTGAGGACCATGAGCTCTTGGGCCCTGATTACGAGAGCATTTTGTGTGCAATCGAGCATCTCAGACTGGAATGTAAAGGTATGGTCATTGTGTAACCATTAGGCCTTTTTATATATGGTGATGTATGTCACCTAGCTTAGCGTTGCCCCTCAAGCCTGGTGTGTGGCAGTACTGTTTCTGTCAGAAATACTCATTATATTGACATAGTATGTGAGCTGCTTATTATACTGTCAGCCAAAGCACTGCAGTCCCTCTCACGGGACCAACACATCCAATCTTTTTGTTCATCTTGCTTTTCTTCTGTATCTTATTGTCACCAGGTGACGTTACCTGGTGTGCTGGCTAGTTTTATGTCAACTTGACACAAGCTAGAGTCATTAGAGAGGAGGGAGCCTTTCACTGAGCTTACTCTGGCTGTAGGCAGACCTGTAGGACATTTACTTAATTAGCAAATGATGAGAGTCCATCCCATTGAGTAGTACTAGCCTGGGCTGGTGGTCCTGTGTTCAGCAAGTAATGATGAGCGAGCCACTGAGCAGCACCCCTCCATGGATTCTGCATCAGCTCTTTCCTCCAGGTTTCTCACCTTTTACGTTCCTGTCCTGATTTCTTTCAACGACAAACAGTCATTGGAAGCCTAAACCAAATAAACCCTTTACTCCCCAGGTTGCTTTGGTCTTAGTGTTTCATCAGAACAGTAGTAACCCTAAGAAATTCTGTAAAGCTAGAAAGCTTGGTTCTTGTGCTAACCCACCTCCTGCAAACATGGTCTCTTTTTTAACTGTAATTATATCATTGTAAAGATTCAGATCTGACCATATGAGCCCTTTGCTACAAGGTTAAATTGCTTAGTCCTTGAGCGTTCTCCCACCTTTTCTGTGTTTCAGGCGTCTTAGAAGTTGCAGTAGAATGTTTTATTTTATACAGTTTCAGCAAGACATATTGATATATAAAGGGTAATTTGGTTACTTTCAACATTTGTATTAAACACATATTTATTACCATAAACAGCATCGTTAAAAGATCTATCAAAGAAGCCTCCATTTCGCCCACACTCCTTGTTGAAAAGCTGACAGATTGTTCTCCAGCATGTCCCTGTTCTGTCTTCCCATCCATGAGATAGGAGAGACCCAGGGTGTGTCCTCAGAAACACTGACTATCAGTATTTTAAATCTTAACTATTCTAATGGGTGCATAGTATGCATATCATTCTGGTCTTAATGTACACTACACTGCTAATTAATGTCAAGCATTTTCCATGTATTTTTTTTTTAATGGGTGATTTTATTTTATTATATTATTTTTTTTAAAATGTATGAGTGCTCTGCTGCAAATACACCCACACACCAGAAGATCCCATCACAGAAGGCTGTGAGCCACCATGTGGTTGCTGGGAATTGAACTCAGGACCTCTGGAAGAGCAGCCAGTGCTCTTAACCGCTGAGCCATCTCCCTCCCCCCTCTTCCATGTATTTCTTTTCCTTTTACTATGTCTTTCATGAACTCCTTTCTGATCTGTGTCCATTATCTTGTAAATTGTATTTGTCCAGCCTGACTAAGCAGAATAGATATTCTTCTCATAGGAGCAGTGGATGAGATTTCATCTGATCTTTTCTGATACTTTATCCTTGGTTGCTATAGTTTTTTGCTGTACATGCATTGTTCAGTACTTGGCTGAGTATTCCAGGCCCTCTACAGACCTACAGGGTCTTTATCTGTGTTGTTTGCTCCTCTCTGGTCTGTCCTTTGATCTCAAGTTGTCTTATCAGACTCTGAACTTAGCAGTCTAGGGAGCTCTACTTCAGTTCTTTATCCGTGAATGGTAAGAGAGTCAGGCCTGGGATTTTCATAAATTTCATTTGTCTATTAAGGATCATTGTCATGAGAATTATTATTTAAGATATTTTGTCTGACTTCATTTGGGTTGTTTCGAGTGGGATCATGGCTCCATAACTGTGACCTCATCTTGGCTAATAGCAGATTGGAATAGAGGCTCATTAAATGCTTTTTGTTTTTCTGTTTTTAATCTAGCATGGAATGTTTGACTGAGTTTAGCTTAGCATGAAGATCTCCAGTTCTATTCAGTTTTTTAAGGACAACCACATTGTGTATAAGTTCCACATTTTCTTTTAAGCTGAACCAGAGCAAGGGTCACCTGTGTTATTTGCAGAGCCTAGTGTAACATGTTCCACATTGTGGGCACTTAGTGTAAGTGGGTGAACACAAGCATGCAGGCTGCTTCTAATATGTCTCTTATTTTCTCCTGATTCAGACACTGTCAGTCTATTGAAAATCCGGGATGCCATTTATTCATATAAAAGATTACTAGAACTTAAAAGAAGCCACTGTGAACTACTTACAGGAAAACTGAAGAGAATGGAAAGCAGATGTCAGGGGTTACAGAAGGAAGCGCTGCAGACAGAAGAAGTGAAGTCACAGTTGGAGCACGAAAAGGTCGGGTGGGAGCAGGAGCTCTGCAGGCTGAGGTGTGCTGTCTCTGTCTTACTTTACTTACTGGTGGTTAATGTTCTCTTATACTCACTCATTCATATACAAGCGTCTACACCTTGGCAAGTGTGTGGAAGTCCGTGCTAACTCAGGAGGGTCGGTCTCCTTCCGCCTTGTGGGTCCTAGAGATCCAACTCAAGTGGTCTGGTTTACAGCAGGTGCCTTTACCCATGTCCCCAGCCATGATAGCTCAGCTTTGATGGCATGTTAGAGCCTTTTCAACAGCCTATTCTGCAGAGCTGAATATTCTGCAGAGGGAGATGATCATGTGGTGGGCTACACTTCCTGATTTACATAGGTTGAACCGTCCTTAAATCTCTGAGATGAAGCCAACTTAATCGTTGGATGATCTTTTTGATGTGTTTTTAAATTTGATTAGCATATCATTTTTTAAATTTTTTTTTTTAAGATTTATTTATTTTATGTATATGAGTACACTGTAACTGTCTTAAGACACACCAGAAGAGGGCATCAGAACTCATTACAGATGGTTGTGAGCCACCATTTGGTTGCTGGGAATTGAACTCAGGACCTCTGGAAGAGCAGTCAGTGCTCTTAACTGCTGAGCCATCTCTCCAGCTCTGATTAGCATACCTTAATGGGAATTTTTGCATCTGTGTTAATCTGGTAGATTGATGGATATATTTCTTTATCTGATTCAGCTATCAGTGCAGTGCCAGCTTCATAACAAGAATTTCCTTTTAAAAAACTTACTTAATTTCTTTTCCTTTCCTTTATTATAGAATTGGCTTTAGTTCTTTACAGCTGTGGAAGAGTTCTGCAGTGGGTCCCTCTGGACCTGGGTCTTACTCTTGTTTTGGTCTCATTGCTTGTGGGGGGTCTGTTTACATCTTTACATCTCTTTTTGGCTTAACGTTGGTATGTCACATACATTATGAAAGTCACCAGTCTCTTTCAGATTTTTCAGTCAGTGGAATAAAGAGTTTGAAAACATACCCTTAATACCCTACGGATAGGAAAAATATCCACTTTTCTTTCTAATTTTATTAATTTGGATATTCTTTTTTAACTTGGCTAAAGCTTTGGTGTGGATGTTAGATGGGACATTAGAAGGTGCTGTCTTAAGATGCAGTGTTTTAGGAGGGCCTGAAATATTTCATAAAGATAAAAATTTTACTTTTGATACACAGTGTAATCTTTATAGCTAATACCTTGTAAACAATTAATTAAGTTTAAATAGTCTGTTTTGATTAGGAGGTAAATACAACTCTGTAAAAAGATAATTTCCTTTTAAAAAAAAATTACTTCATGAGTTTGGAAGTTTTGTCCACAGGTACGTCTGTGCACTGCATGTGTGCAGTGCCTGCAGAGGCCAGAGAGGGGCGTCGGATCCTTTAGAACTGTTGCTATAGATGGTGTGAACTCCCATGTGGATGCTCTGAACTGAACTGGGGGCCTGGAAGAACAGCCAGTGTTCTAACCACCGAACCATCCCTCTCCCTTCAAAAGATAATTTTCAATTTGTAACTTTACTGAATGAGCTCTAAATTCCTCTTCAATAATATTTACCAGACTTCTAGAAACTTGCTAATTAAAGTTTTTATTCATCCTTATTATCATCAAAAGCATATGGGCTTTAGAAGAGATTAAAGTAAGAAATTAAACTCATGAATCATAAAGCAGAGAAAATGATTTCACGACAGAAGTTTTATTAGGGTAGTGCATCACCATGTTGAGGTCCGGGTCACAAAGCGATCTTTGTTTCGTATAAACAAGTTAATTTTAAGGTGAGCCCGTTTAACTTCAGATTTGCACTGAAACAAGAGGAAGAGAGGAGGAGAAGCGCAGATCAGCTTTCTGAGAAAACTGTGGAGCAGCTTAGAAGGAAGGGCGAGCAGTGTCAGAGCGAGGTGGAGGCCAGGCAGCAGCTTGAAGTCTCCCTCAGAACCCTGGAGATGGAGCTGAAGACAGTGAGAAGTCATCTCAGCCAGGTAAACTAATCCCGGGTAAAAATGCTAATCCCTGGTAAAATGCTAGTCCCCAGTAAAAATGCCTTTCCTACCTTTATTTGTTGAATTTTAATGTCATTTTAATTATATAAGTGTATTTACACACAGACATATCATGTATAATCTCCGTGGGCCACTTACTATATTGTGCAAACGTCATGAGCATGTCAGACATCAGCTTCATCACTAGGTGATGGAATTGTGTTAGGCTGCCAGGATGTATACAGCCCGTTGCTGACCGATGGCACCTTGTGCTGAGAGTAAATCTTAACGTAGATAGCTGAAATTGTTTATTGTGGCTCTTGGAAGCAGATGGATACTGCATACATCAAAGTGAAGTGATGGAAGGCTTGTTGAATGTGGAAAATAAAGTTAGTTTAGCACTCTTAAAACTCTGAGCTGACTTTGAAACTTAAAACTAGTTAAATGTTTGTAATAAACTGTAGTTTACAGTACCCTTTCATCTGTAGGAAGTGGTTTTGCTTTGTAAGCAATTTAACTATAATAAGCAGTACAAATAGTGTTTTCTGTGGATTCCTCATGTTTTCATTGACTGTCTCCAGTTTGTTTTTAATGTTCTAGTCCTAAATAAGCTTTTAGATACCATGTCCACAGCAGGCACAGAAGTGTGAGGCTGAAAACTTCATCACTGTATCTCTCTAGGTTTTAGAGGAACGAAATGAGACTCAGAGGCAACTTTCACGAGAACAGAATGCCAGAATGTTACAAGATGGGATTCTTGCAGATCACCTCTGCAAGCAAAAGGAGATAGAAATGGCACAGAAGAGAATGACTTCTGAGGTACTGTCTGTAGTTTTCAAAAGATGTGTGAGTTTATGTGCTTATATATTTTCCAAACCTGCCTTATGGACCAGAGAAGACATAGAGGATTTCTGAACCGTATGTGTGCATACATATAAACCTGTCTTGGGAGGTTTCCTGCTGTCTGAAGTAACGTAGAGGAATAAGTGCTTTGGTGAGGGAGCACTGGCCGAAGGGTAAGGGGACTGGGGAATTCTGTAGCTTGTTCCTTTTTTATTTTTTAAAGGAGGAAACAAATGTCTCTTGCTTTTTTTTTTTTTAGATTTATTTATTTATCTTATTTATATGAGTACACTGTAGCTGTCTTCAGACACACCAGAAGAAGAGGGCATCGGATCCCATTACAGATGGTTGTGAGCCACCATGTGGTTGCTGGGATTTGAACTCAGGACCTCTGGGAGAGCAGTCAGTGCTCTTAACCGCTGAGCCATCTCTCCAGCCCAGCTTGTTACATTTTTAATCTTTCCTTTTCACAGTGGTGGTGAAAACAGTTCACTCACAAGTGCAGACATACTTATTTGTATAGTGCTTATTTTTAGCATTTATCAATAAATGTGGTTTCAGTGACAGACTTAAAAATAGTGTTTGAAAAGTCTTTCTGGATAAAAAGAACTAAAAGAGCTTAGGGAAATTTCTTCTGTGTAAATGAAAGAACTAAGGGTATTACAGACTGATTATTATTATTATTATAATTATTATTATTGTTATTATCAGGGTAAATCTGAGGTGGTTTTGGGTTTTTTTTTTTTTTGCATGTGTGGTGTCAAATGTTTGTGTGTTCACATTTGTTTGTGAAAACATGTGTGCATGCACGTAGAGTTTGATAGTAGGTGTCGTTTTGGTCTCTCTGCACTTCACTTATTTATGCAGGGGCTCTCTCTGAACCTACTTGGCTAGTCCACTGAGCCGGCTTGCCCTAGGATCTGCCATCTTGGCTTCCCATGTGCTGGGGCTGCAGATGGGCCCACTTGCCACAGCACTTACATAGGTGCTAGGATCCTCACTTGTGTGAAACCAGCTCCTTATATGAACAAATTTAGTAATCTTGGACTTGGAGCCTGAAGCCTGCTGTAATTCAGAGAAAGGCTTTTCCAGTGCTAAGTTTCTTAAAAAGTATTTCTCTCTTAACTTCATAAAGTCATTGTCTTCACTTACATTTATGAACCTTTAGGAATTATACTTCTGTAAGCTCAGAAATTAGTTTATTTTTCCAGTTGTATATGTGTTTCAATGCTTAGGTCGAAGAACTTTACATGCTGTTCTTGAATTCTTTACGAAATTGTGACACTTCATAAACACTAGCTAAACGTCTCTCCCTTACTTAGGTTTCTGTTAGTCAAGAAAAAGAGAAGGATCTATTGCATAAAAACCAGAGGCTGCAGGATGAAGTTGCCATGTTAAGACTGGAAATGGACACAGTAAAAAACCACAGCCAGGAGAAGGAAAGGAAGTATCTTGAGGATATTAAGATTGCAAATGAGAAAAATGATAATCTTCAAAGGACGATAAAGCTGAATGAAGAGACATTCACACAAACAATATTCCAGTGCAGTGGGCAGCTTAATAGTCTTAAAACTGAGAACACAGTGCTTAGTTCTAAGCTGGACAATGAAAAACAAAGTAAGGAGAGATTGGAAACAGACGTTGAGTCGTTCCGCTCTAGACTGGCTTCCGCTCTGCATGATCATGCTGAGATGCAGACAGCAAAAAGAGACCTAGAAATTGCTTTCCAGAGAGCAAGAGACGAGTGGTTTCGTACGAAAGACAAGATGAATTTTGATATGTCTAACCTCAGAGATAACAATGAAGTTCTCTCCCAACAACTGTCTAAAACTGAAAGAAAATTGAATAGCCTAGAAATCGAGTTTCATCACACTAAAGATGAACTCAGAGAGAAGACGCTGGCTTTAAAGCATGTGCAAAGAGACCTCAGCCAGACACAGTGCCAGATGAAGGAGGTGGAGCACATGTTTCAGGATGAGCAAGGGAAAGTGAATAAATACATGGGAAAGCAGGAGTCCATAGAGGAGAGGCTGGCTCAGCTGCAGAGTGAGAACATGCTGCTCCGACAGCAGCTGGATGATGCAGCCAACAAGGCCGAGAGCAAAGACAAGACAATTGTGAACATCCAAGAGCAGTTTCAGGATATGCTAAACAGATTCCAAGCTGAAAGTCAGAAGCACAGCCTGAGTCTAGAAGACAGAAATCAGGAGCTACTCAGTGAGTGCAGTCGTCTAAAAGAAAGAATGTGTCAGTACGAGAATGAGAAAGCAGAAAGAGAAGTAAGTATCAGAAAAGAGAAGTATAGTTTAAACTTTTGTTCATCTCTATCTCATGTGTCTCGGTGTGTGCCTGTGTGTATGTCTGTGCACCATGTGCATGCCGAACTTTGCAGAGGCCAGGCAATGGCATCAGATCCCTTGGAATGGGAGTTACACATGGTCATGAACTGCCCTGTGGATGCTAGGAATCAAACCCAGGTTCTCTGGAAAAGTAGTCATTGCTCTTAACCACTGAGCCATCTCTCCAACTCCAAGAAAGATAAATATTTTTAAAACATCCTAAAGAGAAATTCAAAATACTGTTTGTTAATACTAAGTGTTAAATTCTAGCTAAATATAAAAATCTATTGGCTCTGCCCAAAACTGGGCAGAATCCTTTGGTGCTTGACCAGGCACAGAAACGCAAAGACCTCATGATCTTCCTTATAATAAAGAATCTTAGCCAGGCAATGGTGGCGCACACCTTTAATCCCAGCACTTGGGATGCAGAGGCAGGCAGATTTCTGAGTTTGAAGCCAGCCTGGTCTACAAAGTATGTTCCAGGACAGCCAGGGCTACACAGAGAAACCCTGTGTCGAAAAACCAGAAAAAAAAAAAAAAAAGAATCTTAATAAGCTAATTTCTTAAAAGCTCCAAAATACAGTAGTGGTTCTCAGAGCTGGCAGTGAGACGAGGAGGGAGGCGTGATTGGAGGCAGTGGGCCAGTGGGTCAGTGGGTCAGTTACAGTGAAGAGCAGGAAACATGGAGCTACTGAACAATAATATACTGTGTATTTCAAACATCCAGAAGAATTTCACCATAAAGAAATGATCAATGTTTGAAGCTGTAACTGTGTCTAACTTGATTTAAGCACTAGATAATGTGTACATGTATCAAAACAGTGTGTATACTATGTATAATTTTATATTTTACATGTCAGTTAAAAGATGAAATTTTTAAATATAAGTATGCAGAGATATTCCTCAGAGAGTGTGGAAAAAATAAGTGGATTAATGTTGTAATATGTTTTATAAAATTAGTAACAAATGTCTTATCAGGTAGTTTTGAGGCAACTTCAGCAAGAACTGGCCGATACCCTAAAAAAGCAGTCAATGTCTGAGGCTTCACTTGAAGTTTCCTCCCGTTACCGCAGCAATTTAGAAGAAGAGGCACGAGACTTAAAGAAGAAATTAGGTCAGATCAGAAGTCAGGTACGTATGGCTTGGGTGTGCCAGCTGCTCATGTACAGCGTCGTGGGTAACAGTCTCAGGCTGATGTCAGCAGACAGCTTTCCTTTAGACAGTCATGAAATCTGCCATCACCTTCATAATGAACTTATTTCGTAAACTCCACTTTTATTCTACCTTTTTTTATCCTTTGACGTAAAAAAAAAAAAAGAAAGCATTTATTTCTTGTGAGGGAACAGGCCAAGCATGCTGCCTCATTCCAGGGGAGGGCAGAGGACAGCTTGTGGGGTCAGTCCTTATCTTCCATCACATGATCATCATTGGCCACAGACACCTTCAACCTCCAGAGCCATCATTTATCCTTGGGCAAGTGGAGAACTATATATAATTCCTCAGAGACATTTCTATTCTAATTGAGATGAAGTAGGTTACACTCACAGATGCAGTTTCTGGAAAGTTCCAGAAATCTGCCTGCTTTTTACCCATACTTTTGTGAGTATCTTTGAACTTATTTAATGAATTTCATGATAATATGTACAGAAAGGCCATATATGTTGCTCAAAAATGCAGATGTTAGCCAGGTGTGGTAGCACACCTGTAATGTCAGCTCTTTGGAGGACTGAGTTTAAGGCTGGCCTGGAAAAAGTTTTAAAGGGGCTGAGGCGTGTGTTCAGGTGCAGTGCTCGCCTCGAACGTTTGAGGCCTTATGCTCAATCCCTTGTGCCAGAAATAAACCAAAAGCAAATGTTTTGGGATAATTTAAAACCTGTCTCCAAAGCTAGGCATTACTTTGATTTAGAAATATAACCATATGGAAATATTCACTTCATATATAGTATTCATATCTAAAACAAAATGAAAACAGTGTCTGGAATCTACCATCTGTTTTCTGTGTTTGGTTTAGAATCTCTGTAGCTCCAAACTGGTCTAGAAGTAACTGCATAAAGCAGGCTGTCCTGCAGTTTGCAGCCATCCTCCTGCCTCCTCCTCTCAAGTGCTGGAGTTAGAAGCCGGTCCAAGTATACCTGGCTTGCAAAATGTAACAACAGTATTGAGTTATCACGAACATAAAATATACATCCCACCATTTAAAGTAAAAAATCCGTGTCGCAGTGTATTTACATATACTTAGTCGTCGTCACAGTCGTGAGAACCTTGTCATCATAGTGCCTGCACCTCTCAGTTGTCACCCCTCGCCCTTTCATCCTCCCAGACCTACCAATCTATTTATGTCTGTATATAATTTCTTGTTTGTTTGAGCATTTTCTGTCATACACTATTTACTCCTTTGGAACAGCCCCGTTCTCTCAGTACCTTGCTGTCAGTCCTTAGTATCTTCCTGTTGCTCTAACACGCTGTTGCTCTAACACGCTGTTGCTATTCTCCCTTTGTCAGCTGGCGGGTGTTAGGCTGTTTACTTCTTGCCTGTTGTTAATGCTGCCCGCACGCTTGTTTACAGGGCATGTCTGCTCACTGTGCTGCGTTTCCCCAGGGCGGGGGTTTTACCGCCTTAGTTACCTAGGCCCGCTGTGCTACCAGCACGTCTTTGCTCATGCTGCACTTTTAGTCCTCTTGGTTTTTATTCATTTTTACCTCATTTATCCAGAACTGACTCACAATTAATGTTTTCATGAAGCATTCCCTAAATACACCTCACTCTTAACACCCCGAGTTTTCCATTACTCTTAAATGGTTTTTGCTTCTTTGGTTGTTATTTGTATGAGAAGTAATCTTATTGGAATATAAATTTACTTAGACGGTGAATGATGTCTGGTATGCATATACCCTTGAAGAAAATGTTTTTGCTTAATTGTCATTAGAATAGAATTTGGTACTTCATACCTTATCAGTAATTACTTCTTTTGAGACCTTAAGGTGATAAATAAGACTTTTTTTTCTTTGAGACATGGTCTCATGTATCCTAGGATGACCTCAAACTGTAATATGGCTGAGTACAGCTTTGGACTTTTGACCCCTTACCTCTACCTCCCAGATGCTACAGTTATAGACAAATGCCATCTTGCCTGGTTTATGTATTGCTGAGGCCCAAACCCAGGGCTCATGTGCCAGGCAAGTACTTCACCAACTGAATTTATACCTACCCCATAATAAGGCTCTTACTCTAAATAGATTTTAAGGAATTGCGGATGCAGTGGAACGCACATAATCCAATAGAAGAGAAATGATCTGTCGAACATTTTTTTTCTCACCATGAGAAAAAAGTAAGTGCATTTGCCTACTTCTTTCATTATGTGGCCAGAATTGGGATCTGCAAGTCTATAGGAAGTGGCAACTGTGAAGCTGTCTGTAGCTTTTCTGATATTCCTACTGCAAAACCTTCATGTACCATTAGAGGACTGGCTAAAGCAACCCAATATACTTTTGGGGAGTGTATTGCTTTAAGGAGCTCAGTTTATCCCCAGAGCCCCATATCTTCAGCCTCTGGTTGTTATTCATTTACTGCTTACACCAGGAAACACACGGCACAGTTTACTGCACTGTGTGACCCTCGCCAGCTGAGTAGTATGGAGCACGTGGACAAAGCTACTGGTGCCTGAGAGATTTTCAGAAGCTACAGGAAGTCCTAAGGATATAGTATGGGCCTCAGTCTCCCATTTCCAGCCATATTCAACTACATAAGCCAATGCAGTTTGCATAGAGGACCTCATCTGTGGTTGCCATAGCACCCACCTAAAATCTCAGTCACTGCCACGTGTGCTTCAAGTACTTTATATTCCCTAATTAGTCATCTCAGTAGTCCATTGGCGTGGGTAGGACCATGTCCATTTCACAGATGAAGACACTTAAGATACAGAAAGTTTATTTGCTTAGAATCTATACACCCAGCAACTGGAGGAGATGGGGTTTGGACCCAGGCATTCTGGCTTCCTCATGGATATACCTCCATTGAAACTGTTTCATCAAAAGCAACCAGCTATCATTAAGATGTTATGTTCATCATAACTGGCAGAGCTATGACAATTTATAGATATATAGGCAGATAGCAAATATGCATAAGAATTTTTAAAATCACAAATAACAAGATGGTAGTATTGGAAATTCCTGTCAGGCTGTGGTGGCACATGCCTTTAATTCTAGCACTGGGGAGCAAAGGTAGACATGTTTTGAAGTTCGGGGCCAGACTGGTCTACAGAGCAAGTTCTAGGAAAGTCGGGGCCCTGTCTCAAAAAAATTTTTTTTTCTTGGTTTCATTAGTATTGTTGGTTTGCATATCTGGTTAGATGCAGTTAAGACTTCCCTGCTCTGCTCCCTGAGCCAGCCAGGCACTAGTAGAGTATGATTTATAAATGGGGCTGTCAGTCACAGCAGACGTCAGTAAACTTTTCTGTAACGGGCTGGGTAGTATTTTAGTTTTTGAGATCATAAGATCCCTATTGCAACAATTAATTAAATTTGCCTTCACTCCAGAGACGTGCACGTGAACAGCGCAGATCATGGAAAAATCTCAGCACAAGAATAAAGCAGGTAGATTTAGAATAGCTTAATAGTAAAGGTTTGTTTTATTCTTTATTCCAGTTGCAAGAGGCGCAGGATCAACACAGAGAGGCTGTACAACATGCTGAGAAGATGCAAGACCACCTACAAAAGTACAGTTTAAGCAGTGTGACTCTAGTGTTCATGAAGCAAATAAGCAATATATTGTGGCCACTATGTCAGTTAGGATAGCAGTACCTCTGAAGCCAGGGCACGGTTTCACCTCTAAGTTACCTGAAGTGCATACCTTTAAAAAAGGATGCAGTTAGGGGTTTAGCCTGTGCATGAAGATGTGGGCTCGATTCCTAACCCACAAAGCATAGCTAGAGAAATTATAGTTACCAAATCATCTGCTTTTCAGACCTTTAAGAATTTATTAAATGACTGTTGATTTACAAAATTATGTGATATTTTAAAAATCGCTTTATAAATATAATTCTTTTAAAATATAATTTTAGGCTTGAACTTGAAAATTCCAAGTTCAAAGTTACAATTAAAAAGCAATCAGAGGAAATTGAACACCTTCAGGAAAATCTGTCAAATGTGAATTTGGTAAGTGATCCTCTTCTGGATTCTTTCATGCTGAGAGGGAAGATCTCTGCTATAGTTGTACTGTGGGAGCACCTCTGCAGTGGTGCTGTGGGAACACGCACAGTGGGTAGTCCTCTGCAGTGGAGCTGTGGGAACGCGCACAGTGGGCAGTCCTCTGCAGTGGTGCTGTGGGAACACACAAACAGTGGGCAGTATACAAAGTCTTGATGTTATTTCTGCTAACACTGCTTGTTCCTCACAGTACAAGTCCACTCTGCAGAGAACTTGGTTGAGTTCATAAATTTATGATTTCAGCCCTAATGTTTTAATAAAAGTACTGTAGTAGTCTGCTGCTGTATACACACCACATCCTGTTTATGATCTGTGCACTGGTAGGCTTATGAGTTAGCTCTGTCTCTTGGTGAAGAGATGTAATGTTGCTATGGACATCGGACAACATTGCCCCACTGGAGCTTTACAGTAAATCTTTAAATTCTAAGAAATTTAAGTTATTTGATCTAGACTTCTGAATTTTTCTAGTAATCAAAGCCTTTCACTGAGATTTTGAGAATGAATTATTTATTCTTTTTATTTATCCAGAATAGATACCAGATCATTAATCAAGTGTTTTTCCGTAGGGAACTATGTTTTCCACTTTGAATTTAAAAAAAAAAAAAAAAAGCTGACACTAGAAAAGGTCACAAGATAGACTCATTGGACACCAACTCACAGAGCTGTTCTCACTGCTGACCTAACCCACCAGAGTTCACTGTGTGCTCTGTATGGGTAACATACTTTTTCTAACATGATAATATGTTGATGAGTCTATGAGACTGGTAGAAGATGACCAGCTATATAGGAGTCTTAGAGGAATGTATTAGGAGTACAATTTTAAATTTATGGTTTTGTGTCCCTCATTTTGCTTTTTTTTTTTTGAGACAGGGTTTCACTGCGTAGCTCTGGTTGTCCTAGAACTCAACATGTAGACCAGGCTGGCCTCGAACTCACAGAGATCCATCTACCTTTGTCTTGCAAGTGCTGAAATTAAAGGCACTATGCCCAGCTCTTGTTTCCTTTATTTATTTCCTTTGCTGGAAGGAGAGACGTGCACATGCCATGTCCTCTGGAGGCCAGAAGACAGCTTAGGTTGTCTCCTTCCATCATGTGGGTTCCAGGGATCAAACTCAATTGGTCAGGATTGGGAGCAAGCACCTTTACCTACTGGGCCACCTCACTGTCCCTGAGCATTTTATAGCAGTGCTTCAAACTTGTTAAGCTTATTTCAAAGTGTTGACAGATTTCCTGCAGCATTCTAAGAAAATGATAAGAATTCAGAATGTGTGACATTTTAAAGTCTTCTCTGTGAATTAAGAGTTTAATAAGGAGCCAAGCAGTGTGGTCTATAGCTGTAATCCCAGCATTTGGGAGACTGATGGCAGAGAGAGAATGGCCAAAAATTAGGACCAGCTTGGGCTGCATAGTCAGTTCCAAGCTGGGTAACAGTTGATCTCTAAAAACTTAAAGCAAAGTAAAGCAAAACCAAATCAATCAAACAAAGCCCAAGTGCTGGCATGATGGATCAGGCAGATAAAAGCTCTTGCCACCAAGCCTGGCCGAAACTTGATCCTGGGAACCTGTGTGGTGAAAGGAGAGCGCTGACTCCTGAAGGCAGTTCTCTGATGTGCAAGTGCACACACACATGCACACACATCCACACACAGATTTACATGTGCACAGACATACAGACACACACACACATGCACCCTCGCATACGCACACGCATGCATGCACACAGAGATACACCCACAGGCACACGTGCAAAGCACCTCCAATAGACACACAAGAGAAATAATTTTTTTAATCAAGTAAAAATAAAAGTTATTTTCTTTAAAAATTCTTTTCAAAGTCTGAAGAGGATAAGGAAAAACTTCAGAAGCTTACCGAGTTGAAAGAGTCTCTGGAATATACTTTGGATCAAGAACAGAAGAGAAGTAACGCATTAGAAAAGGAACTGACAGAGTAAGGTTTTAATGTTTCCATCTTCTCAGCCATTCTTAACTGACTTAACTGTAACTGTACTAAAGCCTACATACAAGTTCATTTCTATCTGCGTTTTCATAAGTATGTTACTTTAAAATTTACTTCAGAATCTGACAAGACTGAAGTTTTTTCTTGCTAAGGTACTGCATTTATGCTAAGGTTTTCTGAGACGGTGCAGAGCCTTTGGAATACAGTATCAGCTGAACTGTTCACAGCTTTGAGGTTTCACTTCCAACTCATGCCCTCTCTCTTCTTCCTTTGCATCATCCTTCTCCTCACCATCTAGGCGTTTTGTCATCTTAAGACCTATTAGTGGTTTTCTTTAACTAGATCATAAATTACCTTTACATAACTTACATTTTCTTTCTCTCTCTTTTAGTTATGAAATCTTATCATGGACACAAACTTGTTCCATGGGTGTCTCCCATGTGTATATGAGGTTTCCATGATATTGAACTTCTGTTTAAAATTTTTAAATACATACACATACATAGTATATAGTCACGTCTTCCCTTGGTACTGGTACCAGAATGTAGACAGAGGCCTGACTCTGAGAGTCCCTCACTCCAGTTGACCAAGGGGTAAAAGGAGCAGTGAACAGAGGGCAGGGAATTGTTCCGTATACTCACCCTGGGAAGAAGTTGTGGTGCCCTACAGTCCGGGTACTGACAAGATCATGGGACTGGTTAGGAAGGATTGGGAAGTACGTGTGTGGCCAGCCTGTGGTCCCATTGGTTGTTTTCTTAGGTGCTTGGAGACTCTTAGCAGTAAAGTAGGTGCTATCTAGGAAGAGCTTCAACTGTTGTCACAGTGTGTTTATAGATAGTGCCTACTATCCTTAGAATCGGAGAAAGTCCAACAGAAGATGACTGGAGAGTTCCAGGCACCACACCAGGGACCTGGAACATGATATGGTAAAAGTTGGCATTGGACAATCTTGGGATTATCTTATCCCTGAACATCTTGAGAATATCCTGTTACTCATGGCATTGTGTCTTTAGTCTTAAAGGAGGATTGCCAGCTAGCTGTAGATAAACTCTCCTTAAATGACTAACATGGCTGCAGACTTGAACAAGAATGTGATCCACAGTTCAGGGTTGCAGAAGAAATTAAGAATGATGCCCAAACTTTTATCTGCTTTGAGTTTCCTACTGGGCATCCAGGGGCCTAAACAAGGAGGCGGGGCTCTCAGTAAAATTAAACTCTGAGTCTCTGCTATGATTTCTTTAGGAGATTGTATCTAGGGCACACTACAGATAGCGAATTCTGTGAATTCTCTGGTCACTTAAATAGAATAGTATACTATTTGCATTTAACTCTTTCCAGCCTCCAATATACTGTCTCTCCTCTCTAAATTACTTAAAATACCAAAAATAGTATAAATGTTAAGTAAGTATTTGTTGTCCTCTGTTGGTTAGGGAATAATGGCAAGGAAAAGGACTTGCACATGTTCAGTGTAAACAGTTTTTCCTCCTTCACTATCTTTAATGCAAAGTCAGTTGAATTCTTAGATATGGAGCCCTCTGGTACACAGAGCTGACTGGTTATCTTGTGCTTACAAATATGTTTATGACTTAAATACAGTGAAGTGAGCATTTGTGTCTCTGTCACTGCTACCCACCCACCCCCCCATTGAAAATAGATTTCAGTACAATACAACGTGATTACAGTTTCTCTTCCCTCTACTCCTCCCAGTTCCTCTCCACCTTCCTTCCCATCTGGACTCACTCCCTTTTTCTCTCATTAGAAAAGAACAGCTTCTAAGAGATAATAACAAAACATAACAAAATAAAATTAGAGCAAGATAAAACAGAGACTGTCGCATCGTTGGACAAGAGCCCAAGAGAAGGCACAGGAGTCAGAGATCCACTCGTTCAGGAGTCCCATAAAACATGAAACCAAAAACTGTGATATCCATGCAGAGACCTGGCAGACCTGCCTCCTCAGTCCCTGTGTCACTAAGGGGACCCGCCTCCTCAGTCCCTGTGTCACTACTCTCTTAAAGTGGAATCTTTCCCAGAATTTGCAGCTTTTCTGTTTGTTCCTGGGATTTGAGTTTTCTGTCTGATTCTAATCAATGTTTTGTTTTTTGTATTTTTTTTAAATTTTAACTTAACTATTTTGTGTGCATCACTTAGTGATGTGTGCAGCAGCCCTGGGTTCTGTGTGCAGTTTTACATCTTTTGGGTTTTGTATATATCCCTATCAAAGACTTCTAGATTTCTTCTTTTCTCTGTAAATCTTCCTCTTTCATTTCTTCCGAAGTTTTCCTCTTTCATTTCTTATGAAGCTCTGTTTAGTTTTCCCCTCCACTCAAACTACAAAGACTTGTTTTTCCTTTCTCCCTTTTCTGCTTTGGATGATCTCCTTGATACTTTCTGGGTTTGGATGCTAAGCCTTCACACTTTACTACATCCTGAGTGCTCAGTTGTGTATTTTGCCTTGCAGAAGAGGGCCAACAGGCAACAGCATTCACACGTCTTCTCCTGAGTTACCTATATCTGGGTTACAGCTAACATGCAAGAATGTTTTATAGTAATATACTAAAATGAATATAAATAACTACAGGTATTCTGTACATGATTACAATATTAGCTCTATCTCCCACACACAGCATAAATTTTCTTCATATGATTTACCTAAGAATTTCACTAGAATGCTTTCAGATTTTAAGTATACAAATTTATCTTTTTGTTTTTATTATATTTTCTAAACAGTGTTTTCTCTGTGTAGCCCTGGTTCTCAAAGAGATCCACCCATCTCTGATTCCCAAGTACTGGAATTAAAGGCATGTGCCCCCCAAATTTATCTCTTTTAAATGACAGAACTTAGTATCTGTTTAAATAATTGTTAAATGTACTCTTTAAAGTCTTCATTTATTCTGTGCATTTTTGCAGATTTAAGGAAGTCTTAAAAATGACCAAAAAAGAATTAAATGAATATGAAAACAGAGAACTTAATCATCATCAAGATATGAAACACAGTCAACTTGAAATGGATATCCCAGTTAATACACTAATAAAAAAGGTAATTTTAAATCAGTTTTGGGGATGAAAAATAACTTAATTTTTAGTAATATAAATCTCTGGATACATGGACGTTTTTATATTGCTTGATGGATTTGATGTAAATGAAAATTGTTTTGTTTTCTATTAGGAAGTCGTACTGTTGATTCTCACAGTTTGACCCCAGGCTGCAATCCATCACTATCTGATCCTAAATCATGAGAAGTAGCATGTCTTCTGTCTTTATTTATTGGTAGCAGTTTTATTGGAATGTAGTTAACATATCCCAGATTGTATTCATAGAATTTTGTGATCCCTTCCACTTCAGGATATTTCTGCTACCCTAAAGTAACACTTTTACCTATCATGTTTCTCCTCTGCACAGCCTTAAGGATTCTCCTAGTCGGTTTTGTCCCTGTATCTGCCCGTTCTGGCAATCCATGTGAGTCACACAGTATGAGTTCTGGCTTCTTTGACTTATCGCTGTGTTCAGGGTCCATCTGTGTTGTAGCGAGCAACCATACACAGTATCTTCTTGTTGCCGAGTGCACCCTATTGTATGATGGAACATACATTATATTTACTTACCACTTCACTTTGGTTGGGTATTCATAACATTGCTGTGGAGAAGTGTAGCTTACATATATTTCGTTTTTCCTTGAGTACTTAGGAACACAGAGTTGTGTGGAGACTGCTAGATGCGAGCAGCTACCACAAAGTGGCCATGCTTTGTAACCAGCTCCGTTGGGTTGACGGTGTCTCCACAGCCCTAGGAACACTTGATGTTTTCCATCATGTTCCTTGAAGAAAAAAAGTTTCCAACCTGATGATGTGAAGGGGTACTTGGTTACGGCTTTCCTTTGCAGTTTCCGAGGAGTGAAGGAATGGCATGGAACATGCATTCTCATGGGACTAGTGGCCGTGTGTGTGTGTGTGTGTGTGTGTGTGTGTGTGTGTGTGTGTCCTCTCTGGAGAATCCTCTGTTTGAGTGCTTCCCTCTCGGGTTATCTTCTTGAGGTTGTTGTTGTAAGGATCCTATATGTCTTAGATACACACAGGTAAAACAGATACAGGATGTTCGAGTACTTGCTGTTATCTTGGTAGCTTGCATTTCTGATTCCTTGATGGTATCAAACAAATGTTGACAAAGTCCATTTAATCTATTTCTTTCCTTTAATATCATGTTTAAAAAGCTTACCAAAACCCAGTCACAAGGACTTACACTTGTGGGGTTTGCTAAGAATTTTATAGTTTTATTATGTTTAGCTGTTATGGTCTGGGTTGATTTTTCATGCCCCTTTTCCGTGCACCAGTCAATGTCTCGCCTAGACCAGTACCAAATCAAGTTGGGTTCTCAAGGGAGAACTTTCCAGTCATGTTGCATATTGCTAGATTCCATAGGTAATAACAAATGGCCACATAGTAGAAGACCTTTAATTTCACTCCTGTGGAAACACTGGTTTTCATCTAGAAGCTTGTGGCCATTTTCTCCCTTGCTAACCCATGACACAATGTGAAGGTAGACTTGTAAAGACGGGCCATTCATTTTGTTAATTTAAACTTTTAGTTTCTTGCGGAGTGCTTCTCTCTTCACTTCTATTTGTCTCTAATCTTGGCACAGGATCTTCTGGCTCAGCATATTTGCATTTACTGCACTGTATTTCATTCATTCATTACAATTTCTAAGATCACCCGTAGATCTTTGCCAACTCGAAAAAAGATTAAGCATGGGCTTCCAGCTTTTCTCACTGGAAATTGAGCTGATTCCAGAGTTCAGATTTGAATTGTGTTTCCTTCCTTCCTTCCTTCCTTCTTTCCTTCCTTCCTTCCTTCCTTCCATTTTTCCTTTAGGATTTTGCCATGTAGCCCAGGCTAGCCTTAAATTCATGGTCCTCCTTCCTCAGCCTCCTGACCCTGGGACTAACAGGTGTGTTCCACCAGTCCCACTCATCCTCTCTCGGCCTAGTATCTGATTCTTAGGAAAAGCACCAGAACACATCATTTTCTTGGCACAGAAAACAAACTAAAGCTTCCTAGCTTCGTACAGAATGTAGGAACTGGGCACTGTGATACACCTCTGGACCCAGAAGCTGAGGCAGAAGAATTGCAGTTGAAAGCTAGCCTGAACTGCCTAACAAAGCATGGTCTCTAAAAAATAAAAACACTGGGATTTATGAATTCCACTTTTTTTTTTTTTAAATTGTTTTCAGGTGATATTTAGGCAGATCACCAAAGACAGATTTCAGAGTAGGCATTTAAATTTCCAAGCCAGGCTGGTGAAGTGGTTTGTGGGTAAAAGGCTTTTTTTTCCCTAAAAGGTATTTAATAAATAGTAAGCATTCCTTTAAACATCCTAAGTACTGGATGGTTTTCATTAATTAATTAATTTATTTACTTTACATCCTAATCAGAACTTCCCCTCCCCCTTTTACTCCCAGTCCCTCCCTCTCACCTCTCCCCATGATCCTCCCCATTTCTCCTCAGAGACGGGAAGATGTTCCATGGAACTGAGCTGATTCCGTTGTTCAGATTTGAATTCTAAGATCAACTTGCCCTCCTTGTCATATCAAGTTGTACTAGGATGCTGCTGCTTCTGTCGAGGCTAGAGAAGGCAGCCCAGTTAGGGGAAGGGATCCAAGGGCAGGCCACAGAGTCAGAGGCAGCCCCTGTTCCTGCTGTTAGAGGCCCCACCTGAGGACCAAGCTGCACATCTGCTACACATGTGTAGGGGGACTAGGTCGGTCAGCCATGCTCTCTGGTTGGTGGTTCAGTGTCTGGGAGCCCCTTTGTGTCCTTAGTTGATTCTGCAGGTTTTCAATCCTTACCCCCTCCCCTCTTCCACAAGATTCCCCGAGCTCTGCCTAATGTTTGACTGTGGGTCTCTGTATCTGTTTTCATCAGCTGCTGGGTGAAGCCACTCAGATGACAGTTATGCCACCCTCCTGTCTGCGAGCATTGTAGAATATTATCAATAGTGTCAGGTGTGGGCTCTCTCGAGAAACTCTGTTGCTTAGTTGGTATGTGTCTGGTAAAAGGCACTTGCTGTCAAACCTGAGGACCCAGTAAGATCTCAGAATCCATGGTCGAAAAGAGAGAGGCTGCTCCATAGTTTTCCTTTGACCTGCACACACGCTAAATAATATAGTTTAAATCAATTTCAAAGCCAGTATGGAGAAGCAGTGTGATACAGCAGGAGGTGAAGTGGTCTCCATATAAACAAGCATTAGTAAAGAAGTGGACCACTCAGAGAATGCTGCATTTGTTTGCACTACTGAGGAGATGAAGAAGGATTCCATAAAGTCCTCTCTGTGACTACAAATGAAGAAAATGAAGATTTAACATTAGATTGATCAGAAACACTCAGAGCTTCCTCTTAGAATCAATTAATTGAAAGCAGAGGAAACGTGGCTTTGATTGCTAAAGCATGTCTAGCCATTCTACTACAGATCATTCCTCCTTGCTTCCAAGTCTCCATATTCCTGAAATTGAAGGGAGATTCTGAGGAAGTACTATGTTGTATAATTCACTCTAAGAGGGATGCAACAGCCAGACGTAGACTTTGTCACCACAGTTGCGGCTCCCTGCTGGCTGGCTGCGCTGTTTTCTCAGTTGCCTTGCCATGGATGAGTCAGCCTCCACGTGGTTGGGTGTGGTTGGGTGTGGTTGGGTGTGGTTGGGTGTGGTTG
>JADRCH010000155.1:1892217-1907705 GCA_019843965.1 Rhynchomys soricoides | reverse complement strand
GTGGTTGGGTGTGGTTGGGTGTGGTTGGGTGTGGTTGGGTGTGGTTGGGTGTGGTTGGGTGTGGTTGGGTGCTAGTGGGCAGGAGAGGAGTTCCTACCAGAGTTATTTCTCCTCCTCTTGGGATCAGTTCGGTTTTTCTCTTCACCAAAGTCCGGAGGCCTCTTTTCAGTTTTACCGGCCTGGTCTTTGGCTGCCCTTGCAGACTGTCCTGAGAGCTTTGAGCGGCCGTGTATTCTGTTGGGAGCCCTGTCCTTGGAAGAGCCACTTCACAGACCTTCGCAATGGGCTTCTCTGAGACAGTGCCCCACTCAAAGGAATTTGAGGCTCTGCCCTACAGCGTTTCAAAGTCTTGACAAATGGTTTTATAGATATGGTCTTAGCTTCAGTTTTAGACCATGCGCTCCACACACATCTGGATTTCTTACCTCAGAAATTTCTTTGAACATCAGTTGGCAGTTTGGTATGTGGAAAGGCTACAGTTGAGAGAAAGAGAAATCTGTACCCGGCAAATCTTAGTTTCCCTTGGTTACATCCCTCCATGTGTGCATTTGTATCTCTTACTGGTTTTGCCACTTTCTATAAAGCAGTGATTCTCCAGGTTACAATGTGATTTTCTCCAGGGGCCTGGAAGCCCTTGTAGTTTCTGTAAAGAACATAAGGTTCTCCTAAGATTCCCGTAGCCCTTTGGATTTCTCTTTCTAGGTCCTTTCTGCTTCTTACTACCTGATCTAAAGGTACCCTATACCTTTAAGAGTTTAAAAAAAAAAAAGATATTTAGTACCATTGTCTATTCCACTTAGTGATATATAATATGCCACTTCAAGATTTAGTGTCTCAAAGCAACATATATTTGGCTCACAGTCTGGTCTAGATAAGGCTCACTGAGTCAGTTCATTTCTCCACCACATGTCACCATATGGATGACTTGAAGTTGGGGACCAGTACTAAGGGTTCTTCATTCTCATGGCTTCCAGTTGAAGCTAACCTTTGGAGCTTTAGGAGGGTGGTTAGCTGGGCCACTTACAGAAGGGTTCCCTAAGTAACCATTGTAACTTAAGGACATGATCTTATTGAAATCCTAGTTATTGTTTAGTATGTATTACATTTTTGTTCCCCATAACAGTGGTCATGTCAATAGGTTTATACTGTAAGATGTCACCTCTCCTCACCAGAGTCACTGAAGTTGTTCTGTGCCTGAATAACAGTACATCCCTAAAACCTCTCTAGGAGTTGTGGAGCATGAAGATGGGGAACACAGTTATAGATTTTTTTTTTTTTTTTTTTTTGAGACAGGGTTTCTCTGCATAGCCCTGGTTATCCTAGGTTGGCCTTGAGCTCAGAGATCTACCTGCCTCAGCCTACCTCTGCCTCTCTCTCTGCCTCTCTGCTTCCACCTCCCGAACGAGTGCTGGATTAAAGGAGTGTGCCACCGTACAAATTCTCCAAGATGACTAAGAGTCATTTTGAGAAGGAAATACAGAAGACATTCACATAAAACAAACCTAACATAAGTGCTCTGGTGTGTAAAAAAATAATGATCACAAAGAGTATGCTTTGTGACAGCTGCTACTTTTGACCAGAAATCTCATTATGAGCCAGGCACGGTGGTGCATGCCTTTAGTCTCAGCACTTAGAAGGCAGAGGCAAGCAGAGCTCTAAGTTCAAGGCCTACCTGGTCTACAGAGTGAGTTCCAGGAAATCCAGGGCTACACAGAGAAACCCTGTCTCGAAAAAACAGAAAAAGAAAAAGAAACCTGATATAAGAGTTACTGCAGGCTGTATTTAATCACAACTGAGCTTAGGTAGGATCTGTGATTGGTTTATGCTGCACGGTTCTCGGCTGCCTTCTCCATCACCAAACTGTGGCATTTTATTCCTGCAGATTGACGATCTTACATCAAAACTGGAAACTACGTCTTCAAAATGTCTACATCTGGGTAAAAAAAACCAGCTGCTTCAGCAGGAATTACTCTTGATGAGAACTATACAAAAGAAGTGCAAGAAACTAGAGAAGAATAAAAAGCAATTGGAGCAGGAGGTAGTGAACCTCAGAAGTCATATGGAGAAGAACATGGTGGAGCACAGTCAAGTGGAGCAGTATGCGCGGGAGGTGGAAGAGCGAGCGAGGCAGGACTTGGTGGAAAAGTTAAAACAGGTCAACCTCTTCCTGCAGGTCAGCTTGTTTCCCTGGTGCACTGTGGTTCTCACGCTGCAAGCGATGCTCCGGGTGCACACAGTGTGTCTCCTCAAGTCGTAGAAGAGGACACGTGCTTATCCTTAGAGTCTTAGGGAGAAGAGGGCACATGCTTATTGCTGTGTTCAAGTGTTCTTTGTTACTATAATTTAGTAGATCTTCATTAGAGAATCATTTGACTTTCAAAGCTAGTTTGCAAAAAATAAGATTGCTAGAAGGGAGACAAATTATTGACGTATGAAGTACACCAAACTCTTGATTATTCTTAGGTCATCTAGTTCAAGCTTTAAATCTCGAGCTGATTCAGTTCTTTAAATTGTCAGATCACTATGTGTCATTCAGAGCTGGGCATACCTTGAAGTGGTAGATTGTTCAGTTAGCATGCACCAGGCCCTGCATTTGAGTCCCAGAACTAAGTAAACAAAAGAAGATGAAGATTCAATTTTTTATAATTCCCGTCTTAAATCCCAGCATCAGCATCTATTTTCACATGTTTCATTCAAAACAAATGAACAGTAATGATCAGGTTATAAGTACTTCTAATGTGTGTTCTTTCTGTCTGCTATAGGCTCAAGCTGCATCCCAGGAGAACTTGGAGCAGTTAAGAGAGAACAGTAACGCTTCAGTTAGAAGTCAGATGGAGCTCAGGATTAAAGACCTGGAATCCCAGCTCTACAAAATGAAAGCCCAGGAAGACTTCGATAAGATAGAACTAGAAAAGTATAAGCAACTCTACCAAGAAGAATTCAGAGTTAGAAAATCGCTGTCAAGTAAACTAAACAAGTAAGTCCTAACACTAAATCTCAGAAAATAAACTCACAGCTTTAGCTCTACAGCATCATTTTCAGTGAGCCTAGGAGGCTGTGAAAGCTAACTAGACAACACAAGTGTGGGAATCACGTTGTAAGTGACCCTCAAAATGTTAATTTGGGATAGCTGCTTCTTCCTTTTAATCCTTTTGTCCTAGTTAATATGGTCAACTTTAGATAGATATTTTTGGAGCTTTGTAGTTAGGAAAGTTATATTATTATAAAATTGCTTAGTCATGCTCCCTGAAATAGAACTGCTAATAGGTTGGCTGTGTTTTGTTTTGTGTTTTGTTTTGAAGATGATAACTTAGTCCCAAGGATCAGGTACTCTCCTCTGAGCAATTTCAGCATTTGGTATTTTACTTTCTTTGTTGTCATCTGTACTATTTCCAGTAGAGGTCCCTATAAACTGTAATTGACAGGTTTTCTAATCCATGTCTTCACATGCACATGTGATGCAGGAGAACATTACTGTGAGATGAAACTTCAGCACGGCGCCTCCTTCTCTCTCGGCTGTGGCTCTGAGTTATTCCTAGGGTCAGATGCTTGGTTTATCCTAAGTAATGGGAGCAAATGCTTACATGTCTCCACTTACATGTCTTCAGGGAGTGAGATGTGTTAATTATACACAGTGACATGTCTGCTGTGGTGAAGCAAACTGATACATCAGTCATCTCCCAGTTAACAGTACAAGTGTCTCGGAGGAGGTCCTCAGGAAGCCAGGAAACAGGGCCCTTCCAGAAGGCAACATGGTTACTAGTGAGGCTGCTCACCTCAACAGCCATGTCTCACCCTCCTACTTCGCTGAAATTTCTCATGAGTTAAGATTCCCTGTAGAAATAGCTGCACTTCTTAGAATAATTTTAACCTGTAATCCTCAGTACTTACATTCTGACAGGTTTCCTAGGCTAAGTCACTGTTGAGTTGCAAATTACTTGCATTCATGTTAGCTTCTTAAACAGCCATGACTCAGGGTTCTTTTGGGACCCTGGCGACACTTAAGTATTTGCCTTCTGTGGTCTTCACAGGACTAGTGAGAAGCTGGAGGAGGCCAGCACCAAGCTGCTCCTGGAGGAGCAGCAGAACAGGTCTTTGCTGAGCACTCTGAGTACAAGGCCTGTTGTGGAGTGTCCTTGTGTTGGAGGTCTTCATAACAGCTGGGTACTCAACAGAACTCTTATTCCAAGAGAAAACACAGTGGTTCCTACCTCAGGCCTACCGCCGTCAAATAAAAGAGTAGAGATCTACCTGACCAAGGTTAGTGTATTTCTCTTTTCCTTTGGGCTGCAAGTTTCTGATAAAATTCTCACTTGTAATTTAGTACATGATGATGAGTTGTTTTGTTTTGCCGGTGCATCCTGCCGTAGTAACTTATGCTAAAGGAGAAAAGATTACTAAAGCTTCTAGAGCTCCCATCCCAGTAAGGACTCACTGTGGCTTGGTTCAGCGACTGCAGCCAAACCAGCACATTTCTTTAAAAGCTCTGCTTAAGTTGCAGTCTGGAAAATAAATATGGCTGTGACTGAAGGTATAGCTTGAACCGTCATGGCACCTTCTAAAGACAATTTTCCTGCAGCGTCTCAAGGTTTCCATTCTAGCGACAAAAAAATGGCTGGCATCCAGACACCTACATGTAGATATGTATCATTTAGAGGAATCTGATACAAATACAATTATTAAGCAAGTAAATTTGTTGGGTTTGGGGATTTAGCTCAGTGGGAGAAAGGCCCTGGGTTCAGTCCTCAGCTCCAGGAAAAAAAAAAAAAAAGATAAATGTGACATTGCATAAGATTAATTTTTGAGTTAAAAACTTTCCACTTTCTTAACCATTATAAATATTCATCTCATTTCAGATGCATCAAGAGTTGGAAAAAAGTATAAATAGAGAACTTAAAGAAGGTATGTGTCAAAATTTATGAATTAAGGTTAGATTGACTATTTTTAAAATAAATTATAAATATTAAATGACATCATTTTCCTTGTTCAATGAATAGATTTTACAGTAAGCATTGTCTTACACAAAATTCAAGATGTGAAGATATTTCCTTCGGGGTTTAATTCAGCAAATGTTTATTTCATTTGAGAACTATATATGTGTGTGTGTATGACACACACACACACACACACACTGCATTAGTGCCATTTCCACCTCTACCCTGCCTCCAGCTCTGCCCATGTTCTCCATCACCTCCCCTCAAGTGCATGGCCTCTTTTCATATGTACAACCTGTAGGCCCAGTTAGCATTGCCCTTACTGGCCTGTGCTCAGGACTAACCACTTAGGAACGAGGTCTCATCCTTGAAAGGTTGGTTCTCTCTCTCCTGGCAGCCATCGCCTGCCTGTAGCTCTTCATCTCAGGGTAGGGTTGCCTTAGGTAGGGTTTTTGTTGCTTTGTTAAAGAACGTGACCAAAGGCAACTTGGTGAGGAAAGGGATTATTTCATCTTACAGTTCTGTCGCTGAAGGAAGTCAAGTCAGGAACTGGGAGTGAGGAACTGAACAGAGGCCATGGATGAAGGCCACCTACTGACTTGATCCTCATGGTTATCCTTCCTTCCTTCCTTCCTTCCTTCCTTCCTTCCTTCCTTCCTTTCACTTATTTTATGCATATGAGTACACTGTCACTGTCTTCAGACACACCAGAAGAGGGCGTCAGATCCCATTACAGATGGGTGTAAACCACCATGTATTTGCTGGGAATTGAACTCAAGACCTCTGGAAGAGCAGTCAGTGCTCTTAACCGCTGAACCATTTCTCCAGCCCTTTACCCTTCTTTCTTATGTAACTTAGAGCCACTTGCTCAAGGGTGAGTGAGCAAGTGGCTCCCACATCAGTCATTAATCAAGAAAACGCCTACAGGCAATCTGTTGGAGGCCTTTTTTTTTTTTCAACCAATGTTTCCCCTTCCCAGATAAATTGTGTCATTTTGACTACCCCCCCCCCCCCCCCCCCCCCCCCCCCCCCAAAAAAAGCAAGTATAAGCTTTGGATTTTTCCTCCATCCTTGTAGGTATGCAGGTTGATGGGGTCTTTGGAGATATTGTTGGGAGTTCATGGGTTCTATTCCGTGATGTGCCCTGAGCACTAAGTGTAGGCTTGTGATAGAGGTGTTCTGTTTGGTGATGGGCACCACGGTCACTTATTCTTTGATTTTGACCAGTGTGGATCTCTATAATAGTCTCCATGTGCTGACAGACAAGAGCTACACACATCTAAGGGTTTGAAGAACTCGAAATTCAGAAGGCACATGGAAACTCTTACTTTAAAACATGATAGTAGTAGCAGGTTCTCCTCTAAGGTCTGAGACCTGTCCAGCCACAGGTTCTTGGCTAGCTTTGTAATATCAGGCATGAATTCCCTCCAGTTGAGTGGGCTTTAGGTTCAGTTAGACAGTGTTGGTTTCCCTTAAGGTACAAGGGCTACTGTTGCGCTTTTGGGGGATCTCACCTGTCCAGTTGTGCTTCTCTTGCTTCACGGTCAGGTAGGGTTAACTTCCTCCCTTGGCAGCTTATCCCATACCTTCTGACACTGCGTGCTGGCCTCTGGGAGAGCTCTCTGGTCAGATCCAGCTTGAGTCTTCCTAGTCCTTGTCCTAAGTGTCCAGTGTCTTTGGCAATAGGGGTTTACTGTCAACCTCCAACAAGTAACCAAGGGCTACATCAGTGGTCTGTATTGTTGTGGGAGTCACCTGGTACCTTGACCAACTGTTCAGAAGGATTCTCATGACTTACTGGAGTTTTTGCTGATTCATGGTTCCTATTAGGAGTATTGTCAGCTTACGTGGCATAACTTCCTTTAAGATTTCATACACAAATCTTTATACACACACATCCCACTCTTTAGTAAATATAAAATAATACAGTTCCCTGGGGCTATATCACACAACCTTGGTGTTTGTCCCTCCTCCCTCCCTCTCCTTCTGAATTGCCTTCTTCTTCTCTGAGTGGAGCCCCTCCTCCGGTGTTCCACTTCTCACTTCCTGTGACCTATATCCTGCTGTTCTTCTCTCAGCCATCCCCTCCAACCTGTGCTCCTTTGGACTTCTCTGGCTCTTGGTTCCTTTGTTGAGAATTCTGTTTAGGTCCATAATTCATTTTAATTGGGTTATTGGTTTTCTTGGTTCTTTGGTATTTACATATTCTGAATATTAATCCTCGTCAGCTATATACTAAGATTCTCTCCCATTCCAGAGGTTTCCTCTTTACCTGATTTTTTTCCATTCCTGTGTGGAAGCCTTTTGGTCTATGAGGCCCACTCTCAGTTGTGCTGAGCGAATTGACTCCTATGCAGAAAGCCCTTTGTGCATGTGTGTATCTTGTAGGGTGTGCCTTGTGTGTTCTTCCTGCAGTCTCAGGTTTCTCACTGACATCTTACCCATTTGGAGCTGATGTCGTGCAGGATGGTACAGAAGAGTCTAGTTTCATTCCACATGTGGACACCAGCTTTCCCAGCACCATTTGTCAAAGAGATAGTCTTTCTTCCAGTGTGTATTTTTGGAATCTTATCAAATATCAGCAGCTATAAATACGTGGTCTCACAACATGGTTCCAGTGGCGATCTGCTGCACTGGTCTGCGTGCCTGTTTGTGTGCAGGGGCCATGCTGCTTTCAGTAACCATGGCTCTGTGATTTGCTACGTGTTTGTTGGGATGAGACCATATTGTCTAATCTTGTTGTTCCTGGGCTTGCTACTGTAGCTTTGCACATGATTGTTGAATGAGTCAACACAGACACTTTGGTATTCATGATGATAATTAAGTAAATTTAGTCATGATTGTGTACTGCAGTTACATATGCACATTACCAGTTCAGTCTCAGCTCTTCTTCTGACTTGTGCTTCGTTAACTGTGAACTCTGATTCATATATATAATCTCCCCTTTCCAGCTACTGCTGAACTTGAATCTGAATTCTGCAGAGTTTCTCCTCTTGGATCTGCTACTAAACCAGGCCAGGATCTACTCTCAGAAGCATCCCAAGAATATATAGACATTTTAAAGAAAAAATACATGATCTGCTGAATTTTAAAAAAGAAAAAGGAAGAAAAAGCGTGAAAGTAGAAGTGGGGCTGTCTGGGAGAAGGAACGGAGGAACGGTTGACCGGAGAAGATAAAGGGCAAGCACCATGTGTGTCTGAAATGTCTCAGTGGCCTGGGAGTGGTGGCACTTGTCTTAGACTCCAGCACTTGGGACGCAGAGGCAGGTAGATCTCTGAATTCCAGGACAGTCAGAGCTACATGTCTCACACAGAAAAGCGAAGTCATAATGAAACCTACTATTTTGTACAAATAATACACATTAATATATATGATCTAAAGTATAATATTGTGGGCTGGAGAGTTGGCTCAGCAGTTTAAGAGCACTGACTGCTCTTCCAGCGGTCCTGAGTTCAATTCCCAGCACCCACATGGAAACTCTCAACCATCTGTAATGGGATCTGGTGTCCTCTTCTGGCATTCAGGGTTACGGGCAAATAGAGTACTCACATACATAAAATAAATAGATAAATCTTTAAAAATGAAAACAAAGATATAAACATTTATTAAAATAAAGTAAAACATTGTATTTATTAAACTTTATATTTTTTAATTGTATTAACCATATGACTTGAAAACACAAGTGAGAAAAACTTTTTTGTTATGTATTAGAAATTAATATATTTACCCGGGGTTTTTTGGTGGTCTTAAGCGGATTTTGCAAGTATTATTAAACCAGTATTACAAACTTTTACTTACGAAAACACCCTAAAGCAAACCAAGTTGTCATGAATACTTTGGAGTGAAATACCATCTTTGTATTTATATTTTTCTATTTTTATCACTATGTATGTGCCAAAAGATTTAGCCAGACATCAGGTCAGTATGCTGCTGCCTTAGCCACTGTTAATGTTTTCATGTTTCCCAGCCATAGTCTCACCGTCAAACTTAGCCTTAATTTTTAAGCACGGGTAGTTCTTGATCCTGTGGAAAAGCACAGTTGCCTACGGCTTTTCACCTCTGTGATTATTCATTTGCTTGTTCATCCTTGATATTTTTTGAGTCAATTAGAGAGAAGTTCAGATAATTCTACCACTCTCTTCTGAACCATTTGAGAGAGCCTTGCCGCCGGCCATCAGCTTCCTTGACTATTTTAGTATTTATTGTAGTTAATAACACTCTAAGACATGTACTGTCGCCTTCATGTTAAGAAGGCTAACACTAACAGAACCTGAAGCTTAATCCTCAGATTCCTTTCCAGTTTAGCTTATCCATAGTGTCCTTTAATAAAGACTGGTGCCAGCCAGACTGACGGGCCCCAGTTACTGAAGTTCTTAGACTCTTTCATCTGGAACGTCTTTCCTTGACTGTCATGACCTTAAATCTTCAAAGTACAATTCGTGTAGTATGTCCTGGAATTGAATTTTCTGTTTCATTTTGATTAAATCATGTATTGTTGGTAAATGTATTACAGAAGTAATTTTTCTCACTTAATCCTGTTATGTGATCTATAATATGATTTTTCTGTTATTATGGCGTTGGTATTGATCACTAGAACAATTACCTACTTTTTTCCTCGATATATTTACTTTTGTAATAATTGTTTTGTGGAGAGATAATTTGTGACTGTAAATGTTTCTTATCAAACTTACAATATGTTCATTTACTAGTATTCATGTAGAATAATGATTCTTCATTTTATTTAATGAGATATAAGTTGTTGATAACAAATTATTTTTATATTTTAATAGATTAAATTGTTTGAGAATTTCATACATGAATCCTATATTTACACCGTTCCCACGCTTTTCTCTCTCCCGTTGAGCTCGTCCTGTGTTCCCCCAAGTCCCTCTCAAATTCATGGCCTCTTTGTACACATACACATATGCACACACGCACACACCACACCTTGCTGAGCCTATTTAGTATTATT
This sequence comes from Rhynchomys soricoides, assembly GCA_019843965.1. Lineage (NCBI taxonomy): Eukaryota > Metazoa > Chordata > Mammalia > Rodentia > Muridae > Rhynchomys > Rhynchomys soricoides. The sequence continues at coordinate 1,897,798 of JADRCH010000155.1, read as the reverse complement.
CCTATGTATATGTGTTCAGGAGCTTATAAATTACCTATTTTGATAATTGGCCCACTATAAAAAAATTATGAATCGTACAAAGAAATATTCGTTTTCACCACTCATTCCCTAAGTGTAAACATTTGTTTTTATCCTTCTTCCTCTTCTCTTCCTTCTTCAAAATAAATGCAAATAAATGGACATAAAAGAGCATTGACCCTCGTGCGTTGTAGACATGGCACACACTTATTCCTAAAACGTATCTCCTGAAAACAAGGAGCTGTCGTTAGGTACCTGTGGCCGAATTATCTGAGTCAGGAAGGTCAATATCTAATCTGCAAACCCGTTTTCTATTTTAGCAGTTATCGTTAAAGTCAGAATGAGACTTTGTGCCCACCTTCTCCCTGTGCTGAGATGTTTTGTCTGGCTAGAGATTGCCAATGTCACATAGCATGCTGGCACAATTGCCCTGCTATGTATGGAAAACACTTCTTTGGTGGTGTCCACCGCCTCTGGCTCTTACAGTCTTTCTGCCCCTCTTCCATGGAGATCACTGCCCCACCTAGGTTTAGTGCTACACAATCCAGGACCTAATATTGGCCAGTTGTGGGTTTCTGTGTTAATGGCTGTCTACTGCAAAGGGAAGCTTCTCTGGTGAAGGGTGGGTCCTTCCCTAGACCCTATTACCTATGGTATACCATAGTGCAGGTTCTTGGCCCCTTCAACAGTTCCAGGTATGGGTTCCGTCTCAAGAAGTAGGCCTTAGATTTAAGCAGAAAGTGATTCGTGACTCAGATACCATCTGTGCCAGTATTGCACAGTGGGTATGTCTTGCCAGGCCAGTTGTTATAGTTTTTCTCCTCTGGTAGCATACATAGCAGCTTCTGGCACACTGAAAACATGGTCATCAGGCATAGAGTTTACATGAGTATCAACTTGATTTCCACAATTCCAGCACTTCAAATAAGTGGTGTCTTGAGCAACAGGGTCTAACGGTCAAGTTCTGGAGGGCAGACAAGAGCGCTGACAGTAGCCTGTGGTGGTTGAGGTTATATGACCCACTGGCCAACAGCTCAAAAAGAGGTAACCGCTCCTGGTCTTGGACTTTATTATTTTCTAGCATGTTTTTAGGAAGCTCCTACAGTAGTGGGCTTCCGTGTGGCTAGTTACCCCTCTCTCCTGCTCCCACCCGAATTTAGCCCTTCCTATTCCGTTATTCCCCTTTCTACCTCTTAATCCTTGAAGACCGCTCCCCATAAATGCCCCTTACTAAATTCTTAAGCTATGGGTATTCCTGACAGGACACACATATCAGAAGATTAAAAACTAGCATCCACGAATAAGAATGAAGACAACTTTTGTCTTTCTGTGTCTGGTTTGCCTCACTCAAAATATTGTTCCTAACTTCATCCTTTAACCTGCAGATTTCCCAGTTCCATCTTTAACAGATAAATACCATTCTGTTGTGTAAATGTACCACATTTTCTTTATCCCCTGATGAACATCTAGGCTGCTACCATTTCCTGGCGATTGTTAATGACACAGTGAACAAAGATGTGCGATTATCTCTGCAGTAAGATACAGAGGCCTTTGGGTGTATATCCAAGTGGTATAGCTGGGCCATGTGAATCTGTTTCCAGCTTTTTGAGGAGCCTTCACACTTACTGATATTTCTGTCGTGGCTATTGGCAGTTTGCACCCCCCAGCAACAATGAGAATCAGTGCCTCCTTTTCTCTATAGACACACCAGCATTTAACATCTTTTTTTTTTTTTTCTGTCTTAGCCATTCTAACTGTATGATGAAATTCCAAGAATTTTAAACTTGCATATCCCTGGTAGCTAAGAATTTGAACACTAAAAATATTCCTCAGTAAACAGTGTTCCTCCATGACATGCTTCAGTTCCTGCCTCCAGGTTCTGCCTTGAGTTCCTGCCCTGACTTCCCTTTATGTAGGACTATAAACTGTAAGATGAAATACACCCTTCCTCTCTGTGATTTGGCTCTGGTGTTTTATCACAGCCATAGGAACATCAAGAGGAAGCGCTGAGGTTAGAGTTGAATGCTGTGTCTGGCTTTTTACATGGGTGCTGTAATCCCAGCTTAGCTACACGTGTTTATGTGGCAATCACTTCAGAACTGAGCCATCTCCTTGGCCTAGTTCCTCTATACTTCTAAATAGAACAGTACTTAGGAGGCATTGGTTAGCTTCAACTATATCAGAAAGGCCATGTTTGAAAACTGTAACAGCATGTAGATGACCTGGGGAACCCAATTTGGTCAGGGAGCCTCCTCTGGAAGCAGACAATGCTAAGTGGGCCCAGGGACTCATTTGGAATTAAGACCTTCTCAGGGTGATTGGAATCTAATCTAGTATAAGATAAATTGCCTTCACCATGGGGGACTTTAATAACCACATGGACCTGAGTCAGGCCATTTACTGCTTGGTATGGGGTATGGAACTAGGGGCTAAAATTCCAGCTTATCCTATTGGAAAGTTTTATTTGGAAAATAGTCATTTAGTTTGCCTTTAAATTTTTTTATTGGATATTTTCTTTATTTACATTTCAAATGTTTTCCCCTTTCCCACTTTCCCCCCTCCTTCCCAGAAACCTCCTATACCATCCTCCTCCCCCGCTTCTGAGGATGTTCCTCCACCCACCCACCCACTCCAGCCTCCCCGACCTCAAATTCCCCTACACTGGGGCATCTATCAAGCATTTGTAGGACCAAGGACCTCTCCTCCCATTGATGCCCAACAAGTCCATCTTCTGCTACATATGCGGCTGGAGCCATGGGTCCCTCTATGTATACGCCTTGGTTGGTGGCTTAGTCCCTGGGAGCTCTGGGGGGATCTGGTTGGTTGATATTGTTGGTCTTCCTATGGGGTTGCAGACCCCTTCAGCTCCTTCAGTCCTTTCTCTAACTCCTCCATTGGGGTCCCTGTGCTGAGTCCAATGGTTGGCTGCAAGCATCTGCCTCTGTATTTTTAAGACTCTGGCAGAGACTCTCAAGAGACAGCTATATCAGGTTCCTTTCAGCAAGCACTTCTTGGCATCTACAATAGTGTCTGGGTTTGATGACTGTATATGGGATGGATCCTCAGGTGGGGCAGTCTCTAAATGACATTTTCTTCAGTCTCTGTCTTTAAATTTTTAAATTAACAGATCTATTAATTTTTAAAAGACAGATGTACTCATGTCCCATCAGGACAGGTTCCCCACTCTTCTCTTTATAGGTTCCCCACTAAGTAGTAAATAACCAGGTCTGAAGGACTGACACAGATCCCACTAGACTGTAGTCTAACACTGGTAAACTCAGGCTGGGGCAGGGTACCAGGATTCCACACTCAGCAGGAGAAGGGCGGTTCTGCAGTGTAATGGTTCACATTTACCTAAGGAGCACCTGGAAGACCTCAGGCAGCTATCACCCACTCTGGCCTGTCCACAGAATAATATATAACAAACTGGTGACAGATTCAGTTTGAGGAGACAGTGCTCTTTCAGAACTTGAATTTTAAAAAGCTAGAAATGTGTCAGGAGCATCACCACTGCATCAGCTCCCGGACAAGATGGGCTTTCTGATGGGAGCCCTCATCTTCATCCAATTTTTAGAATAGTTACTTGCCTTCTTGCTCAATACTTTGTGTCTCAACTGAATTTGTCTATTGTGGGATGAGGAGCCAGACTGGCTGGGAAGAATCCTCCAAACTTTCAAAACTGTTGCACCTATTAAAAATTATGCATTTTACTGCATGCACTCACTGGGGCTCTGAGAAAGCTGCTGAGGGGTAGTGGTGAAGGGGGCATCCTTGCATTTCCCCTGATTTCATCAAGGATGCATCTGTATTTGAGCCACTGAGTATGATGTTCAGGCCTGGAGAGATGACTCAGTGGTTAACAGTGCTTGTTGCTTTTTCAAAGGAGAGTTTGGCTCTTAGCACCCACACTGGGCAACTCACAGTTGTCTGTAACACGAGGTCCAGGGCCCCCTCCCCCTTCTGCTCTTTACACACACACACACACAGAGAGAGAGAGAGAGAGAGAGAGAGAGAGAGAGAGAGAGAGAGAACAAATCTGCTTTAAAACTTGATGCTCACTGTAGTGTAATGATTCTTTCCTATACTGAAGTTCCTTTTCCATAGATATTCTGTTGGTGGAGAGGTTTTCTCATGAGTGGGTATTGAATATCATCAAATGCTTGTTCGGCATCTATTTATAGGACCAATATCAATATGATCACAGCTTGCTACCAGCCTATTGATGACAGGTAACACTGATTATTCAGTGTTCAACCAGCCTTGTGCAAAGATGGCTATTTAATAAATCTCTCATGACAACACTGAGTGAATTATTTTTATGAACAGTTGATTTGATGATGTGTTGAGGATTTATTCATCATTTTCATGACAGATTACCAGTAGTGTCAGAAGCCATAATAGGACAAGCTAATATCTAACAGGTGATCTTCCTGAGATGATCTGCTTCAGATTAATCAGCGACAGATCCATTCGATAGACAAGGTACAAGAGAATTCATTTTAGGAAAGATTCCTGCTATCAATATGCTTTTCCTGTTATATAATAATCACTAGCCCACCCTTATGAGCAGATTTCTGCAGATCTACGAAGATGTATTGTCTTGTAGTGATGCTATATAGAAAAATAGATAACTTAAGTCTTAATGATGATCCTATAAGAATTCCTAAAATTATATCAGTATTTATTAAGCTCTTTTATAGTGGGACTGTTATTGGATCCTTTTCTGATAATCAAAACTGTAATGAGAACTCTGTCAGTCTCCCATGTGTCACCAGTTAATTGCCTCTTAGATATTAACCAGACTTTCTACTAGTCAGAGCACATTCCAAGAGGTTGTTAAAACCTTTGGTTAAAACAATTAACCAAAGGTTATAAAAAGTGAACTAATGATTTATTATAGGTGCTAGGACAGAAGATAAAATATTGACTGGGTTTATCTACACAAAACTTCACTAATAACTTATGTTTTCTAACTCTCCATGAACCTGTGGAGCTGTGACAGGTGATGGCTGCTTAGCCAGATCATTACTCCTAATGGCTATGCATGTGAACATTCTCTGTTGGAAACTTCTATTTCAGTTTATGATTTGAATTTTATGTGTGAACCTGTGATGAGCTTTTTACCATGTGATCATGTATTCTGAAAGATGTATAAGTACTGAGGACAAAGAGATGAGATGAAGAAATTTTTCCTTTGCCCTGCTTAGGAACTTTCTGCTTTTCCCTTTTTCTTAGCGAGCTTTGTAGGAAACTTTTTACAGCTTAGTAATAAACTCTATAATCACTTTTCAAAGTGTCCCTTTTTCTTCCTGCAACTTCCTACTAACAGGCTGAAAGTTAGAGCCTTGCAGTTCCTGCTGAGATAGAACAAAGGCTATTTACTTAATCCTTTGCTGTTTTAGGATGAGGTGCTAAATGCCTGAGACTGCAGTTTCTGGCCTCAGAGGAACACAAAAGGCAGGTCAGCTATAGTAGCAAAGTAACTTAGACTTAGATAAGTTAATCAGATACAGTAACATAGTAACTTAGTCTTAGATTAGTTAACCAGATACAGTAACATAGT